>JAMPIV010020621.1:587500-660000 GCA_024509875.1 Oreohelix idahoensis
CTTTTGTGCTTCGCTATGCTAGTGTCGTGTTTTGTATCGACGAAGATGACAGATTTTCCTGCAGCGGTTATGGCTACATGAATTAACCTGATCACCGTAGAGCTGTATGGAAACATTTATGAAATCCTTTATATACCCATTATAAATTAACTCTGGCTTATATTCTCCTTCCTATGAATGAGTGAACGACAACTCAGGGAGGTAGCCATGTTGGATTTCGGTCATCATATGTTTTGATCACTGCCAAGAGAACAGATTATTTATCTTATTATCGGACAGTGACAGGGAGATCTCAATCTTGCTAGAAACCCCCTTTCGTGGTTTCATAATTTATACTACAAACTATGGACGTCAAGTAACTTTGGTTATTTATCGATCCGCCCTTCACTGACGCGTTTAGTCAGATAGGGGGATGTGGCCATAATGTATCATGACATTGAACTTTTGATGTACTGCCCATTATTACTGAATGTGTCATGACTTCAGATCTGCTATGTATACCTACAAATTGATATGTCAACGAACCATGATGTACTCGTATGTCCCAGTGTGTACGTCTGAATAAATTGAGTAAACTAAGATTCCAGCAGTCTGCATTGGTGCCTTGTAGACACAAGTGTGAGTGGTTATATTGGTCAGCACACGAACAGTACACCATTCGCGGTAATCACACTCTACACTTCTACTTCATACATACACCATCCTGCGTCGGCTGAAGTGACCAAGTTTAGGGCCTGCTTCCCCTGGAGCCTTTGCCTTCCCTAACTCAGGACTAGGGTGAGTTACCCATTTACAGCTGGGTAGACTGGAGCATGCCTGATCTCAACAACACACACTCTTCCTTACAGAGCACAGACTTCCTTACAGTGTGTGTGTGAGCAGAGTGGAAAGAACAAGATTTTACAGTGGCGAGCCAGATTCCTGGGTCCAGCTTACGCAGTTTTGTGTTGAGAATCACAGTTTACAGCTGAAAGAACATTTGTTTGAACACATCAACACCAGTAGGACAGTTTTACAGTCGATGTCAGCTTGACCTGTATTACCGATAGGATGCTGTATCTAGGTCAGCGCTTGTTGACAGTTTTCGCTGTACAGACAGTATTACACAGGACAGTGGTATCAAGTGTAGAAAATATCTGGAGCAATATTGTTGACATTTCTCAACGTACAGAAGAATCACAGTGTTGCTGAACATAAAGTGCATAGTTCATCGTTGGTTCTTCAGATGCTCAACAGAGAAAAATTGACAGTGTAATAGTTTAAAATTAAATCTATTACTGAATAAAGTGGCAAGTTATTAGTATTAAAATAAACTGTGCCTGCTTTACAACACTATACCTGCAACACATTCCATTCATGACATAAATGATATTGTATGCTATATGCTATTTATGCTTACATGTTATTTGTTTATATGTGTAGGTGTTTATATGTTGCGGGCCTGGATGGGTGGTGACTAGAACAGGAAATACCGAATAATATTGGTCTTGTTCTGGCGTTCGATAGGGAGCAATTTCTTAATTGAAATTTGCATGCAACATAGTTTGCAAATATTTGGTTAGTTGTGACGACTGTTTCATATTTGTAACATTTTTTGTGTTCCTTAGTTTTGTTTGATTTGTTTGTATAATTGTAGGTCTCATCTTTTCTTTCATTTCAGTTTTTTACACCCTTATGTTTATACACTGTGGCGTTATTTGTCTTGTTATCTTATGGCAGTTATCATCACGGTTTCTGTGATCATTTTTTTTTCATTTCTCCTATTTAATTTAATTTGATCTCTGCAAATGTTTTCATATTGTCTTTTCTTGTTTGTCCTTTGTAATGTCTTTAGTTGACATATGACGTATAGTGGTATACACTGATAGTATAGTACAGATCAGTACTTTCTGATTGTTATTGTTATAAAACAAAATGTACAAGACCTTTGTAAGGCTTGTCTCCCAAAGTGATTGGTAAAGGGAAATATTTTTTCTACAGGTACTCAAGTGATCTTTGATTACATTGAGGTATACAAGACCTTTGTAAGGCTTGTCTCCCAAAGTGATTGGTAAAGGGAAATATTTTTTTCCACAGGTACTCAAGTGATCTTTGATTACAGTGAGGTATACAAGACCTTTGTAAGGCTTGTCCCCACAGTATTTGAGATACAATTATTGTTGTCCACAGGTACTCAAGTTATCATTGGTTATTATAAACCATACAAGTTTGGACTAAGACTAAGTCTATGGTATAGACTTGTCTCCCATTAACTTGAAAGAGGGTAATTTATTTACTTTTTCAGGTTTCTGATTTAAGAAGACAATATGTCTACATTAGATTATTTCATTACACAAGGAAAATCTCTTGATAAGACTGGAAAAGACTTAGAACAATGGGCTGTTGCTCAATATGACAAAGCATTAGCTGCAGAAGAGAAAAAAATTGCTGCTGCTGTTGAAGAAAAAAAAGCTGCGGCTGAGGAGAGAAAACTTCAAATAGAAGAAAAAAAAGCTGCTGCAGAAGAAAGGAAAGCCTTAGCTGAAGAAAAAAGATTAGAAAAAGAAGCTGATACTGCTGCTGAACTTAAGAAATTGCAGATGCAAGTGGAGGAAAGGAGATTTGAGGCAGAACAGAAGAAATTAGAAGCTGATGCAGAGCAGAAAAAATTAGAAGTTGCTGCAGAACAGAAAAAATTAGAAGTTGCTGCAGAACAGAAAAAATTAGAAGTTGCTGCAGAACAGAAGAAATTAGAAGCTGCTGCAGAACAGAAAAAACTAGAAGTTGCTGCTGCTGCAGAACAGAAAAAAACTAGAAGTTGCTGCTGCTGCAGAACAGAAAAAATTAGAAGCTGCTGCTGCTGCAGAACAAAAAAAATTAGATAGAGAAGCTGAAGAGAGAAAAGCAATAAGAGAACATGAGTTTGAATTAGAGAAATTAAAATTGACATGTATGAGTAATGTTAATCAGGCATCTGGTGGTAATGGTAAACCCTTTGTATACAAGGTCAAGGTACCAGCGTTTAACCCTACCAGTGATGACATAACATTTTGGCTTTCTAGATTTGAACGGGCTTGTCGATCTCATAATGTTGACAAATCACAGTATGTGAATCAGTTGTCTGAAAATCTAAAAGGGGAGTCTCTGAGTAAGTTATATTTTGTTGAAGAGGCCGACAAAGACAATTATGATGCTGTTAGGGCAGCTTTGATAAAGAGATATCAGCTGTCTGAGGAAGGTTACCGTCTTTTGTTTAAAACAATGAGACCTGAGGTAGGTGTAGAATTCTCAGATTTCATCTCAAAAGCACGAATTACACTTTCACGATGGATTGAATTATCCAAAACAGAGAAAACATTTGATGGTCTTACGGATTTATTGCTAAGAGACAAGGTCATGTCTTCTGTAAATAAATCATTCCTAGAGTTCTTACATGAGCGTAAACCTGGTACAATAAAGCAAATGGAAGAATATTGTGACCAGTATGCCACGGCACACCCTGACATGATTCTTGGTAACTCTAACATTAAAGAGAGTATGCCAGTTGCTTCGGCAACAGAATATAATCAGAATTACTCACACAAATTCCAAGGAGCTAAAAATAAATTTGATAAAAAGGTTAATTGGGATAAGTATCAAAACCAAGATAACCGCTCAAATCAGAGTTCTTCTTTGAAGAACTGGAATCGGTCTGATAGTCCTCGACACGCGAGGGGTTCCCATAATGTTAGAAATTCTCGGAAAGGGAGTAGCTATAGGAACTACCCAAGTGCTTCATGGAGACAAAAGAAACAATATTACAGGGATACTCAATATAATGAGCATGATGATTATGATCATGAATATTATGATTCAAACCCAAATAGGGGTTATAACAGAGGCAATAATAATTATAGAGACAATTATAACCGAGGTAGATCACAACACAAAAGACATGGTAAATCTTATTACCAGGCTAACTCTGCACAACAGGAGTTCCACGACACCGATAATCAGAATAATGATAAAAAAGACTCCAATAGTGTAGCAAATTCCGCTTTCGATTTTGCTAGAGCATCTGAGTGTTCGCAATGCAAAACATTATTCGATCCAACCACAGTGTCTACTTTAAGCTGCGGTCACCCACTTCCCGCTCTTCATGCGTCAATCGCGCATAATGGAAGGGGTGCTCTTGTCTTTAATAGGGGCCTAATAGATGGTACTCCGGTATCAATTCTTTTCGACTCGGGGTGCACTACAATTGGAGTGAGGCAATCACTCGTAAATCCTTCTCGAGCTACAGGCAATATAGTCAAATGTGTAACATTTGGTGGCACATTGGAGAAGTACTCCACTGCCATTATCAATATTGCTACGCCTTTCTTTACAGGAGAGGTGCAAGCATGTCTCTTGCCGAATCCGATCGCTGATCTTATCATCGGTCGCATTCATGGAGTGAAAGAATGCACTCCACAGCAAATTTCTAATTGGGAAAATGTTAATATGCAATCGGCTAATGCAGTAATCACTAGGGCTCAAGCTCTTAATATGCCACAATCTTCACATTCTGAAGATAATGATGCGCAGATCCAAGATGATCCCTTGGAGATTTCCCACGATTCCTTTATCAAACAGCAGGAAGATGATCCTACTCTAAAGAAATTCTTTACTCTGGCAACAAAAGGTGATCCGAATAAGGATACAAATCGTAAATCTTGGATTACGATGAAGAATGGCGTACTTGTACGTATGGTACAAGACTCCGCTAAGTCCATTCATTCTCAAATCCTTGTGCCTAAAAATATGAGAGTTAAAATCTTACAGCACGCTCATGATTCGCAGTGTGCTGGACATATGGGTTTTTCCCGTACTAAAGCTAGAGTTCTTCAATCTTTCTTTTGGCCTGCTGTGAATAAGGACATACGAATCTATTGTCGATCTTGTAAAGTATGTCAAGAGATTAAATCCAGAGGTCCACGCCATGATGCACCTATTCAGGCTGCAGACATTCCCATTCGGCCATTTCAAAAAATGGCGATAGACATCATTGGTCCATTTAAGATAAAGTCTGCTAGAGGACACCAATTTATTTTGACGTGTGTTGATATGTGCACACGTTGGCCGGAGGCTGTTCCTCTAAAGAGCATAACTACTGCTGATGTCGCAGATGCTCTTTGGTTAATATTTTCTCGTCTGGGATTTCCAGCAGAAATATTATCCGACCATGGTACCCAACTCATATCGGATACCATGTCTCAAGTAATGTCGACTCTGAAGATAGAGAGATCGCTGAGTAGTATTTATCATCCTATGTCCAATGGGATGGTGGAACGTTTGAATAGAACTCTGAAAAACCTACTAGGTAAGATAACAGAAGATCATCCTCAGGATTGGGATAGGGTTTTACCCGCGGCTCTCTTTGCATATAGAGAGGTCGCCAACGAACATACAGGATTTTCTCCCTTTGAACTTGTCTTTGGCGCGAAACCGCGAGGTCCTATGTCCTTACTGCATGATCTTATAACTGCTGATAATATTGTCGATGACACAAAATCCTCTTATGAATATGTCATCGCACTTAGACACAAGATTATTGAAGCATGCAAATTGGCAACTGCTTCTTCTGAATTTGCGAAACAGAAGGCAAGGGAATTTGCCAATAAAAAGAGATGTTTGCGTCAACTTTGTCCAGGTGACAAAGCATTTGTCTTGCTACCTTGTAGGGAAAATAGACTTCTCATTTCTTGGAAAGGTCCGTACGATATAATATCAAAGGTTTCCGATGTTGACTATATCGTCGATATTGACGGGAAGCGTAAAACCTTCCACATCAACATGCTCACGGAATTCCATGAACGTCCTGATTATTTACAACCTGTTTTCCAGGCAACGGACGATTTTCCAGTCCAACATGGACAGTACTCATCTCTGTCAGTAATACAGGATGAGGAAACGAGTTTCTCGGATGTAAATTTACCTTTTCCACTGATTCCTCTTCACTCTAATGAATCATGGAAAGATGTTGCAATTTCTCCAGAATTATCTCCAGGAGAGCAGAAACAAGTTTCTACTATGTTAGAACAATTTCAGGATGTCCTTACTGACATTCCTGGTCAAACGGATGTCATTCAACATGACATTATTCTTACTGACCATAGTCCTATAAGAGTCAGACCGTATCCTATCCCGATACATTTTCAAGCACAGGTAGAGAAAGAGTTAGATGAGATGATAGAGTTAAAAATTATTGAACCATCCACATCAGCATATTCTTCGCCAATGGTTATAGTACGAAAAAAAAGACAATAACATACGTCTTTGCGTGGATTATCGCAAATTGAATCAAGTGACTAAATTCGATGCTGAACCTATGCCTTTACTAGAAGAGCTACTTACGAGACTATCGAATTCTCACTTCTTTACTAAACTCGATTTGTCTAAGGGATATTGGCAAGTTCCACTATCCGAACACGCCAAACCGTTTACTGCTTTTTCGACGCCTAGGGGTCTATTCCAATGGAATTTCATGCCTTTCGGTCTTATGAACGCCCCTGCTACATTTGTACGCATGATGCGTCGAATCCTATCTCATCGCTCAGATGTCATTGCGTATCTTGATGACATCTGTCTTTTCAGTGATACTTGGAACGATCACTATAATGGTATAAATGAACTATTGTCTATCTTACGCGAGCATAACCTGACAGCGAAACCATCGAAAGCATGTATTGGTTTTAGCGAAATATCTTTCTTAGGACACCGTGTTGGTCATGGGTTCCTAAAAACAGAAGACCATAATACAAGTAAGATACTTAACATTTCTATTCCTAAGACTAAAAAGCAAGTACGAAGTCTCTTAGGTCTAATACAATTTTATGGACGATTCATCCCGAATCTGTCCTCCATTATGTCACCTCTTTCTTCCTTGCTAAAGAAAGGGTCTCCTAATGTAGTCCATTGGACTCAAGAATGTCAATCCTCTTTGGATAAGGTTAAAACTATGTTTTCTACTTCACCTATCCTAGTATTACCTTCTAAGGATAAGACATTTATTCTTCGTAGTGACGCTTCATCCACCGGGATTGGAGCTGCACTAATGCAAGAGTACTCTGGAACTCTGCATCCTGTGATGTATATTTCTCGGAAATTAAATGCCGCAGAGAAGAATTACTCGGTCCTAGACCGTGAATTATTGGCTATGGTTTGGTCAATCCTTAAACTGCAAAGATTTCTTCTGGGCGCGCATTTCATTGTGGAAACTGACCAGAAAGCTCTTACGGCTATTCAGAGTAAAAATCTGAAGAGCGCGAGATCAACGCGATACGCGATTGCTCTACAGCCATTTCATTTTTCGGTGCGAGCTATCCGTGGGTCAGAAAATGTGATGGCAGATATTTTGTCTAGATGCCCACATGATTCATAACTGTTATACAACTTTGATACAGTTGTTTCTATGTTGAAATGTGTACACATATGTAATATATCATATATTGATTGTAACACTACTTAGCGGTTCATTGATATGTATTCACCGCTGATCTTTCAATGTTTTTCGTCTTTGATGATCATGATGTTAAGATATCTTAGATGGAATTTATGTATAAACTAATGTGGAAATTGTGTCATTGCTAATATTGTAGTATGCGTTGGTGACACCTCTCTGGAAATATTTATACTTAGAGAAGTACTTTCTCTAAGGTCATAAAACTTATGCTTATCATCTGCGCATTGTTATTGGTGCGTTGTGAGCCTATTGTATGTTGCTCCTAGATGTATTTCAAAAAAAAAAAAAAAAATGTACCATTTTTTTTTTCCCGAGGGGTGTGGTAATCTGTTGCGTGCATATTTGACGCACATTTTACAAAAATCGATATGGCTATTTAATATGGGAAAAATATAGACATGCATTCATTTGTGTATGAAAATGCTGTTTATGGTAAAAGCGAGATAATCCATGTTTGATTCACACTTTTGATTATAGGAGTAATCGTTCTGGATATTGATCCAGCGCAAGGATATTGCGCTTGCGTTTGTACTTATTTTTTTAGGGCCAGAAAATATATTAATTTGCTTATTGTGTTTATGGCCTGAATTCATATGTATTACATATTATTAGTACAAGTAGAATCAGTCCTATATTGTATATTTTGGATGGGTAGGAGGGACTAGATTCTTGCTAGCGGAAGTATGAGTTGTCTTGACAAGTCGTGATGAGTTCCGATGTACTGCTTACAAATGGCGGGTACGTTTTTCTAGAGCTGGTCCTTTCGTCAGAAAAAAATGTCTCACGAAGTGGTTTTTCTTCTGAAGGAGATGGTGTCTCTACGATAGTTTGTGTTAGAGACTCTCCTTATGTCAGTATATAGATGATTCGGACTCCAGGTAAACCCAGCTCCTATTTTTTATGATCTCTCGTCGGTTAGGCCTAGCTTGACTTTTGTGCTTCGCTATGCTAGTGTCGTGTTTTGTATCGACGAAGATGACAGATTTTCCTGCAGCGGTTATGGCTACATGAATTAACCTGATCACCGTAGAGCTGTATGGAAACATTTATGAAATCCTTTATATACCCATTATAAATTAACTCTGGCTTATATTCTCCTTCCTATGAATGAGTGAACGACAACTCAGGGAGGTAGCCATGTTGGATTTCGGTCATCATATGTTTTGATCACTGCCAAGAGAACAGATTATTTATCTTATTATCGGACAGTGACAGGGAGATCTCAATCTTGCTAGAAACCCCCTTTCGTGGTTTCATAATTTATACTACAAACTATGGACGTCAAGTAACTTTGGTTATTTATCGATCCTCCCTTCACTGACGCGTTTAGTCAGATAGGGGGATGTGGCCATAATGTATCATGACATTGAACTTTTGATGTACTGCCCATTATTACTGAATGTGTCATGACTTCAGATCTGCTATGTATACCTACAAATTGATATGTCAACGAACCATGATGTACTCGTATGTCCCAGTGTGTACGTCTGAATAAATTGAGTAAACTAAGATTCCAGCAGTCTGCATTGGTGCCTTGTAGACACAAGTGTGAGTGGTTATATTGGTCAGCACACGAACAGTACACCATTCGCGGTAATCACACTCTATACTTCTACTTCATACATACACCATCCTGCGTCGGCTGAAGTGACCAAGTTTAGGGCCTGCTTCCCCTGGAGCCTTTGCCTTCCCTAACTCAGGACTAGGGTGAGTTACCCATTTACAGCTGGGTAGACTGGAGCATGCCTGATCTCAACAACACACCACTCTTCCTTACAGAGCAGACAGACTGATACTTTACAGTGTGTGTGTGAAAGCAACTTTACAGAGTGGAAAGAACAAGATTTTACATATGGAATCTAAGGCATCATTGTTTCATGGAATCTAAGGCATCATTATTCATGGAATCTAAGGCATCATTGTTTCATGGAATCTAAGGCATCATTGTTTCATGGAATCTAAGGCATCATTGTTTCATGGAATCTAAGGCATCATTGTTTCATGGAATCTAAGGCATCATTGTTTCATGGAATCTAAGGCATCATTGTTTCATGGAATCTAAGGCATCATTGTTTCATGGAATCTACGGCATCATTGTTTCATGGAATCTACGGCATCATTGTTTCATGGAATCTAAGGCATCATTGTTTCATGGAATCTAAGGCATCATTGTTTCATGGAATCTAAGGCATCATTGTTTCATGGAATCTAAGGCATCATTGTTTCATGGAATCTAAAGCATCATTGTTTCATGGAATCTAAGGCATCATTGTTTCATGGAATCTAAGGCATCATTGTTTCATGGAATCTAAGGCATCATTGTTTCATGGAATCTACGGCATCATTGTTTCACGGAATCTACGGCATCATTGTTTCATGGAATCTAAGGCATCATTGTTTCATGGAATCTAAGGCATCATTGTTTCATGGAATCTAAGGCATCATTGTTTCATGGAATCTACGGCATCATTGTTTCATGGAATCTACGGCATCATTGTTTCATGGAATCTAAGGCATCATTGTTTCATGGAATCTAAGGCATCATTGTTTCATGGAATCTAAGGCATCGTTGTTTCATGGAATCTAAGGCATCATTGTTTCATCGAATTTAAGGCATCATTGTTTCATGGAATCTACGGCATCATTGTTTCATGGAATCTAAGGCATCATTGTTTCATGGAATCTAGGGCATCATTGTTTCATGGAATCTAAGGCATCGTTGTTTCATGGAATCCAAGGCATCATTGTTTCATGGAATCTAAGGCATCATTGTTTCATGGAATCTAAGGCATCATTGTTTCATGGAATCTAAGTGGCTCCGTAGAAGGTTTGGTACACTGCATCTAGCTGTTGTAGGAAGTAGACAAGCAGCTGAGTCATTGAACAAGAAAGAAGTTAATTATGTTAATATATCAGGAGTGAAGCAGGAAATAATTAAACCACTGTCTGTTACATTCCCAGGACCAACATTTGCCTGCCCAAGATGTACAGATCCGTACGACTTCGCATCCTGCACGGAAACACAGCAATGTTCCTCTTTTGCTTTCGATGTACGCCATTCGTTTTGTTGCCGCGAATCTGATACCTCTCGTCTTTCATCACATTTCTGTCATCATATTTATCACGTTTGTGTCATCACATTACTTTCATCATATTTGTCAAATTTTTGTCATCACATTACCTCCATCATATTTGTCAAATATTTGACACATTTCTATCATCATATTACCTTCAACGCATTTGTCACATCATCACATTACTTCCATCATGTTTGCCAAGTTCTATCATCACATTACCTTCATCATGTTTATTCTATATTTTTTACATTTCTATCATCACATTACTTTCATTATATTTATACCATATTTGTCACATATCTGTTAACACACTACCTGCGTTATATTTGTCACATTTCTTAGAACATTATGTTCACTGAGGTATTTCCTATATCTTTGCTGTTATTATTATTATTATTAGTATTGTTATTAATTTTAGTATCATTAACTTTAAAACAAAAGAAGATACATGTTTTGATAAAAGATGCTGCCGACGAATATATATGTTTCTCTTTTAATCCCTCATGAGTCTTATGGGCTCTTTTTTTATTATTATCCATCTCTAGTGTATGTTGCTCTTCTAATCTCCCCTCACTTAGTTATCTCCCCTGATTTATATATGTCCCTCCCCTTCCAATCATCCCCTTGTTTCCATGTCAGCTGTCTCTACGGAGCGCGTGACTTCTTTTGTATCATGCCAAGCCTTAATGTCTCCATTTAAGTTGTTAACTTTCTTGTGTCTAGCTCTTCTTAGCATCCATTAGCTACATGTAATTTCCTGTAATCTGGCCTCCTATAGGAACACGCCCTTCTTCTACTCTCCCATTACTTATATGTAATTTACTCTAATTTACCCTCTTTTAGATATGACATTTTTCTACTCTATTAGTTATATGTAACGTGCTCCAATTTGCGCTCTTTTAGAGATGCCTTTCGTTAAATCTCCCCTCTCGTTTAATTTCATTGTATAATCTCCCTTAGTTGTGTAGACTTCTATTCGAATCTATTCCGGTTTTCGCCCTTATATCGTCTGCTAGCTCAGTTATGACAATGTCAGTTAAATATCAGTCATAATACTCCATCACAGACATGCGAGCTTGATGTTCATACCGCTGACAGCAACAGAGTCGAATACAGCTGTCAAAAGTTTACGGTAAGTACAACTGTCATGTGGAGCTACAGTAGCTGTACAAGATGACAAGAAAACGCTGGCGATGGATAAGAAACGCATTGAATTTTGATAGCATGACAAGACAGTCCTTGGTCTGGAATCCCGACTGTAAAAGAGGTGTGGAGATAGACCGAAAAGCGAATTGAGAATAGAAATGGAGACATAAATGAAAGGATGAGGAAAACGTAGAAAGGCCTTGGGCGGATTGCACGAGACACGAGGACTTGGTATGAATTTGTTAAAGACATGATTTTGAGGGATCTGATGGTGATGGATGGTGATGGTGATGGTGATGATTCTTTCTTCTTCGTTCACCCTCAGATGTCAACTTGAATAAGTTTAAAGAAAGCAGTGGTCAGCCTAAGGCTGTTGATATCTCCGTCGTTTTTCTCCAGGAATGGTACTGGTGAGATGGTAATGATGATGATGATGAGTAACTTTAGCAACCATACATCAGAAAAATGCAATGAACATTTTTGGGCACCTTATGAAATGAGAACAAATGAGGAAAATACATTTTGACAACGGGCAAAACTGACGGGGGAAAAAGGAGACGATAAAGAGTGAAGATACTCGGCAAGATAATGATATCTCACGCCAGTCTTCAAAACATTTGATTATAAAGAAGTGTAAACACTTTAATCGCTCTACCGGCTTTCTTCCTTGCGACAAACTCATACACCTGAATAAGCGACTACAACCATGAGGTGCCACTGTAGTTCAGAGGGTCTCTGGGCAGACGTACCCATGACTGTGTTATAAATTATCTAGGACAATAGGACAGTATCATGACCTACCTAAGATAATATTTAAACTATTTAGGATACTATTACAAATGAGGTAACGTTATAAACAATGAAGTACACTAGTATAATCTCATAACTTATCTAGAAAGATGATTTAGGACCATCTCATTGCTTATATAGGACTATGTTATAAATTATCTAGGACTATGTTATAAATTATCTAGGACTATCTTATAAATTATCTAGGGCTATGTTATAAATTATCTAGGACTATGTTACAAATTATCTAAGACTATGTATCACAAGATGGATTTTGGTGCGTCCTCTTTCCGATCTTTCTTTCACTACGGCAGTATCAGTTACATTTTTGTACTGATTTTATTGCGATTTTTTTTCAGAGTCGCCACCTTTTCTTTCTGTTTGCTATATAGCAGAGAGTTTGTTTGTTCAAACATCTGACATCCCTTGTGGTGATAATACATCCCGTTTGCCAGGATGCGGCAAAGCTTTGCTAAGATTAGGCCAGGGGCGCGACAAATAAGAGATTAATCGTCTGTGCGACACATTCTGGTCAGCCAAGCATGACATAATCGTATCCGGTACACCTTGTTACAAAGAGATTAATTTACATGAAAGTAATAATTTGTTACATCTTACACACATTGTTGTGTGAGGTTACCGATGCGTTTGTGAGTTGGTACACAGGGCAATCGGATGTTTACAGCCCATTTTCAGAAACATTTATCAGACAGGACAACTTTTATTGGAGTATTCACCAGGACTTACAATTCAGCCCAGGGAATCTCTAACATTTTAAATAAGGAAAGCAGGAATATCTGAGGAAATTGGAACACTCGGAGTCAGAGAGGGAATTATCTTATTAAAGAAACGACATCCCAGACGCGTGTAAGAGGCCGATTCAAGTCTCTTTTATCCATCTGAGCAAAAAACTCTGTGAGCCAGGATTGGGTCAGTTGTCTTTTTACATTTTATATTTCTAACATGTGAACTAACACACACACACACACACATATATATATATATATATTACAATGTGGATATTACTATGTGAAAATCGCTAGTGGATGTCCTAGTTATTTGAGGCTGACAACTTCAGCATATAGAATGATGATTCATGAACCACCACTGCAAAAGCTGGTGATTACTTTATTGATAGTTTCGTAAGGAGAACTAAAAGCATAAAGTAGCTCCAGGTTCCCTATGGAACAGGGAGGAAACAGGTGAAGAAATGATGTACATTCTAATTATAAGACTTACAGTTTCAAACCTGTGTAAATGTCGATGTTAACATATGCGCATTAAAATTAATGGAAGTTTCAAACTTTTCAAATCAGTGTAAACATAAATGAAAACATATTCAATTTATATTGTGAACACTTTTCAATCAGTGGAAATGTAAATGCAAACATATTCTATCTGTACTATTAACCTTTTCATTTAAATGTAAGGTAACTGTAAAAGCTATCCAGTTTAAATGTAAAGCAAGTTTTATCCCGAGGGATTAAATTTAATTCTCATCGAGGGTTAATTCTGAGATAAATAGGATGTAGAATAGAAGAAAGGTGACAGATAAGTTTGTGTCGGGAAACTCAATATTCAGAAGAGAGTTTCGTTTCTATTCTTTATCATAGTTATTGGTGGTACCAGCAGAAAGTACTATCTCTGGAACAAGAAGGGAACAGTGACCTAAGCTTTAAGACGAAGGACCAACTTTGTAGACTCTCCTTGACATTTTTGGGAAACGAGCTACACCCGACAACCGTGACCAGCGTCGAGCATGAGCAGTGTATACAGAACCCATCAGCGGGAGCAGAAACTACTATTGGCAGCTAAGTGTAAAATATACGCTGCCAAAGTGAACTTATTTTTCATCGTCTCTATTATCAATCAATGATGAAACTTTTATTCTCAACTATTTAATTATTTTCAAACTGTTGAAACTTAAGTGATTATTAAATTTTGTTATTTGTAATATTACAAATTTAACTTCGACTTAATCATTTTAAAGTTACTGCATGTTTGTCTCAGTCAATTTACTGCACACACTCTAAATGGAGCTATACCAGAATAATAAGAATTCCACTGAATAATTCAGAGGTGGGGGCTTAACGAGCTAAAATTAACCATTGCTTAATTCTTCACAAAAGTGGTAGTCAGATTCTAGAATTAACGTGCTCAGGCAAAGCAACATTGTTTTCGCTTATCTGAATATCTTGTGAAGACTCCCTTTGTGGTAGAAGTGTCATTACCCTTCTATCTACATATCTGCCAAAAGTAATCTTGTGAGAAGGTAGACACCTTTGAAGCCCATGTTAGATACTCTTCAGTTTTGGCCACTGTTGGACCACTACTGCAAAGCAGGGGGCGGCAATACCGTCACACTTTGTTATAAATTATCTAGGACTAAGTTATAAATGATCTAGGACTATGTTATAAATTATCTAGGACTGTGTTATAAATTATCTAGGACTATGTTATAAATTATCTAGGACTATGTTATAGATTATCTAGGACTATGTTTTAAATTATCTAGGACAATGATACAAATTATCTAGGACTGTGTTATAAATTATCAATGACTATGTTATAAATTATCTAGGACAATGTTATAAATTATCTATGACTATGTTATAATTTATCTAAGACTGTGTTATAAATTATCTATGTTATAAATGATCTAGGACTAATTTATACATTATCTAGGACTATGTCATAAATTATCTATGACTATGTTGTAAATTATCAAAGTCTTTAGGATTATGTAATTAATTATCTAGGACAATTGGACACTCTTCTATACTAACATCCATTTATTTTCACGGGTGAAGTACCGTATTATTACAGGACAATAAAATTAAAAACAAAATGGGATAATTGAATAACTGAAACCAAGAGGAGTTTTCTGTGCACTAGACGATATATGGAAATCAACAGAAACCAAGTTCAACACGAACATCAGAATCTTCAATTCAAATGTCGTCAATCTTATTTCATGTACTGGCCTGAGACTATTTCAGCGGGGTCCATGCAGAAGTCATTTACTTATCTTGGAAGCATACTAATACTAGAAGGCGGAACAAGCAAAGACATTAATAGTAGAGTGAATAAAGCCAAATCAATCTTAGCTAATCTAACAATATCTGGAAATATTCTCACTACAACACAAACACTGAATTTAAATACATGTGATAGTTGCGTACGTTTCTACTCCTGTGCGGCATGGAATGCTGGAGAGCAACATAAAAGGAATGGTCCAACTTGTCATGCTTCCACACAACTTGCTCATGGACAATTCGCCGAATGTTATGGCCAAACACCATCACCAATCAAGAATTGCTTACTCGGAGCAATAAAAATGAATATGCACACCATCATAGCAAGCAGACGCTGGAAATGGGTTGGCCATGTCCCCAGAAGAGACCCTGACAGCATCACAAGAACTGCCATGCTATACAGATCTCAGAATGAAGACGAAAGAACGGCCGACCAAAAGCAATTTGGTGGAGAAATGTAGACGCCGATTTGAAAAGTCTGAGCTAGAGTTGAGGCACATCACGAAGGATGGTCACAGATCAAGCAAAGTGGGGAGAGTTTTTTGCTGCCCTACCAGACGGCACTCTGCATGACGGTCGCTGATTACTTAGTCAGTCAGCAGCAAATAGCCCAAGAAGAAGAATATGTGGAAGGGTAGAGTTAAAATATAAATGGTTATGCTATTCACTTCAGGACTGTTGTATCAACACTTGTCCATTTAACATGTCAAAACTGCTTTTTTACAGGACTGCACAAACCACGAGATATACGGCTGCAACCCAACAGTGAACGAAGTCTGCTCCTACTGTTGCCTTGACCCTGTGACATGCCAGCTACAGCGAGACGATCTGTTTGAATGTGAGTTCGTCAGTCCCCCCTCCCCTTTTCCAACCTAGTTTGGAAGACTTTCTGATTACTTGATTAAAGAATCTTAACAATAAAAACATTTGATATTGCATCCTCATCTGCTGCCATATTAACGTCGAAGGTTTCCTGCAATGGATCACTGTTTTGATAGTGCCTTATGATGACTCTTTGCTGTCTATCTCTTGATGTTATCTTCCCACATTCTTCCCTGTCTATCTCTTGATGTTATCTTCCCACATTCTTCCCTGTCTATCTCTTGATGTTATCTTCCCACATTCTTCCCTGTCTATCTCTTGATGTTATCTTCCCACATACAGCGTCATCTTCTTCATGCACATTTGCCATCTTCTATTACGGTTGTCAACAAGCCGTTAGGTTGTTTTATATGGCCAACATATTTTAGCTGTCTGACTCTGATCTCCTTCTTTAATTCTTTTTTTATTTGGAACTTTTCTATGACTTCTTTACTTGTTGTTGTCTTCTTGTTCCATGAGGTGCGCCTAGTTCCATTTTTTATATTCACATCTCAAGGGCCTCAATTCTGTCTTCTAAATACGTGTTGATTGTCCTGGTCACTGAGTAAATTACTGGTAAATATCTTAGATCAAGGGACTCAATTCTGTCTTCTAAATACGTGTTGATTGTCCTGCTCACTGAGTAAATTACTGGTAAATATCTTGGACTGTCCGATTTTAGCCACCATAGCATGTTCTTCTCATGGGTCTCTGAAGAGACAAAGAAATAATAGGGCTACTGTACACTCAAGCATGTCGTACCAGGCGACAAATAAGAGGTTGGGCATGTGGCTGGCAACCTCATCATGTAGAACAGGTTGCCACAGAAACAACCTCTGCAAGAGCATGTAAATGCTTGGTACACGCATTCTGTCAGGGGCGCCAGCTACAGTGGTGACTGCATGTTCCGTAAGGAGCACAAAGTCAAATTACCATCAAGTCCGATTGAGCACACTAGAAAACAATCTGTACACTCACTCAAGATACTTCTTCACAACGACCATTATGATGATGATACTAATTGTCAGATGATAATGTTATTGGTATTAAAGTTGATGATGATAACAATAGAAGTGTTTGCGATGATGAGACGATCATAATTTTTGTTTTGCACTTTGTAATATGTATGTAAATATGCTGTATTCTTTGTTTTCTCATTGTAGTTGTGTTTCCACCGATTCCTGTGACCGTTGCTACCAAACCACTGGAAGGTACATTTTTAAAATAAAGCAAATTATGACAATGTTAACATTATGTCCTGTGTTCACGGAGAGTGTATTTCAATGTTAACATCAGGTCCTGTATTGATGGGGGAGGGTATGAATCTGTTAACATTAGCTCCTGTATTGACGGGGAGAATATGACTATGTTAACATTAGGTCCTGTATTGATGGGGAGGTATGACTATGTTAACATTAGGCCCTGTATTGATGGGGGGCGGGGAATGACTATGTTAATATTAGGTCCTGTATTGACGGGGAGGGTATGACTCTGTTAACATTTAGTCCTGTGTAACGGGGAGAATATGACTATGTTAACATTAAGTCCTGTATTGATGGGGATAGTATGACTATGTTAACATTAGACCATGTATTGACGGGGAGTGTATGACTATGTTAACACTATGTCCTATATTGACGGGAGAGTATGACTATGTTAACATTATGTCGTATATTGACGGGAAGATATGACTATGTAAACAGTATGTCCTGTATTCACGGGCAGGTAGGGCTATGTTAACATTAGGTCCCGTATTTACGGGGAGGGTAAAGCTCACAGTCACGTGTCAGTGGAACAAGAGATGACAAGAACAAGCTAGTAATGGCTAGAACACTCGTTGATGAAACATGTTGATAGTATTACAGGCATGTCTTATTCTGGAACCCACACGGTAAAAGAGATCAATTGAGACGAAAACACATGGAGAAAATAACTGAAGGCAGAAATGACAGAGATAAAGAAGACGTGAACATATGTTGAGCTGATGACACAGGGCAGGATTGCCGGCCACCAAAGAAGAAGCTGAACCCAAGAATATCATAATAATCTAGAGTAAAGGTAAGGGATCCCGTTACACGCCCATTGAGGCATATTGGGAATATGGTATTAGGCCCATATTTTCTTTACCATCGGCACACTAGGGGTGATGTGGTCAGCATCACGCCGGCCGCCTTAACCTTCCCAGAGTTGCTCTGGTACCCAGTAAATGAGGCTGGGTCGACCCAGGAGCCGTTTGAGGTCTAAAAAATCCCACCTCAACTGGGGATCGAACCATGGACCACCGAGCTAGGAAACCAGTGCACTAACCAAGAGTGATTGAAAGAAAAACAATGAATAAATGGATAGATTGTGTAATCAGGGCTGGAGTGATGAATAGTAGCTAAGCAAAGCCGCCGTTTGTAAGATGTGTGATGACTTAGTAAACTGAACCTATTTATAAACCTACGCATGCTATAGATCACATGACACGTAGGTACTTCTGATCGGATCAACTTGGGTTCACGTGTCCATATTTGCTGAAGTTTGTTTTGGCGTACATTTTCTACAGGATGGGTAGCCGGCGCCGTGCCTAAACCTCTTTAGTCGCCTTTTACGACATGGTTGGCAGAATACTGCGTTATTATTCTGTGCACTGGCTTCGGGTGCTTGCGTAGAATAGAAGGATAGCAGACGTGGAACTGATGACAAGAACCAGACAGGTGCCAGTGGAACAAGAGATGACAAGAACTAGACAGGTGCCAGTGGAACAAGAGATGACAAGAACTAGACAGGTGCTAGTGGAACAAGAGATGACAAGAACCAGACAAGTGCTAGTGGAACAAGAGATGACAAGAACTAGACAGGTGCTAGTGGAACAAGAGATGACAAGAACTAGACAGGTGCTAGTGGAACAAGAGATGACAAGAACTAGACAGGTGCCAGTGGAACAAGAGATGACAAGAACTAGACAGGTGCTAGTGGAACAAGAGATGACAAGAACTAGACAAGTGCTAGTGGAACAAGAGATGACAAGAACTAGACAGGTGCTAGTGGAACAAGAGATGACAAGAACTAGACAAGTGCTAGTGGAACAAGAGATGACAAGAACCAGACAGGTGCCAGTGGAACAAGAGATGACAAGAACTAGACAGGTGCTAGTGGAACAAGAGATGACAAGAACTAGACAGGTGCCAGTGGAACAAGAGATGACAAGAACTAGACAGGTGCTAGTGGAACAAGAGATGACAAGAACCAGACAGGTGCCAGTGGAACAAGAGATGACAAGAACTAGACAGGTGCCAGTGGAACAAGAGATGACAAGAACTAGACAGGTGCCAGTGGAACAAGAGATGACAAGAACTAGACAGGTGCCAGTGGAACAAGAGATGACAAGAACTAGACAGGTGCCTATAGAACAAGAGATGACAAGAACTAGACAGGTGCCAGTGGAACAAGAGATGACAAGAACCAGACAGGTGCCAGTGGAACAAGAGATGACAAGAACTAGACAGGTGCAAGTGGAACAAGAGATGACAAGAACTAGACAGGTGCCAGTGGAACAAGAGATGACAAGAACTAGACAGGTGCCAGTGGAACAAGAGATGACAAGAACTAGACAGGTGCCTATGGAACAAGAGATGACAAGAACTAGACAGGTGCCAGTGGAACAAGAGATGACAAGAACTAGACAGGTGCCAGTGGAACAAGAGATGACAAGAACTAGACAGGTGCCTATGGAACAAGAGATGACAAGAACTAGACAGGTGCCAGTGGAACAAGAGATGACAAGAACTAGACAGGTGCCAGTGGAACAAGAGATGACAAGAACTAGACAGGTGCCAGTGGAACAAGAGATGACAAGAACTAGACAGGTGCTAGTGGAACAAGAGATGACAAGAACCAGACAGGTGCCAGTGGAACAAGAGATGACAAGAACTAGACAGGTGCCAGTGGAACAAGAGATGACAAGAACCAGACAGGTGCCAGTGGAACAAGAGATGACAAGAACTAGACAGGTGCCAGTGGAACAAGAGATGACAAGAACTAGACAGGTGCCAGTGGAACAAGAGATGACAAGAACCAGACAGGTGCCAGTGGAACAAGAGATGACAAGAACTAGACAGGTGCCAGTGGAACAAGAGATGACAAGAACTAGACAGGTGCCTATGGAACAAGAGATGACAAGAACTAGACAGGTGCCAGTGGAACAAGAGATGACAAGAACTAGACAGGTGCCTATGGAACAAGAGATGACAAGAACTAGACAGGTGCTAGTGGAACAAGAGATGACAAGAACTAGACAGGTGCCTATGGAACAAGAGATGACAAGAACTAGACAGGTGCCAGTGGAACAAGAGATGACAAGAACCAGACAGGTGCCAGTGGAACAAGAGATGACAAGAACTAGACAGGTGCCAGTGGAACAAGAGATGACAAGAACTAGACAGGTGCCAGTGGAACAAGAGATGACAAGAACTAGACAGGTGCCAGTGGAACAAGAGATGACAAGAACTAGACAGGTGCCAGTGGAACAAGAGATGACAAGAACTAGACAGGTGCCAGTGGAACAAGAGATGACAAGAACTAGACAGGTGCCAGTGGAACAAGAGATGACAAGAACTAGACAGGTGCCAGTGGAACAAGAGATGACAAGAACTAGACAGGTGCTAGTGGAACAAGAGATGACAAGAACTAGACAGGTGCCAGTGGAACAAGAGATGACAAGAACTAGACAGGTGCCAGTGGAACAAGAGATGACAAGAACCAGACAGGTGCTAGTGGAACAAGAGATGACAAGAACCAGACAGGTGCCAGTGTAACAAGAGATGACAAGAACCAGACAGGTGCCAGTGGAACAAGAGATGACAAGAACCAGACAGGTGCTAGTGGAACAAGAGATGACAAGAACCAGACAGGTGCCAGTGTAACAAGAGATGACAAGAACCAGACAGGTGCCAGTGGAACAAGAGATGACAAGAACTAGACAGGTGCCAGTGGAACAAGAGATGACAAGAACTAGACAGGTGCTAGTGGAACAAGAGATGACAAGAACTAGACAGGTGCCAGTGGAACAAGAGATGACAAGAACTAGACAGGTGCTAGTGGAACAAGAGATGACAAGAACCAGACAGGTGCTAGTGGAACAAGAGATGACAAGAACTAGACAGGTGCCTATGGAACAAGAGATGACAAGAACTAGACAGGTGCTAGTGGAACAAGAGATGACAAGAACTAGACAGGTGCTAGTGGAACAAGAGATGACAAGAACCAGACAGGTGCTAGTGGAACAAGAGATGACAAGAACTAGACAGGTGCCTATGGAACAAGAGATGACAAGAACCAGACAGGTGCTAGTGGAACAAGAGATGACAAGAACTAGACAGGTGCCTATGGAACAAGAGATGACAAGAACTAGACAGGTGCTAGTGGAACAAGAGATGACAAGAACCAGACAGGTGCCAGTGGAACAAGAGATGACAAGAACCAGACAGGTGCCAGTGGAACAAGAGATGACAAGAACCAGACAGGTGCTAGTGGAACAAGAGATGACAAGAACTAGACAGGTGCCAGTGGAACAAGAGATGACAAGAACCAGACAGGTGCCAGTGGAACAAGAGATGACAAGAACTAGACAGGTGCTAGTGGAACAAGAGATGACAAGAACTAGACAGGTGCCTATGGAACAAGAGATGACAAGAACCAGACAGGTGCCAGTGGAACAAGAGATGACAAGAACTAGACAGGTGCCAGTGGAACAAGAGATGACAAGAACCAGACAGGTGCCAGTGGAACAAGAGATGACAAGAACCAGACAGGTGCTAGTGGAACAAGAGATGACAAGAACTAGACAGGTGCCAGTGGAACAAGAGATGACAAGAACCAGACAGGTGCCAGTGGAACAAGAGATGACAAGAACCAGACAGGTGCTAGTGGAACAAGAGATGACAAGAACTAGACAGGTGCCAGTGGAACAAGAGATGACAAGAACCAGACAGGTGCCAGTGGAACAAGAGATGACAAGAACTAGACAGGTGCCAGTGGAACAAGAGATGACAAGAACTAGACAGGTGCCAGTGGAACAAGAGATGACAAGAACCAGACAGGTGCTAGTGGAACAAGAGATGACAAGAACCAGACAGGTGCTAGTGGAACAAGAGATGACAAGAACTAGACAGGTGCCAGTGGAACAAGAGATGACAAGAACTAGACAGGTGCCAGTGGAACAAGAGATGACAAGAACCAGACAGGTGCCAGTGGAACAAGAGATGACAAGAACTAGACAGGTGCCAGTGGAACAAGAGATGACAAGAACTAGACAGGTGCTAGTGGAACAAGAGATGACAAGAACTAGACAGGTGCCAGTGGAACAAGAGATGACAAGAACTAGACAGGTGCTAGTGGAACAAGAGATGACAAGAACTAGACAGGTGCCAGTGGAACAAGAGATGACAAGAACCAGACAGGTGCTAGTGGAACAAGAGATGACAAGAACTAGACAGGTGCCAGTGGAACAAGAGATGACAAGAACTAGACAGGTGCCAGTGGAACAAGAGATGACAAGAACTAGACAGGTGCCAGTGGAACAAGAGATGACAAGAACTAGACAGGTGCCAGTGGAACAAGAGATGACAAGAACTAGACAGGTGCTAGTGGAACAAGAGATGACAAGAACTAGACAGGTGCCAGTGGAACAAGAGATGACAAGAACTAGACAGGTGCCAGTGGAACAAGAGATGACAAGAACTAGACAGGTGCTAGTGGAACAAGAGATGACAAGAACTAGACAGGTGCCAGTGGAACAAGAGATGACAAAAACAAGGCAGGTGCCAGTGGAACAAGAGATGACAAGAACTAGACAGGTGCCAGTGGAACAAGAGATGACAAGAACTAGACAGGTGCCAGTGGAACAAGAGATGACAAGAACTAGACAGGTGCCAGTGGAACAAGAGATGACAAGAACTAGACAGGTGCCAGTGGAACAAGAGATGACAAGAACTAGACAGGTGCCAGTGGAACAAGAGATGACAAGAACTAGACAGGTGCCAGTGGAACAAGAGATGACAAGAACCAGACAAGTGCTAGTGGAACAAGAGATGACAAGAACTAGACAGGTGCCAGTGGAACAAGAGATGACAAGAACTAGACAGGTGCTAGTGGAACAAGAGATGACAAGAACTAGACAGGTGCCAGTGGAACAAGAGATGACAAGAACCAGACAAGTGCTAGTGGAACAAGAGATGACAAGAACTAGACAGGTGCCAGTGGAACAAGAGATGACAAGAACTAGACAGGTGCCAGTGGAACAAGAGATGACAAGAACTAGACAGGTGCTAGTGGAACAAGAGATGACAAGAACTAGACAGGTGCCAGTGGAACAAGAGATGACAAGAACTAGACAGGTGCTAGTGGAACAAGAGATGACAAGAACTAGACAGGTGCCAGTGGAACAAGAGATGACAAGAACTAGACAGGTGCTAGTGGAACAAGAGATGACAAGAACTAGACAGGTGCCAGTGGAACAAGAGATGACAAGAACTAGACAGGTGCCAGTGGAACAAGAGATGACAAGAACTAGACAGGTGCCAGTGGAACAAGAGATGACAAGAACTAGACAGGTGCCAGTGGAACAAGAGATGACAAGAACTAGACAGGTGCCAGTGGAACAAGAGATGACAAGAACTAGACAGGTGCTAGTGGAACAAGAGATGACAAGAACCAGACAGGTGCCAGTGGAACAAGAGATGACAAGAACTAGACAGGTGCCAGTGGAACAAGAGATGACAAGAACTAGACAGGTGCCAGTGGAACAAGAGATGACAAGAACTAGACAGGTGCCAGTGGAACAAGAGATGACAAGAACTAGACAGGTGCCAGTGGAACAAGAGATGACAAGAACTAGACAGGTGCCAGTGGAACAAGAGATGACAAGAACTAGACAGGTGCCAGTGGAACAAGAGATGACAAGAACTAGACAGGTGCCAGTGGAACAAGAGATGACAAGAACTAGACAGGTGCCAGTGGAACAAGAGATGACAAGAACAAGACAGGTGCCAGTGGAACAAGAGATGACAAGAACTAGACAGGTGCCAGTGGAACAAGAGATGACAAGAACTAGACAGGTGCCAGTGGAACAAGAGATGACAAGAACTAGACAGGTGCCAGTGGAACAAGAGATGACAAGAACTAGACAGGTGCCAGTGGAACAAGAGATGACAAGAACTAGACAGGTGCCAGTGGAACAAGAGATGACAAGAACTAGACAGGTGCCAGTGGAACAAGAGATGACAAGAACTAGACAGGTGCCAGTGGAACAAGAGATGACAAGAACTAGACAGGTGCCAGTGGAACAAGAGATGACAAGAACTAGACAGGTGCTAGTGGAACAAGAGATGACAAGAACTAGACAGGTGCCAGTGGAACAAGAGATGACAAGAACTAGACAGGTGCCAGTGGAACAAGAGATGACAAGAACTAGACAAGAGACGGTGGAACAAGAGATGACAAGAACAAGACAAGAGACGGTGGAACAAGAGATGACAAGAACTAGACAAGAGACGGTGGAACAAGAGATGACAAGAACTAGACAGGTGCCAGTGGAACAAGAGATGACAAGAACTAGACAGGTGCTAGTGGAACAAGAGATGACAAGAACTAGACAGGTACCAGTGGAACAAGAGATGACAAGAACCAGACAAGTGCTAGTGGAACAAGAGATGACAAGAACCAGACAGGTGCCTATGGAACAAGAGATGACAAGAACCAGACAAGTGCCAGTGGAACAAGAGATGACAAGAACCAGACAGGTGCCAGTGGAACAAGAGATGACAAGAACCAGACAAGTGCTAGTGGAACAAGAGATGACAAGAACCAGACAGGTGCCAGTGGAACAAGAGATGAGAAGAAACCATTAGCAATGGATATGACATGCAGTGATGGAACCTGATTATAGCATTACAAGTCAATCATTGTTCTGGAATTCTCAGGGAAAGAGAGGTAGAGAGAGAACATTCACCCCACATGGAGAAGAGAGCTGGAGACGACATGAAGAAAAGAGCGGATGGCACAGGCTAGGAGAGATTTGGTATGCATTTTTTTAAAAGGCCTTTGATCTTTAAAGAGGCGAAGGGTAATGAATAAATTAATTAACGAATGTCTGATCAAGTGCCATCTCCAGACAGAAGGTCGGCTGTCTCTTGTCGTGATGGTGCTCTCTTTTCTGTCCATCTCTTGGTGTTATCTTTTGACTTATAGCGCTGTCTTCCTCTTGCACGTTTGCCTTCAACATTTCCTTCTACTGCCATTTTCAGCAATGTCTTACATCTTTTGTGTGCCTGCAATAGTTTCTCTGCTATTAATCTTCAGGTGCCATCTTCACATCGAAGGTCCGCTGCAACGGAAGTACAACGCCATCTGTCTTTTATCTTGATGGTGCTCTCTGATAGACTCGTTCCTGTCCATCTCTTGATGGTGCTCTCTGATAGACTCTTTCCTGTCCATCTCTTGATGGTGCTCTCTGATAGACTCTTTCCTGTCCATCTCTTGATGGTGCTCTCTGATAGACTCTTTCCTGTCCATCTCTTGATGGTGCTCTCTGTTAGACTCTTTCCTGTCCATCTCTTGATGGTGCTCTCTGATAGACTCTTTCCTGTCCATCTCTTGATGTTACCATCCCACTCATAATGCCGCCTTCCTCTTGCACGTGTGTGTGCCTTTAACTTTTTCGTCTACTATCGCCGTCTTATGGTCTTTAATATGACCACAATAGTTTCTTTGCCTTAACTAACTTGCAAATGTTTCTGCACTTGGAGAAGACATCCATTACTATTGAGCTCATGAAGGAGGAGAGGCTATAAACAAATTCCTACCATGTCATCCTGACCTGTGCCTTCTCGCTAAGGTATTTCCTTGTCTTGTTATCTTTTCATTTCTGTCTCGTTCTATTTTCCACGTGCTTGTCAGTCTTCCCTCTACCTGTCTTACCTGGAATTATACTGAACTCCATTTCTATTGGCTGATCAAGAAGATATGGACAGGACTGGATGGCGTGACGTGTATTTGTTGATGGCCTATGCTCTACGGCAGCTGAAAGAGAATGATGATGATTGTGACGATGATACTGATTTATAAAGCTAGGCTAGGCTGCACTCAATCATTTTTTCCATCAAATTATCAAACAGGCTAGGACCGCCAAAAATGGACGCAAGTCTACAGACTGATCAAGACATGGTTATCTGATGTCAGACATGGACGGACGCTTTTCGACTACAAATAATTTGTGTATCTGAAATTGACAGTAAAATAACTGGTTTTTATTGAGGGCTGTCAATAAAATTTGATGAGATATATTTTTGTTTCCTGTCTTATGTCATTAGACACTATATTGTATGCGCATCTGTTTGGTTATGTACGTCTATGGGTGTGTGATTAGTGTATGCGTAAGTTGCCCTTTGAGCACTCGTCCAGCGAATATTTATTTGCAGTGTCTTTCCTGACGGACCCTGAGACGTTTACAGAAATTGTTCTATCTTCTCGTCCGTCCATTTTTTCGTGTCTTATTTAATTGTTGTTAGCTAATGTAGTTTTGTCGTTTATTTATTTATTTTTCTTTCCTCAATAGAAAATGGGCTGCTGGCTTTGATTTACAATGTATGGGACGCTTTTTTTTACGTTTAGTTTGTAAGACATGGAAATTATAGGATAGCTGAAGATAGATTGATATGTTGTCTCGTGGGTTAAAAATTGTGAAGATAACAACTCTTCATAAAATATATGCAGTAAACAGCGACAATGTTGTGACGAGTTTGTCTCCCTTGTTCTGCAGCAGTAGTTCAATAATGGCCAAACACCGAATAAAGGATGAGGGTCTTAAAAGGTATCAACTTTCGCTCAAAATCACTCTTGGCAGAGATCTAAGTAGACGATTGATTCTTCTATTTCAGGGAGCCTCACATGAATTAATAGGAAGGCAGACATAACAACTGAGATTATCTAAGCTGTTATGAACTTATTATTCTCTGCTCCTTCTGTGGGGAAACGTTTCGACTCGTATTGTAGGAGCACCCAGCTGAATGTGATTCAGCAAAGTATTAATTTTATAGCTTTATTTGGTTATGCACTTTTAAAAACTGAGTACGAATTCACTCAATAATCAATTCAGCTATAGATTTATATTTACATATAACAAGTTTAATAATCAATTATTGGTTAACAGGAGAAAAATAAATAAAGTTACTTTAACAAGGACAACAAACAAGTAATTTTTCTCATCATGGGACGATTTGGGTGGATATTCTATAGAGTATACATACTTGGCCAGTACTTTGATACTTAAGTGGCCAGTTGTTGACAATGATTCGACGATGATCTCAGGTTAGTCACTGGTTCCCATTGTGGAATCATTGGAAATGAGAGAGCAGATGCTCTATCTAGAAGTGACAGTAAAATGGAACAATTCAGCCACCCATTGCCCTATTGAGAAGCTAAAACCACCATCCACAACAAATTCCAAAATCAATGGAAGGAGGATGGGCATAAATACAGCAGAGATGATCCGATCCACCAACTTAACAAACACCAACAGACCATCATATTCCGCCTGGGAACTGAACACTGCATATTACTGGGCCATCTCTATTGCCTCAGGATATCTCGTACAAATGAATATTCATGTAGAACTGGAATCCAGACCCCCGAACACATTCTCCAACTTTGCCCAACCCATGATGACCCACGACGTCTGACCTGGCCAGTGGGTGCTGAGCTCAAGCAGAAGCTATGGGGCTGCTGCACTGACCTGGGCAAGACTGTGGACTTTGTCCTAGCGACAGGTCTGCAGATTTAGCATGACAAAAACTGAACGCAGAAGAAGAAGCGGCACTGCTTGTTCCCAGAGATGTTTTGGACTGTTTCATCTCTTCAGGATTCAGCTACTGTGGCAGCAGCACGTCCCTTGTAGCAATACCCGAGTAACAGATTGTCCAGGCAAGCGTCTTCAAGACCCGTCTGATGTAGGCGTCAAGCATCGACTGCTGGCAACGTGTACCACAAACTAAGAGGAAATAAATGCCTCTTTTAAGTATTAGATCTCCTGATATGAATACCTGGCGACATCCGCTTCCATCTGTCCCTTCATCTTCCTCAGAATTTTGCCTTTCTTTGAGCATTAAATTTGGATCTATTGAGTCGGATGAAAGTGCTTTTGGACTGCGGAATATGACAATTGAAGCATTCTATGCATACATTTATACATATAAACTTACTAAAATTTTGCTATAATAATTATATAAACCATGATATCATCATCCACTCTCTGCTCTCTACGGAACCTGAGGTCACCTCTGCTGTTGGTTCCTCATGAGGAAACCCACACGAAGCAGTCACCAGCTCATGCAATGTTGGTTCATGTGTCAAGTTATTTGAAGTGATGTGTGCCAGCCCCCACGTGCAACTGTACATCCATAAGCAATTTGTACATGTCAAATTACAAAATATAAAATGATAAAAGATACATATTACAACGTACCCGTATTATCTGGCGAATTAAAGACTTGATACACAGTAAAGATCCGAATACTGTCGGGCAAATGTTTTAAAATGCCGTCTCTCAGGTGGTAAAGGTGACTGTGTGTTGCACCTCGTTTTGCATATCACAAAGTGTCCATTATCTTGGAGCTTTGTGGTGCTACAAAGGACGTTGCTAAGAGCGTCATTACGCGTAAGAATGACGACGTGAGTGCTTGTGCGCGGCAATGAAGAGAGATCGTTTTGTCTAGCCGGTCAAGATGGCTGTGTTTTAAAATGTGTCACTAGTGATATGTAATATTAGGAGATGTATTAATAGTATCTACATCTTTATTGTAACCTATGGGCGATGTTACTTGGATAATAATGATTATGACTCAAGGTACGGACTGCGACGGACTTACAGAGAATATACCGAGTATCTATTGATTTCATAACGTGTATCGGTCTAAATGAGTGTTGACCCATTGCTGTTGGCCTAAAGATTTTCATGAAATTGTAAAAAGGTTGAACGTAATAAATGCGTACTGTGTCTGTCCATCATGAGTTGAAATTCTCGCTCCCACACACATATTTCTCCGTTGGGGAAAGATCCAATCAACAGCAGTTTAGTCCAGCATTACAATATCAAACCAACTGCAAATATGCGTCTGATTGTTGTACTGGTCCCCCCATCCTTTTGCTGAACATAACTACAAGACAACATAAGATATTCCCGTTACATGTTATTTTCAAAATCATTTGAACATACGTCATGACCATATAAGGTCTTGCCACTTCCGTGTTACTTGCCACGTTTACTAAAATCACTAAATCACCAATCTATCCTAGATTATCACTGATAATCTCTTCCAAGAAGTTACTTTCTCGTAGTTCTTTACCATAACAAAGTCTGGGCGGAAGAGATTACGTTTCTCCTGTACTCCAGTAATGCGATTGTTATCTTCTGACATCTCTGTTTACCAACAGCCTGGCTTTGTAGTATGGCAAAATTAACACATTATCTTAAAATATCATCTGTTGTCTAGGTTGGAGAACCCGAGGCAACATTGTTTTGTGGCAATACTCTGCTAGTCCTGTCTACGAATAAAACATTCGTTATCTTCACTCCCCGACACAAATCTGGGTTTGTCGCTACTCACCAGCCGCGGCAAAAAAGATATCTATCACTAATCCGTCACGTGTTGACGATTAAGCAGCCAAACACGTCGACGTGACTACCAACAACAACAAAAATCAGTCAAACGGTCAAGTAAAGTGGGTGGGTGTGACAAGATAACCTCGATTAATGAAAACGTACACAAAATAATGAAAAAAAGCAGCGTGAGAAGGGATAGGCGAGCAACCTGACAGAGAGGATTGAAGACAAGAAAAAGAGGACGAACAAATCTCATCACAACTGTAGACAATTTAAATAACTGGATAAAAAGTTGCTGTAGAAATAACTATTTCTCTAACTTTATTTATGCAACAGAAACAAAAGAAAACACAGTGTAAGTACTGTAACAATACCCAATGCTGCATAACTGAAGTCCCAGTGTCTGAGAATCTTTATTTGTTTGGGAATAAAACATATTAAGTGGTTGTTTTGTCCAGAAATATCTTTTTTTTTTCTGAGAGTATTCACTGATGCACACGGAACTAGCCACTCAATGCTTCTAGTTTTTAAAAAAAAATAGTGCATCACGTGACATTTCCATAAATCTAGACTAAGAACCAAAACTCACGAAATATTTCTAACGTAGGTTATAAATGATCAAGTTACACAAGACACTAGTGAAACAGTATAATTGTCTGAGTCAAAGTCTCCTGCAAGTTGCCGTATGTGTTAAAAGATCACGTGTGTACGCGTGTTTCTCGTATTTATGTATTCGTAAACATATAACAGAAAAGTAGACACACCCCCGCCCTTCCTTCAGAACTTTGAAGAAAATCTTGTGCATGAAAGAAAACTGTGCACTACAGTTTTATCAAAATCATATATACATAACCGAGCAAGTATACTCGTCAAACGAACCAATGAACGAACGAAATCTATATTTTATCAGGGTAAAGAAATAGGCTTTATTGCTTTTTTACTTTCTGCTCTGAAATAATACAATTATCAAATTGTTTTCAAGTTAATACATTCTTAACTTCGACAGTAAGTTGTTTAATATTAATAAGTTGTCGTGTGAAATTCTAATCCACATATATAAATTAAAACGTAAATGTAAAGCCTAACAAATAAATTTAATAAAAGGAAAGAAGAATGGTAAAGAACAGTGCTGTCACAATGACTGTACTCGAAATCCCCCATTGTTTTCTAATTCGTCTGCAAATTGTAACGTTCCACGTTGATAGTAAAAGCCTACTGCATCACTACACGCTTTCTTCAATAAAACGTGTACTGCCTTTCTAAGAAAAACCTTGAGATACGCAAGCTGACCTATATTTAATATTCCATTCATGTCATTTTCTACACTAAGTTACCATAAACGAAAGACAGATGGACTAAGGATAGAAAGAAAGGGAGGGGCTGAAAGCCGGAACGCAGGCAATACTACCACAATCTCGCGATACACAATTAATGCCACCCCTAACACGCGTGTAAGGCCACAAGCACTAGCTTTTTTCAAATCGACAGTGATAAACAACACTACCCATACGAGAGTTAGTTTTTAAAAACTTACAAAACGCTTATTAGGAAACATGACATTCTACTGTTTTATGTCTAAAATCCTGACATTAGTCTGACAGTACAGCAGGACAGGTGGCGGTTCTAAACATAAAAAATTAAAAAAACTACACGACTATCCTGGAAAATACATATTTTGAACGCAGCCCCTTAGCTCCATTAAATTTATATATTTGGGTTCCTTATGACTTGCTGACAAAGAATATGTTAAACGTTACGCAAATAGTCTAGGAATTAACAAATTATAGCCAAAAGAAATAGTGAGGGATGTCAGACAACACCAAAATCAGAATCGCTCAGTGGCAGATTTTCACACCACCACTGTACGGGAAATAGGTCCCCATGTTACCTCCTATTTGATTGGCGGAAAGTAAATGTAAGGCTAAACACGATTAGTCGGGCTATAAATATTGATTCTTTGTTGTTAGGGAAACGTGAGTAAGGGTACTTTTTTTTGAAAAGCTGTGTAAACATGGCACGATTGGTTAGACCCGCCAATATAGTCAATCAGAGGCGTCAGGTCAGCACCACATTTTCAAATAAACTTACTAAAGAACCAGTGCGTTGAGCGCCAGTGCATATTTTTCTAAATAAAAGCCTGGGACATCGGCAGATCGAAATTGTGCTATATTCATTGCCAGTCAACGTAACTGTGTATTATTCCATGCATTGTGGTAAGCTTGAAATATTTGATATCTTTTTAATGAAAATTGAATGTAAATTGATAATTCATGTCTGTATATATGTGTGGTTCAGTAGCGAACATGAGGTAAAGCCTATATAGTGCTCCAACCTGAACAGAAGGTGTCGGAGGAAAGTAAAACTACATGGAATTGCCAAACAGTACACTGACACCTATCTTATCGACTAGAAAGTCTGGAAATTTATTATAAATTAGTTCTGAAATAGGAGGTACAACCTTCTTGTTTCAGGGACCGTGGTCCTAAAGTTATTGAGCAGCACCTGGTCTGAGCTTTGCTGAACCTAGAGGCTGACAGCATACTCCTGGGTTCAGATAGTGACCAGTGAGGTGTCTCCAGAACACAGGGAGGCTATCGAGCAGAGGAGTCTTTTCCTGCCGCCATCACGAAAGATAAGCGTCTGTGGCCAGAGGAGCTCAACATTATGCCCCCCCCCCCCCCCCCTCAAAATCTGACTTTATAATAAAACAGAGGGAAAATACATTGTTTAAATTGATAGGAACTGTGAACTTTTCCCCATACTATTTCCAAGATAAACAAACACTTGAAGTCATGATGACAAATAACAACATAGCTTGAAAAAACAAAACCAGTATTACCTCATATTACTACTACACAACTGACACACATAGGATAATATTAATAAAATATGTCATTACAAGGTTCATATTGATAAATTCTGTACATATAAATTGTAATTACAATTGATTGTGATTCCTGGTTCACTTTGTATTTGAATCAGGACACATATGTTAGTGCAAGTAATTAATACATATTTATATTTGAAACTTTACCAGTGCCTCATTTAAGATAGTCTTATAGAGTGTTAAATGTGCGTGAGTGTCACAGTGCTGTCAAGTGTGGTGGAATAAATTAAATTGTTTATCTCTCTGTTGTTGTTGTGACTTACACTTCATCATATACATACCCTAGACATTTAACGTAGTCATCACAATATTCCAGAATAATTCTGACTGAGTTATAATGTGGTAGCAAGTAGGGTTATCTGTAAAACACTACACCTATTAGATACAGATACCTTCACAGCTGATCTCAGTCAGTACACTAAGTCCCCTATAAATATTTATAACATCCCACTTTACCACATAAGTACCTCAATATTAATATTGCACTCACCTATGTAACATACAGAGAGAGAGAGAGAGAGAGAGAGAGAGAGAGAGAGAGAGAGAGAGAGAGAGAGAAGTAATTAAATGTTTCAAATTAAAAGTAAAGCTATAACAGTTAACATGAAATACTCATGAAAACATAACATTAACTAAACCAGAGATTTGTCAGTGTGGTGAATTTTTAGGTTACCATGACTTTCACAGATACATGCGATTTATTTTAAATGTAGTGTAGTTTTTAGTTTTGACAGAGCTCGTAGGGAACTTCACGATAAAGCACCTGCATAACTAACGTAACTACGACATAGTTCAGTTCGAGGTTTTCCAAGATCAAAAAGTTGGTCGCCATATATAACATATGATCAGTATTTATCCTGAAAGAACTGCTCCAAGTATGAAGGTGTCCTACCATGCAAAATTTGATGTACAAGCAGGAGATCATAGAAGAGGAAGAATTTTTTGAGCTGAAGAATATTCAACTGTGAAAATAACTGAGCACTGGAGATAAAGACAAGAGAAGAAAACATCCCAGCATCTACATCACGTTGAGAAGACTGCGTACTGAAAACAGGTAAATATAGTGTAATTTGAATAATTATTTAACAGCTCTTTAATCACAATGTTTTGTGAATGTACTCTTATCTTTAAAATGCTCGCATTGATAGCCCGTGTCCTGAATATATTCTTTAAGATTGTCTGGGTTCCTTCCTCGCGTGAGCTCTACGTAAAGTTGACCATGAGCATAGACTGCCTCTAGTAGACATACGCCTGAATGATCAAATGTTTGTCCATGTGAGTTTGTGTTTGTCATGACAAAAGCTAAAATGACAGGAAACTTACGGCGTTTCAAGATGACAGGAAAGCTGGTATCACTTGACTTTAAATTGATGCGAGGAATGAAAGCTCGTTCATCTTAATCAAAGTTAATGTCTGTGATGATTTATTCTGTTTAAAAAATCTGTCTCTTGTCTTTGAAAGAGTATTGGTTTGTTCTTTTATTATGAAACAAAATTATTAATCTTCTTCGTCATTTTACGACACGTTACTGGTAAAGAGATCTGTGGAATCTGAATAACATTGATCACTGACTGCTGTGTGGGATGGTTCTAATGGGAGTTCAAGATAACTTTAATAATTCAAAGCACAGTGCAATGCGCGCTGTTTCCATATTTTCCCGAAAATCAGTTGTAAATGTTTCTTACTTTCAGACGGACGGCCGAAGTAAACTCTTATTGGGACGATAATCAAAGAAACTGCTGTCAGAATATTGAATAGAACATTTATTAGATGACATCGGTGTGAATTTGGTCCTTAGAGCAGCCATTGCTGCGCGACATTGCTTATCGCTGGTCCTTAGAGCAGCCATTGCTGCGTGACATTGCTTATCGCTGGATTATAGCTTGTCAGCAGACTATTGCATTGTTTTCTAGCATTTGTTCTGAGCCTCGATAGTTCTGATTTGTTCGGTATTTCCTTGTATTATTTTTGCCGTATCACTTGTGCTTTTCCTATAGCTTTTCTATGTTCAAACGGAGAATAAAGAAATGCTATATATAAGTCGTCATTATTTTATGGGGCAGAAACATGGACAAAAAACATGCGATTGGAAGAACGACCTGATATCTTTGAGATGTATATATATAGAAGAATGGAACACGACTGGTGGAAAGAGAAGAAAACAAAAGTGACGAAGTGCGAAAGGAAGACAGCGCTGTAATATGGAAGGTAACATCAAGAGATGGACAGAAAAGAGTCTATCAGAGTAGACCATCAATATAATAGACAGAAGACGTTAGTGATCTATTACAGCCGACCTTCAATGTGGAGATGGGAGCAATGGATTATGATATTGCTTATCTTAAAATGTTTGTTTATTAAATGTTTATAATTTTTTTATCCCCTTCCCCCCAAGCGTTTGTCCATGTCTTTTGTCGTTTTCTTACATCATTTCTATATTTCTTATCTTTGTTTCCTGTAAGTAACCTTGCTAGACGAATGGTAACCTCGAAATGTCCCATGTGTCAAGTGGATTATTCATTCGTAAAATTACTCCAAAACCATTTCATTTTTTTTTTTTCGTTTTTTCGTTTTGAAAAAAAAAAAAAAAGATAAGACACTTCTGTTCACATGTGCAATTCCGTGGTTGTTTCCCTTTGTCTCCATCGCGTCTAAAACTTGTGATATTTTAAGTAACAAATTGTCCGCTCCAGCAAATATACTGTCAATCATTTGGAAAGATTGGAAATAACATCCACCCTCCTTGATATCTCCAGGAGTAGGGCATTCTATATCATTAGTTTATCTCTTGTGATCTTTGTTAATATGTTGCCGCCGAGGACTGTTTGGATAAAACTGTTTATTTTTTAACATTGCTTGACGTCAAATGTTTGTTTCGATTATTTGAATTTCGTATATGGCGTTATCAAATTGTTTTCGTTCACACAGCACGATATTTCAGGCGTATAGAGTGTGGAAGAAAGTGTGTGGAGTGGATATACACTGATGAGTGGAATGTGATATGCAGCGTGAGGGTTATAGACATGGAGCGTGTGTAATGATGATGATTTGGATCATGAGATACAGATAAGATGTTTGTGATGTGTTGATGTGAATAATTGAATATTCAGTTTGTTCTCACTTCGAAACATGAGAACACCCCCCAGGTGTTAGTGGGGTCCGAAAGGAGAGATGTTAGAAGCCGCTCTGGGGTACAGGAAAATACACCGGGTATTTTACAGTGGTGTTTTTGTACCACAGAGCGCTCATATTAAACACGTTGAAAGAGAATGATGTATGCAAACTGTGAAGGGTGACGCAGGGTTAGTTACGTGGGTTTTTGGCGAATGTCTTGTCAAGTGGATGCATGTGTCGTGTTGAGGTCTTTCGACATGTGCTGTTGACATGGCCGGACGCATCCATGTCATTTGAACCATGTGACACGTCTGAGAAAGACAACTGTTATTTGAGCATCGATACTGGAACTGTCGAAAGAGCACACTTATTGGAGGTCTCTTTTGGCCTGTGCTTTGGACATAAGGGTCCGTTAGTATGCATTCTATAATCTACGTATGTTGAAGGTAAGTGGTTTTCTTTTATTGTCATGTATCAGGGCAGGAGAACATGTTTAATTGATTGCAGTCTGTAGGTACTGGACAAGGGACCCAGCATACATAAGTGAAATGTACCAAAGGTATCGCGAATACATTTGGCATGGATGTCTTCTAGTGTGATTACAGGTGTTGTAGTTGGCGTTTGCTTCTAGTATGGAATCACACTCCAAGTTAAGGTTATAAGCAAATTAAATGTCAATATCATACTCCTGAACTATATTACTAACGTTATGAACACCACCCGCCAACGTCTTCCAACAGGAGGAATGAATAGTAATACTGTACCCTACCAGGCATGCCGTAGAATTCCACTAAGGAAAGATGGGTATATAAGGTCGGTTACCACATCCTGTCGAACTTTAACAATTTCAAGATAAAAACAAAATTATCACAAGGACAGGAAGGTGTGGTACTGCGATTTGAATATCTTATGCTCCATATGTAGATGACGAGTATTGAATGAATACGTGACTGAATGAAGGAACATAGAAATACAACTGTATCTAGTCCGAATGTGGGAAGCTTGGGTGAACGCGCTTTATATTCTACTGATGGAGTAGTTTGAGTTGCATGATGCGTCTGCTAGCCCGACCTACATCTTCAGTCTCTTACGACATGCTTGGTGGAAGCAGTGGTTTTATTCTTCCTGTTACTTCTCACAGGAATGACGCGGACAATTTGTGAGTAAGAGGTGTGCGAAATATTACTATAACGCAGCAGGTTCTCAACCTTTTATTACGCATGGCCTCCCTCTGAGCCTCGTTTACCTCTGTCTTTCCCCCCCCCCCCCCACGCCCCCCCCCCCCCCCCGGAAAATAAAATATTTTATCATCTTACTGTGACCCCCTAGAAATATCGCACAGCCCACGTTGAGAACCACTTCTTCTTCTTCTTCTTTGATCCTTAGCCCCCGACCGTCAAAGCAGTCAGTGGCCATCACGCCTAGTGGCGTCTTGTAGGGCAACAACAAATTGATTCCACTTTGCTCGGTCGGTGGCCATCCTTCGTACAGTGCCACAACTCTGGATCATTCTTTGCATCTCTGCCTCCACAGTCCTCCGCCAGGTTGTTTTTGGTCGGCCTCTTTTTCGTTTTCCTTCAGGGGTCCAAAGCATAGCTGTTCTTGTGATGGCATCGGGGTCTCTTCTGAGGACATGGCCAACCCAGCTCCAGCGTCTGCCAGCTATGATGGTGTGCATGTTCTCTTGCTTGCTCTGAGTAAGTAGATCTTGGTTGGTGATGGTATTTGGCCAAAAGATTCGGTGAATTTTTCTTAGGCATGTGTTACCTCTCTAATTTAGCAGTAACGTCTTCTGTTGTGGGTATCAGATCCAACTTGACAGGAAACCACCAATTGATACAGATGTAGATGTTTTGTTTAAATATCGTAAAGATGAGGTGTGGGTTGTTTCTTAAATGCACACGCCACACAGGCTAATATAATTAGGTCGAGGTCCCGTAGTAAGGCCCTCCTTGGCAAAGACGAGACGTCCTGTATACAAATAAGCCACGCCCACACAGAGCTATATATAAATATGAGTTATTACTGTTAATGGGCGGTTAAATTGTTGCTGGAAGGTTATAACCGTATGATGATGAAGAATAGGTGGAAGGATCAAAGTTGCAAATGTCTTGCTTGAAACGCCACACAGGCTATATGATAAATATGTGTTGCTGCTGACACAGTGTCTGGAATGCAGAGTGAGTGTGTGCTGGCAAAGTCGTTCACACCACAGGGACGCACACAGGTGTCATGGAGTATGGAACGACTGATGACATTTAATAATGGTTTATTAAGTCACAGCACATCATCACGTTGACATGGACGAATACAGTTACATCGAATCCTAACAGCTTCATAACCTCAGCGCTACAATAATAACAGTTAATGGATCCTTTCATCAAACGGTCGTAATCACCGTGTTAATACAATAACTATGCCTCATCAAAGATGCTATATCAGTCAATGGATCCTTTCAGCACACGGTTGTAATCACCGTGTTAATACAATAAATATGGCCTCGTCAAAGATGCTCCTAACATCACCGTACTATAAATACTGCACACAGCAGATATATAAATCAAGGCCTAAAGTACTCCTAAACATCCACCAGCAAACGGTCGGCATCACCGTGCTATAAATACTGCACACAGCAGATATATAAATCAAGGCATAAAGTACTCCTAAACATCCACCAGCAAACGGTCGGCATCACCGTGCTATAAATACTGCACACAGCAGATATATAAATCAAGGCCTAAAGTACCCCTAAACATCCATCAGCAAACGGTCGGCATCACCGTGCTATAAATACTGCACACAGCAGATATATAAATCAAGGCCTAAAGTACTCACAAAACATCCACCAGCAAACGGTCGGCATCACCGTGCTATAAATACTGCACACAGCAGATATATAAATCAAGGCCTAAAGTACTCCTAAACATCCATCAGCAAACGGTCGGCATCACCGTGCTATAAATACTGCACACAGCAGATATATAAATCAAGGCCTAAAGTACTCACAAAAATCCATACTGCAGCTTACGAAATATGCTGTACACACAGCGAAAACATAAGTCGACATCTTCTTAAGCACTGCGCAGGCATACACTATCAAAACACACTAGGCTTGACCCGCTCGGTCCACGCCCAGAAACAGACTCCCCGGGATCACACATCTCCCGCTCAAACAGTCACGAGACTCGGCTGTTTAGAACACAGCTCTCAATACATGCGGCTTAGCCGCGAGCTAATCACAGCTCAACACAACGTAGGGATAAATTCCTCACAGGCGGGGACTCAACGTTGTGAGTAGCAATCACACGATCTATTCTCGAACATACGAGAAGATATTCCTATCATATTTAAACAAGCATCATAGCTAAACAGGCCTACAAGCGCCGCAACCCAAAATCTAACTTGTCCACCAAGCATATTCAGGATTACTCCCCTTTGACCTTAACACATGTTGTGTGAAAAGAGGACAATTTCGACATTTCCTTCTCTGTAACTCTCCAGCATTCCGCACCATAGAGAAGCACAGAAAGCACACAGCTCTGATATAATCTTAATTTTGTGCTTGTGCTGTATTGAGAGGACTTCCAGATGTTGTTTAGGCTAAAAAAGGCTGTTCTTGCCTTATTCATTCTGATGTTGATGTCTTTGCCTGCCCCGCCGTCTGGTGTTACTATGCTTCCTAGGTATGTGAAGGTATCTGTCTGTACCAGTTGCTGATTCCTTACTGATATGGGCTCAGGGTTGCTCACATTGAGCGTCATGACCTCTGACTTCTTTAAATTGATGTTCAAGCCCACCTGCTGGCTAAACTTATTAAGTCTATCCGTTTTTTCCTGGATGTGTTGATGTGAATGTGCTAGTAGTGCAATGTCATCTGCATATTCCAGATCTTTCAATGTAGAAAATGTAGTCCATCTTATTCCTCTTGGACTGCCCTCTGTTGTCTGGCGCATCACCCAGTCTATGACTGTTAAAAATAGAGTGGTTGTTGATAAGGGGCATCCCTGTCGTACTCCTGTCTTCACCTCAAAGGTTAGGTTGCTCTGCACAGCACTACACGTAAAGTTGGCATAGAGGCTTTTTATGATTGACACTATGCAAATTAGAATTCCATAAGACCTCAGTATTTTCCATAAACTGTCCCTATGTATGCTGTCAAAAGCCTTTTCAAAATCAACGAAATTAAGGTACAGCTGTCTTTGCCATTCTGAGCACTGCTCTATAATGTTCCTGAGAGTGAATATATGATCTACACATTGTGATAGGAAAGGGAGAGAACTGAGATGGGAATAAGAAGGAATAATTAGTGGACAGCTCAGTATCTTTGTGTTATGAAGTATCATTGTGACAATTAAAGTTATGAGCTGTATTTTGTGAGTAGTGGGACTTAGATCACTTTTTTTACGTCAACTCAGTGCAGGTCAGGTAGACTTACCATAGTACCATCTGAAACTTAGTGGACAGCTCAAGTATCATTGTGTTATGATACCGCTGCATTTCGCAGAAAGGGAAAGATGTTCCCACGACAATTAAAGTTCATGTCGAGCTGTATCCAAGTGTATTATCAGCAGTTTTATTCAAACAAACATGGTATGTAAACTCTCGAATAATTAGTCAAGGGCAAATGATCGAGGACAGGTGTTCGTAGTAGTGGTCCAGTTCGGACATATGAAGCATACTTAATAAGACAGCAGTGGTATAGAATAAGTATCCAGCACTGGTGATAATCCAGATCATTACTTCAAAACCATACTGCATTTATTGTGAACAGCCCATTAAGAAGTAGTGTATAGTAGACAGCATCAGAGTGAAGGGTGTTCAGTATTCAACGTAGATCAAGAGTTAGTCAAGTAGTCCATGAACAGTGAGTTACATGATGTATGAAGGACAATGTAGAAGTCTCATGTATGCTATTACCATTTATAATCCGGCACAGGGATGCCAGCTGTGAATATGTTCTTAGTCAACAATAAAGAGTTTTGTTGATCAGCGACTAGTCGATCAGTTATTTCAGTTGGCATAATGGTTTGAACATTAACTACCACTCATCAATCACATAAACAAGGCAGGCAGAAATTGAGTAGATATTCAAGAACTGACGAGTGCACGTCTAGTCAAGAACACACACAAACAAGGGTCAATGTAACAACAATCACACAAGCAAAAGAACCTGGGTTAGAAGTTGGGTTGAGAATCAATGAAACTATCACAACATCTTCTGTTCTTTCTAAATCCTGCTTGTTCTTTCCTCAATTTGTGGTCTACTGCTTTTGAAATTCTCTGTATAATTATCCTGCCTAGTATTTTGCTGGGAACTGAGAGAAGAGTGATTCCTCTCCAATTATTGCAGTCTGCAAGATCTCACTTCTTGGGCAATTTGACAATTATTCCTTTGTTCCACTCTGATGGTGTTGTCCCCGTTTTCCAGACTTGTGCAAATAGTGGTTCTAATAGTTCTGCTGCTAGCTCAGGGTCTGTCTTAAATAGCTCCGCATTTAAGTTATCATGGCCAGGAGCTTTTCCGTTCTTTAACCCTTTGATTGCTGTGATGATTTCTTCTTTTCGTGGAATGTCTGTATTTACATCTAGATCATTTTCAGCCTCAGGAACATTCAATTGTGTCTCTGGTGGTTCCTTGTTCAGAGTTTCTCTGAAGTGTTCTGCCCATCTTGTTTCCTGTCCCTCTGCTGAGAACCACTGATAGCATGTAAAGTGTGGATGTAGGGGTGTATGATATTTGAATCTAGAGTTAAGTGAAGTAGGAATATGAAGTGCGTGAAATTGGTCACGGAGTGCTGGAAATGCAAATGCATGGAACACGGATAAGGAGTGCGTGGAATACGGATGTGGAGTGCGTGGAATACAGATGTGGAGTGCGTGAAATACGGATGTGGAGTGCGTGGAATACGCATATTGAGTGCGTGGAATACGGATGCGGGGTGCGTGGAATTCGAATGTTGAGTGCGTGGAATACGGATATGGAGTGCGTGCAATACGGATGTGGGGTGTGTGGAATACAGATATGGAATGCGTGGAATACGGATGTGGGGTGTGTGGAATACAGATATGGAGTGCGTGGAATACGGATGTGGAGTGCGTGGAATACAGATGTGGAGATTTTGAACTGTGGATATGGCTTGTGTGAAATGGCGATGTGTGGAATGCGGATGCGAAGTGAGCGAAATGCAGATATTTGGAATGAATGAAATGTGGATGTGGAGTTGGTGAAATGGGGCTGTGAAGTGTACATGTGTGATGGGTGTGGAGTGTGTGAGCAAATATTGAGTACGAGATGTGATTATAGAGTATGAGAGGAGTATAATTTGGAGGGTTTACGAGGAAGGGTTACGGTATGTGAGGTGTGGACATGTGGGTTTGTAAAGAAGGGTTATCGTGTGTGAGGTGTGGATATGTGGGTTGGTGAGGTATCGTTACAGTGTTTGAGGTGTGGACGTATGTGGTAGTGAGGAATGGTTATCGTGTGTGAGGTGTGGAATGTGTGTTTGTAAGGAATTCCTTACGGTGTGTAAAGTGTGGACGTATGTATTTGTGAAGGATAGTTATCGTGTGTTAGATGTAGACGTGAGGTTTTGTGACAAATCGTTATCGTGCGTGAGGTGTGAGCATGTGGATTTGTGAAGCGTGGGCATGTGTGGTTGTGAGGAATCAGTTATGGTGTGTGAATTGTGGGCATATGTGGCTGTGGGGAAATAACATCGATTGTTTATAATGTGCTGACGTAGAGCGCGAGCAGAAATACGGAGTGTGTGGTGTGGAGATGGCATATATGGGTTTGGTTTGGTTTCAAAGACAATCTTCATTGGACACGGGGACAACTTCAGCAGTGCTCTGAACTCCTGCTTTACATCACACAAGGAGAATCTCAGCACAGTGCACGAACTCCGTAGCACTGGTGAGGATACCAATATGTGTATACAGGAATCTCACATTCTATAAATATTTTTCGTAGGTAGATTTAGCCTACTCTTTACGATTTCCAACTGCCGAGGAATTGTTAAGGTGCACAACTTGCACACGGGACCTCCTATATTTTCGCCCTTATCCGAGAAGGCTAGGTATCCGATCTCACTACCCAGGATATCAAGAAAGAGTATGCCATCATTTGGAACCGCTGGTTCTGAAAAAATGTCCATCAATTATAATCTCCGTACTGCGAGCGAACCCGGTACCTTTAGAATTAGAGGCGGGTGCCATACCTTTTAGCCACTCCGATGTGGGATTTGTATTTGAGTATGGGGTGAGGATATGGCGTGGAAGAAGTTCATAGGGAATAATGACGAAAATTAAGTGCTTATGAAGAGTTCACATAGGAAATGTGTGAGAAGTGAATACAGAATGTACGAGGAATGGATATGTGGTGTGTGAAGTGAAGGCACAGAACGTGTTGAGCGGCTGTGATATGGAAGAGTATCTGCCAATCATTTTTGTTCCACGTGTGACATTTGTTGGCAATTGATTTTAAGCTACAAAACATTACAAAACAAAATGGACAAGGCTACTAAAGTGTGAGGAAATCAGTTGTGCCCTTTTCATAAATTTCATTCTCTCCTGCATTATTACCGTATTTCTTCACTTTCCTCACTCATCGTCCTATTATTTGGCATATTTTATACACTTACATATTTGATCTGACCATTCGCAACGGACAATAATACCCATTGTAGCAAAGTTAGATTTTGCTGGGGAGGTTATGATGGTATCCTAAAAGAATGAAATCGTGTAACGTTGTGAGGACAGGCCCCTGGACTCTATAATACCCATGAATTTGTAGGGCTGATAAAAAGTTATAATATATGTTGATAAAGTACACCAGAACACTCCTAGGCGGGAAGACAGGCGTCTATCATCATCAGTTGACAAGATCCCTATGGTGTTGCCTGCCCCACTGTAGTGTATGGAATGTCAACTTGACCTACGCAGTGTTGTGTAGACATGGATGGAGTGTATAATGTGCGAATGATGATAAGGGTTCGTGTTGTTGACAAATGTTCTCTTCTCACACTCATGTATGACCGGAAGTCATCGACACCAACGACTGTGTACCTTTTCTAAAGTTTAATTGGACGTACACACTCGACAGCACAGATAGTGACAAATCACAGGTTGCCATAATACATCATAGTACAGTGGACAAATGGTCTTGCAATGTTACATGGGCACTCATGTAGAATAATGGTATAATGGACTGTCAATAGCCAAGCACTCAGTATCGCCCATACATATATCATCTGACGTCACTGACTGAGCACGTCAGCTTGTAAACAATATTTCAGATGACTTCTAACCTAATCTCGTTTAGCAACGATTCTTCAACATAATGTTCAGCACATATTTTTCCATATAATAATATTGAACCGCTAACAATGGGTTCTCATGTGTAGCAGTGATCTCTGGACTGATCAAGCGATAATACGGGCATCCCTTTTCTCTTCTTGAAAGTCCTACATGTTTTGGTTCCAAGATGGCTCCACTCGTGAACTGTCACTCACGTTTGAATACAGATAATGAATCTGTTCTAAAGTTAGTCATTCATACAACATTTCGTTGCTCTGTAGATTTGGTCATGAACAATAGACTGCATTCTACAGAATATAGTGCTGCTAGGAATCGAAGTCGTTTTTCATCGAGTCAAATATATTCTCTTAAACATTCAAATCGTAATTATCGACAATGGTGGCTTCGATCGAGAGTTCATAAGAGTATCTTTGATTACCTTGGTAGAGGGAATATGAAACTGCCATTCCTTGGCAAGATGAATAAACACTGGGGTAAAGCATACACGATAGGTCTAGACGACTATCACTTTCCCCAAAACCACTGAGATCACTTTTCAAGGCATCAAGCCGACATAGCAAAAACACACACATTCCCTATCAGGACGAAGCCAAATCACACCACTCAAGCGACACATCCGCCGAATAGCCTTTGACCTCTCTAGAGACAACAGAACATATAGTTCGACTTAGATATGTAAAGATATACAGATATAAGACAGACTTGTCCTACTCAGACAAACAATACACATAAATTCAGGCCATAGATATTCTGAAGCAAGAACAATCTATTATTACCCAAACAACGAATAAATCGCAGTAAAAATGTATTTATCCGCGGAGTTCAAGGGAAGTAACTCAATAATGACTTTCCCTTAAGCACTAAAAAATTACCTATGTATAATATTGTAAGATATCAAAGACTGCACGTAACAGTCTTACCACACCTCCCGGGAAAAAAAAAATGGAACATTTTTTTTTTTTTTTTTTTTTGAAATACATCTAGGAGCAACGTACAATAGGCTCACAACGCATGAATAATGCGCAGATGAAAATATCAGGAATACCTATAACGCCTAATATGAGGCTAAGTCGACTTATGGAGCGACTGGTGAGAATGTGTCTCATAAACTGAGAGAAATTATTTCTCTACAAGTATATTTTTCCAGGAAGGTGTCATCAAAGTATAATACAATTCTGGCAATTACACAATGCCTAAAAAATTCATATCATCACTACGTATTAGATATCTTAAATTTATGATTTATGAAGTAAAAATCATCAAAGCACAGCGGTGAATAAACATACATGAACCGCTATGTAGTGATACAATCATTATATTATTAAATTACAAATGTGTATCTATCATGATATAGAAAAGGAACTACTATAGAACTAGACATATCAAGAAGTCTAAGCCCTAATAGTTATGTGGAATCATGTGGGCATCTTGACAGAATGTCTGCCATCACATTATCTGATCCCCGAATAGCTCGCACAGAGAAATGAAAAGGTTGAAGAGCAATTGCATATCGAGTAGACCTCGAGCTCTTCAAATTCTTACTCTGTATAGCAGTAAGAGCTTTTTGGTCTGTTTCTACTATGAAATGTGCGCCTAGAAGGAATCTCTGTAGTTTGAGGATCGACCAAACCATAGCTAATAGCTCACGGTCTAAAACCGAATAATTCCTTTCTGCCGCATTAAGTTTTCTGGAAATATACATTACAGGATGCAGAGTTCCAGAGTACTCTTGCATTAGTGCCGCTCCAATCCCAGTGGATGAAGCGTCACTACGAAGAACGAATGTCTTATCTTTAGTGGGTAGCACTAAAATAGGTGGTGTTGAAAACAGTGTTTTAATCTTATCCAGAGAGCATTGGCATTCCTGAGACCAGTGGACCACATTAGGCGAACCTTTCTTTAGAAGTGTTGAGAGAGGTGCCATGATAGAGGATAGATTCTGAATGAATCTGCCATAAAATTGAATAAGACCTAACAGACTTCTCACCTGTTTTTTAGTCTTAGGGATTGAGATGTTAAGTATCTTACTAGTATTATGGTCCTCTGTCTTTAGGAAACCATGACCAACTCGGTGGCCTAGGAAAGAAATTTCGCTAAAACCAATATAGGCTTTAGAGGGTTTCGCTGTCAGGTTGTGCTCACGCAAAGTAGACAGCAATTCATCTAACCCTGAATAGTGATCTTCCCAAGTATCGCTGAAAAGACAGATGTCGTCTAGATATGCAATGACATCTGACCGATAAGATAGGATTCGGCGCATCATGCGTACGAACGTAGCTGGTGCGTTCATAAGACCGAAAGGCATAAAATTCCATTGGAACAAACCTCTAGGTGTTGAAAAAGCCGTGAGAGGTTTGGCGCGTTCAGATAAAGGAACTTGCCAATATCCCTTAGACAAATCAAGTTTAGTGAAAAAATGAGATTTGGAGAGTCGAGTAAGTAGCTCTTCCAGTAAAGGCATAGGTTCGGCATCGAACTTCGTTACTTGATTCAATTTTCGATAGTCAACGCAAAGACGTATGTTATTGTCTTTTTTACGCACAATAACCATCGGCGAAGAATACGCAGAGGTGGATGGTTCGATTATTTTCAAATCTATCATCACATCCAACTCTTTCTCGACCTGTGCTTGGAAATGTATAGGTATAGGATAAGGTCTAACCCTAATAGGAGTATGGTCAGTTAGCACAATGTCATGTTGAATGACATTAGTTTGTCCAGGGATGTCAGTGAGTACATCCTGAAATGTTTGCAACATAGTTGAAACTTGTCGCTGTTCTCCTAGAGACAAATCAGGAGAGACAGTAACGTTCTTCCATGATTCACTGGAATGAAGTGGGATCATTGGAAGAGGAAGATTTACATCTGAAAAACTTGTTTCCTCATCCTGTATCACGGACAGTGATGAGTAATGACCATGTGGTACTGGAGAATTGTCCGTTGCTTGGAAAATGGGTTGCAAATAATCCGGACGTTCATGGAATTCAGTAAGCATATTGATGTGGAAGGTTTTATGCTTCCCATCAATATCGACAATATAGTCGACATCGGAAATTTTCGATATTATATCGTACGGACCTTTCCAAGAAATAAGTAATCTGTTTTCCCTACAAGGTAGTAATACAAATGCTTTGTCACCAGGACAAAGTTGTCGTAAGCATCTCTTCTTATTGGCAAATTGCCTTGCCTTCTGTTTCGCAAATTCAGAAGAAGAAGTTGCTAATTTGCATGCTTCGATAATCTTTTGTCTCAACGCGATGACATATTCGTAGGATGACTTTGTGTCATCGTCAATATTGTCAGATGTTATGAGATCGTGAAGCAACGACATAGGGCCACGCGGACGCGCGCCAAAGACGAGTTCAAAGGGAGAAAATCCCGTATGTTCATTGGGTACCTCTCTGTAAGCGAAGAGGGCCGCAGGTAAAACTCTGTCCCAGTCTTGAGGATGATCCTCAGTTATCTTCCCCAGTAAGTTTTTAAGTGTTCTATTAAGGCGTTCGACCATACCATTAGACATTGGATGGTAGATACTACTTAAAGATCTATCTATCTGCAGGGTAGACATTACTTGAGACATGGTATCTGATATTAGTTGGGTGCCATGGTCTGACAATATCTCTCCGGGGAACCCCAGACGAGAAAATATAAGCCAAAGAGCATCTGCAATATCAGCAGTAGTAATGCTCTTCAGAGGAATAGCCTCTGGCCAACGTGTGCACATATCAACACACGTCAAGATAAACTGATGTCCTCTGGCAGACTTGATCTTAAATGGACCAATAATGTCTATGGCCATTTTTTGAAACGGCCGAATAGGAATGTCCGCCGCCTGAATGGGTGCAGCATGCCGTGGACCTTTGGATTTAACTTCCTGACATACTTTACAAGATTGACAATAAATCCGTATGTCCTTGTTTACCAATGGCCAAAAGAAAGCCGCAAGGACTCTTGACTTAGTACGGGAAAAACCCATGTGTCCAGCACACTGAGAGTCGTGAGCGTGCTGCAAAATTTTAACTCTCAAATTCTTGGGAACCAGGATTTGAGAATGACTTGACGTAATGGAGTCTTGAACCATACGTACAAGTACGCCATTCTTCTTTGTAATCCACGATTTACGACTTGTGTCCTTATTCGGATCACCTTTAGTTGCAAGAATGAAGAATTTCTTCAGAGTGGGATCATCTTCTTGCTGTTTTATAAACGAGTCACGAGAAATTACCAAGGGATTATCTTGGTTATGCACTTCATTATCTTCAGTAGATGAAGTTTGAGGCACATTAAGAGCCTGAGCTCTAGTGACTACAGCGTTAGCAATCTGCATGTTTTGCCTTTCCCAAGTGGAAATTTGTTGCGGAGTGCATTCCTTGACTCCATGAATGCGACCGATGATGAGGTCAGCGATCGGATTCGGAAGAAGACATGCGTGTACATCTCCTGTAAAGAAAGGAGTAGCAATCCTAATGATAGCGGTAGAGTATTTCTCTACTGTGCCGCCAAATGTTACACATTTGACTACTTGTCCAGTGGCACGGGAAGGATCTACGAGTGACTGCCTAACACCAATTGTGGTGCATCCAGAATCAAATAGCACAGAGACTGGATTGTTATTCACTAAACCCTTATGTAAGACAAGAGACCCTCTTCCATCATGCGCGACTGATGCTGGAAGAGCAGGAAGAGGATGGCCACAGCTTAAAGTAGTCACTGTGGTTGGCTCAAATAACGTTTTGCATTGGGGGCACTGAGATGCTCTCCCAAAATCAAAAGCGGCACATGCCATATTACTAGCATCATTATTATCTTTACTCTGTTTATAGGCTTCATGGGACTCTTGTTGTGCAGAGTTTGCCTGAAAATGTGGTTTATGTCTTTTGTATTGAGATCTACCTCGGTTATTATCACCTCTGTAGTTATTGTTACCTCTATTGTAACCCCTATTTGGGTTTGAGTCATAGTACCCTTGGTTACCATTATCATATTCATTATAATGAGTATCTCTGTAATTATGATCTTGTTGACTCCAAGACGGATAACCCTGATAGTTTCTATAATTACTTCCTCTACGGAAATTCCTATAATTATGACCACCCCTGTGTCGAGAGCTATCAGGTCGTCTCCAGTTCTTTGAAGAAGAACCCTGAAATGATTGGTTACCTTGGTTTTGATAACTATTATGGTTACCTTTTTTTTCAAATCTGTTTTGAGGTCCCTGAAATCTGTGTGAATAATTGGGATTGTATGGTGTTGCTGAAGCAACTGGCATACTCTCCTTAATCTTAGTGTTGCCAAAAGTCACGTCGGGGTGTGCAGTGACATATTGGGAACAATATTCTTCCATTTCTTTTAGAGATTTAGGTTTACGCTCATGTATAAATTCAAGGAAAGGTTTGTTCACACATGACATAATCTTATCTCTGAGCAACAAATCCATAAGTCCTTCATACGTTTTTTCCGTTTTGGAAAGCTCAATCCAACGATCAACTGTGAGACGTGCCTTTGCAGTGAATTCTGAGAATTCTACCCCCGTCTCAGGTACCATCGTCTTAAATAAAAGGCGATAGCCTTCCTCACTTAGCTGATATTTTTTTATCAAAGCCGCCCTAATGACATCATAATTATCCTTATCTGCTTCTCCTACAAGGCATAATCTAGTCAAAGATTCACCTTTCAAGTTTTCTGATAATTGATTAGCGTATTGTGATTTATCCACATTATGTGTACGACAAGAACGTTCAAATCTATCCAGCCAGAATGTAATATCGTCACTGGACTGATTGAACGGTGGAACCTTAACCTTGTAAGTAGAAGGTTTACCATTACCACTAGATGCCTGATTAACATTACTCATACTTGTCAATCTCAATTTCTCCAACTCAAATTCATGTTCTCTTATTGCTTTTTTCTCTTCAGCATCTAATCTTTTTTGTTCAGCCTCCCTGTCTAATCTTTTTTGTTCAGCCGCAGCTTCTCTTTCCAATTTTTTTTGTTCAGCTTCACTGTCTAATCTTTTTTGTTCAGCCGCAGCTTCTCTTCCAATTTTTTTTGTTCAGCTTCCCTGTCTAATCTTTTTTGTTCAGCTTCACTGTCTAATCTTTTTTGTTCAGCTTCACTGTCTAATCTTTTTTGTTCAGCCGCAGCTTCTCTTTCCAATTTTTTTTGTTCAGCTTCAAATCTCCTTTCCTCTACCTGCATCTGCAATTTCTTTTGTTCAGCAGCAGCCTCAGCTTCTTTTTCTAATCTTTTCTCTTCCGCCATAGCTTTTCTTTCTTCTGCAGCTAATCTTTTCTCTTCTGCAGCTAATGCTTTGTCATATTGAGCAACTGCCCATTGTTCTAATTGTTGACCAGTCTTATCAAGAGCTTTCCCTTGAGTAATGAAATAATCTAGAGTAGACATGATGCCTAACAATAATACTAATCACCTGAATCAATAATAATACCCCAAGTTCTCAATGACCTGATTAATCAGTATACTATCCCAATATCTGTGGGTCACAAGCCTTTAATAAGGTCTTGTATAATAGTAATAATAATCAGGTACTGGTCTATACCATAATCCAAGTGCAGTGCACAGGCAATTGTGTCTTATGAAATATACCCATATAAAACTTATGTCAACCAACAGAATACATAAAGTACAAATAGGACTGACAATACAAGAACGTTTGCAGAAATCAAAATAAATCAAATAGGGAAATCAATGAAGATAATCACTGAATCTGCAAAGAATAACAACACAAATGACGTCACAATATATGAATATAAATTATGAATAGAACTGAAAGATAGAAACTTAAATTCTCTTCCTTTAATTCATGTGATGTCTGAGCTTAATTAGCTATCACGTGTGAGGTTAGACACCGGTGTTGCAATATCGGCCTTAAATTATGATGATCACTTCTGTATAGTGATACCAGGTGTTTATTGGAAGATAACGACAGAGAATTAGAGCGCCCTGATAAATACGTAAAAGCCGAGATGAGTTTGTCTTATCGCTTATGTGGCTATTGTTACCATCGACGTTCTGTCTGGGTAGAGACGTTACAAACAGTGAGATGATTTTGTCTTATCGCTTAAGGTGGCTTTTGTTACCCTCTACGTTCTGTCTGGGTAGAGACGTTACAAACTGTAAGATGAGTTGGTCTTATCGCTTATGGCGGCTATTGTTACCCTCGACGTTCTGTCTGGGTAGAGACGTTACGAACTCTGAGTTGAGTTTGTCTTATCGCTTATAACGGCTATTGTTACCATCAACGTTCTGTCTGGTTAGAGACGTTACAAACTGTGAGTTGAGTATGCCTTATCGCTTATGTGGCTATTGTTACCATCGACGTTCTGTCTGGGTAGAGAGGTTACAAACTGTAAGTTGAGTTTGTTTTATCGCTTATGGCGGCTATTGTTACTATAGACGTTCTGTTTGGGTAGAGACGTTACAAACTGTGAGTTGAGTTTGTCTTATCGCTTATGTGGCTATTGTTACAATCGACGTTCAAGTCTGGGTAGAGACGTTACAAACTGTGAGTTGAGTTTGCCTTATCGTTTATGTGGCTATTGTCACCATCGACGTTCTGTCTGGGTAAAGACGTTACAAACTGTAAGTTGAGTTAGTCTTATCGCTTATGGCGGCTATTGTTACTATCGACGTTCTGTTTGGGTAGAGACGTTACAAACTGTGAGTTGAGTTTGTCTTATAGCTTATGTGGCTATTGTTACAATCGACGTTCAAGTCTGGGTAGAGACGTTACAAACTGTGAGTTGAGTTTGTCTTATCGCTTAAGTGGCTATTGTTGCCATTGACGTTCTGTCTGGGTAGAGACGTTACAAACTGTGAGATGAGTTTGTCTTATCGCTTATGTGGCTATCGTTACCATCGACGTTCTGTCTGGGTAGAGACGTTACAAACTGTGAGTTGAGACATGGTCAGCCAAATAATTGATAAAACCCAGTTCTTTTTCTGATAGGTTTGTCTTATCGCTAATGTGGCTATTGTTACCATCGACGTTCTGTCTATGTAGAGACGTTACAAACTGAGTTGAGGACATGGTCAGCCAAATAATTGATACAACCATTTTCTTTGTCTGATAGGTTTGTCTTATCGCTTACGTGGCTATTGTTATCGTCGACGTTCTGTCTGGGTAGAGACGTTACAAACTGTGAGTTGAGTACATGGTCAGCCAAATAATTGATAAAACCCAGTTCTTTGTCTGATAAGTTTGCAGATGCCGTGCCCAAAATCACGCAGTAAATATCAATCTGGTGACAGATTAAAGACACGCACTTAAGATACTTAGGATTAATCATCAACAGCTCTGGCGACTTTGCAGTAGAAATAAAAGAAGTCTTGCAATTGCCTCACACAAACTAATACAGATGAAAAACCTATGGCAAGGCACAAGCAAAGAAACTAAGTTACAACTGATCAGAGTATGTATATTCCCAGTAGCAACATACGGCCGCGAGACACGGACACTCAATAAAACAGTTGCAAATAAGATTACATCATTCGAAATGAAATGCTACAGAAAGATGTTGAGAATACCCTGGACAGAAAAAAAGACCAACAGAGACGTACTGCACTCACTAAATGTAGAGGAAAATTGGCTCCCAAATACAATCGCAATAAGGAAGCTGAAATTATTCGGTCATTTAAAAAGTGTGATAAAGTCACTCAGTTTGAACCCCCCGCTCAAATCCCGAATCTAATAATAGCCTATAAATACTACTACTATTATACTTGAACATTTTTCAGAACAGGGGCAAACTGCAGCAAAGAATTGGGCACACTAATATATTATTTTTTTAACTAACGTACTAGGAATATCTATTAATAAAAACAGCCTTAGCGACGGTTGTTAGGGCACATTTTTTCCCCTACCGCCAAGGTTTAAAATAAAGCATTTGAATATTTTACGGCAAGCGGGCAAGTCCCACCCCCAAAAACACATACGCTTTTTTCTCTACTCGTACTATTGTTATGAACGACTTTTAGACAGTTGGCAGCGAACCAAATTTTTTTTTATCACGATTGAAATGAGAGGGAGAGGGAAAGTGGTGGTTTAAAGTGACAAAATCCAGCCTAACTTGTAATTTTGAAATTAAAACTAGAACGCATGTGGGCAGAGAAAAATAAGGGGAGGGGAAGGAAAAGAGGAAACTCTGATAATTATTTCTTCGGAAAGAAAGAAGAATACAGAAATAAAAAGGCATGTTTGAAAAGTTATGATAATATTGTTTATTAAAAGATCATATTATTCCTTATAATGAGTTAGCGTGTCTTCTAAAACAGTATTGTGTTTAGAATATATAAAGAGAAAAATTTACAAAGATGAAAGCAAAGATAAACAAGTAAAAAAAACCATAATAGCTAGATAAAGGACAGTTGTCCGGTTACTAATCACTTTTCACATTTAAAATCGCACAAATAATAACAGAGATATTGTAGAAATAAGAAATTGAGACAACCAGACAGACACACTGAGAACCTTGCTCAATTTAAAAGTTACATTTTCGAACGCGTGGTTTGAAAAAGGTCAAATTGGCTTGACTCATTTTGATTGGGTACTACTAGAGTAGAGGGGAGAAATAAAACTAAAGCGTGGCCAAGCGTAAGCTGCCATTTGGATAATATTTTTGAACCTAGTAGATTAAGATCAGCAGGAGAGCCTTGTGTGACCCATATCCTTTGCGTCTGGACGGCGGCTATCAATCCTTGTGTCCATTGATGGCTAGTTAATCTTTACTAGTGTGTGAAATATTCATTGATTGCGGTAAGAGAAATGATTTATTGATATCTTTTATTATATGGCCAGCCTAGATAAGGCACCCAAAAATTTTGTGGTGTGCGACATTGCCATTGGAAAAGACTTACGACATCCAAGAAGCACATGCCTAAAGCAGTCTTAGAAAGAAGTGTAATAGGATTTGAATATCAACATAAAATAAAAACATTACTACAGTAAGTCAAAAGGCCACTGGCAGTCCTTTACAGTGTCACGGTGTTCAAATGACACATGAACACCTACTTAGAATGCTTGGAAAAGAAAGTATTTACATGTTAACAGAAGGAGAGTGTATACCCCACCTGATTATATGGAAGAAAATAAATGTTTGAAGTGACAGTGGCGTTGTAGCCATATGGGGAGAAGAATGTAAACACTGGTAAAAACTGTCATACAAAACTAAGGTGGATGATATGGGTTGTCGAGAAGAGCTGACTCTCTTGTATTTTGTTTGAATGTATCATTAATTTTTTTTTTTTTTTTTTTTTTTTTTTTTTTTTTTTTTTTTTTTTTTTTTGCGTTCGCCCGCTAATACTCGAGGCGAAATCTCAGGTTATTATTTTATGTCTAACCTGACATTGATTTTACGTGAGTATCCCTTTATTTCTTGTACAGAGACAGGTGTCCCTCGCCATTCAGGCAAATACTCGCCGATTTCGGATTTACCCATTGCAGCTGGGTCGGCTCAGGAGCCGCCAGTCCCTGGTCGACGACACTCCTTCAAATGTTCTCGCCAGGTCTCGAGTTAATCCAGTCCAAATCCCGGTCGACGAAAAATCTTCAAATGCCGTCGCCCGGGTTTGATCCTGTATCACCCGGTCGCCAGAGCGGTGTTGTAACCACTAATAATTTGTGGACTCATAAAATAAATATGATGTTAAGAAGGGACCATAACCTTCTCTTTCAGGGTTATATTGTACTATACCCAACACGTGAATTCCTGGCGAGGCAGACCTAGTGTGCGAGGTGGAAGCTGCGTAGTCTATTGCAAGCCCCCTGCCACATGTACTTCCAGGAAGTGTGAGAGACTGATAATTATATTGAAGATCTACACGTCAGCACTGTCAACATCATCTAAGTTAAGTCCAGGTTATCTGGCACTCGAGGACATATCCATATACTGTTTCCACATAATATTCAGACTTGTACGAGAGGGATGATAATAAACCCCAATCCCTCTAGATAGTACACAGTCTTAAAATAAGACAGTGGGGATACACAAAACTTATTAGAGTAGAATTACTATTCATGGACAGAATGTTCACTTTATGTAATTAATTGATGTACATAACACTTTTCTTTGATTGATTTAACAGTGCTGTTCCAGAAAAGTTAGGTTCAGGACAAATTAAGTTGTAATATAATATTACCAATATTTTAAACAAAGTCTTACTTACTTTGATATTATTGAGTTATATTTGTGTTTGTTGAATTAAAGCATCACAATACTTACTTAACCCTTGACACCTAGCCATAATAATACATCACAACTATAAAATATTACCCAGTGTGAGATCTGAGAGAGGTAGCGATAGTTCCCCTGAGAACACACCATCATCAACTTCAACTATTAGACTCAGGGTCCTACATGGCTTGACCTCACACTGGTGACACTTATATCTTTTTATTACTTTATATAACATCTATAACCTCTCAGGCATCATATCGCCACAAAAAGACATAATACTATGGACACAAATAGTAATGGAAGGGATAGTCCATGGAAAAAAGGGGCTGGGCACGACCTAGACGACGGCAGATCCAGGACATCACAGAGAGTCTGAACATGTCTTTGGAAGATGCAGGTCGACTTGTCCAAAATCTTGATGCGTTCAGAGCAGCCGTAATGGAGACAATGATCTGGAGAGAATACGTCACATGATGAGATGTCGGTGTTTAAATAAAACAATCTATAGCTAGTAAGAAAAGAAATAGAGACAAGTGGCATAACTGTCTCACTCCCGTTCTAATCCTAAACGGTTCTGTAAGCTGCCCTTCAATAAGAACTCTGCATGTCATATCTTTATAGGTCTTGCTTATTAGGTTAATGATCTTCAGAAAATCATTGACTTAATAGATTGGATAGATCTGACTGGGATAGATCTGTAATATGTACAGAACTACGGATAAGCTGACTGGGAAAGTTTTGTAATGTTGACAGAACTACAGGCGAGCTAACTGGTTCATATTTGTAATACTGACAGAACTATAGATGGACTAGAGCAGACTTACAACGCTGTCACTTAGGTTTTTTTGAGATTATTAATTTGTTTCATAGCGGTATGAGAATTATTATTAAAATCTTTAACTAAGACAATAAATAGGTTGACAACAAACACGCTGTCAAGTAAGCAGAAACTACACATCAAACACCAACACCAACAACTGACTACAACAATTACGGTTATATAACTACGGGTAGAGAAAATACACCTCTGGTATGTCACGGAAATCTACGTGTTCATGGCAAGCAAAAAAATGTGCCCTCCCCCTCCCCCCCCCAATCCGCTAAATTAAAAAAAAAACGGGCAGAGATAACTGTCCAGCGGTCAAAATGTTATAAAAATTTACACAATAAACCCAACTTATAACCAAGAGATCACACTTCTTGTCAGGTTTTGACGGGATCTCGAATCTCGGAAATAAGTGGAAAAAAAAAAAAAAAAAATTGCATATAAAACATGTAACCTTATGATTCTTTATCTATTTGACTCCGTAATTATTTTCCACCCTGCGCCGTAATTATTTTTTGAAGAATTCTAAACAGTGAAGTTTACTATCTGTTAGTGTAAATTTTATGTTAATAATGTATGTGTACATATTATATACCAAACTGTAGTGAAATAACCAACGGGCTGATCACCCGTTTGCCAGTCACTTTGATTACGGAAACAACAGCAAATGGATTGATTTGCCGTTGCCCTAAAGACGCCAATAGGCGTGATGGGAAACAATGGCAAAGAAAACCTATCTGCTGTTGCCCTAAGACGCCACTAGGCGTAATGGCCACTGACTGCTTTGACGGTCGGTGGCTAAGGACGGAAGAAGAAGAAGAAGTAGTGAAATAGATAGAGAATTGTAATATATAGCGTCTTTGGTAGTATTAACACAAGTACGTTTGCTATACTTCAAACATTTTGTATGTAAAATTGAAAGACACTAAATAGTTAACTGTAGGATACGAGCTGACCAAAGACAACTTACTGTTGCAGATAATAAAAGAGATAAAGAAGTTAAGGGAATGTATCCTATTTACTTTCAAAGGGAAACAATTTTTTTTATACAACAAATATTAAATATAAAAAAAAGTTTTCTTTATTTATTTAGCGTTTTGAATTTGTTTTATAAAATTATACAAGGTATAAAATATTCTCTTATATTTATTAGTAAAATTATTTATTTGTTACATTTTTAATTTGTTTTTTGTTTTAGAATAAAAACAAATTTAAATATTATGAACGTGATGCACATGTTTTAGTAATTAGCACATATGTGTCCTGCCATTTTCTATGATGGTTACGTTTGACAAAATTTTCTCCAACTCTTTTCTTTAGCTCTGAATATTATTTTATTTGTTTCATTTCTTATTTTTTTATAGTTTGTGTAATTCTCTTCAGTTTTGGCTTTTCTATACTTTGTAAGGGCCCTCTCCCTCAATTTCAGTTGTTCTGAACATCTGTCTGTCCACCATGGTACTGGATTTTTTATCTTTGTTTCTTTTCCTATTTTTACCTTTTTGTGTTGGTTTTAAGTGCTCAGGCATATTCCTGTTTGGTATATATTTTATTGCTATTTTTAAAATCTCATTTGTTAGTTTTTCTGCAAATATATCTATACTGTTAGATTCAATTTGTTCTATGCTTAGTTTACCTAGCTCTAATTGGAAGGACTCCCAATTTGCCTTTTTTAGGTTGAATGTGGGTTTCGAGCTTTTTGAACTAGTTCTATATTTGTCGTTTAGGTTTATTTCTATGGGTAAGTGGTCTGAGCTGGAGTCATTCAGTACTTCCCATTTAGTATAGGCTAGGTTTGGTGTTATAATACTTATGTCTATTGCTGTATCTCCTCCACTGTTGCATGGGTTAACCCTTGTCACTGAGCCATCATTTAGTATGATTAGCTCAGCACTTTCAATGTAGTCCAACAGTCTTTTTCCTGCTGGATCATTACTGTTGTTACCCCATGCCTCATGGTGTGCATTAAAGTCACCTACCAATAATGTTCTTTGGTCTATTTGTGTGTTAATAGTGGCAATGTCCCTATCGGTTATATTACCCTTGGGGCTATAAATGTTTATTATTTTTAAGTTATCTGGCTCACTGTCTAATGTTATACTTATTCCTTCAATATTTTCTGTGTTGAATTGTTCCCAATTTAATATTTTGTAGTCTTCATGTATTAAAAAGGCCACGCCCCCTCCTCTTCCCTCAGGTCTATCATTTCTAAGTGTTATATACCCTTGGTAGTTCAGTTTTTGTTTGGGGTTCAGGAGGGTTTCTTGTATTGCAAAGATGGGTTTTGCCTCCTTATACTGTCCCATAAGAGACATCAAGTTCTTCCTGGCACCCCTACAGTTCCACTGGACTACTTTGATAGCTCTAGAGTCTTTGGTCCCCATTTAGTATGGTTAGCTTAGTTATGTTATTGTTTTTATTAGGTTTTTTGATAAGGGATCTACTTTTTTTGGTTTTGCACTTTACCTCTTATGTTCTCTACAAACTCATCATTCCAAGTAACCATTATACTCTGAACTCTTTCTGCGAGGTATGGTAGGTGTAGTTCCACTGTTTCCTTAAATTTTTTTTCCATTGTTAGATATATTTGCAGAAAAACTAACAAATGAGATTTTAAAAATCTGCAATTTTTTTATATACCAAACAGGAATATGCTTCTGTACCTGTCACTTAAGGAACCAACACAAAAAGGTTGTCAAAAATAGGATGGGTGTTTTGAAATCATCTTTCTGGATAAAAATCCAGTCTTTCACCATGGTTATTTGGACAGACTTAATGTTCAGAACAACTGAAATTGGAGGGAGTTGGGGCCTTTACAAAGTATAGAAAAGGTTTTGTTTGTTTCTAGTGATTACACAAACTTTCAAAAAATAAGAAATGAAACAAATAAATAATATTCAGAGCTGCAAAGAAAAGAGTTGGAGAAAATTTTGTCAAACATTAAACCATAGGTCCCAAATAACTACAGTTTGGAGAAAACTAAAAGCAATTAAAGGAGGAAAAACAGCAAAAAATTTAAAATCCCAACAATTAAAATACCAGAGAGAGCTGAAACAGATAGAGAAAAAGCCAACATACTAGCTAAATACTTTTATCAGGTTAGTTCAATAGACAGTCTAGATAAGGCAGAAATAAATAGACGAAAAACACTGCTAGAAAAATTAAAAGAAGAAAATATGGAAACCACACAGGATGCTAAGTATTTAAATGCAGATATTACAGTAGATGAAATAGAAAGAGCTTTAGCAGAAAAAACCAATACTACCTCTGGGGAAGACATTCTGAGCTATGAAATCCTCAAAAAGGTACCAAATACAACTCTAAGAGTGATTGCATCCCTCTACAACAAAATCTGGCACACGGGAAAAATACCATGTTCATGGAAGACAGCAGTAGTCATCCCCATACTAAAGCCAGATAAGGAAGCACATGATGTCAGCTCATACAGGCCAATATCGTTAACATCACATCTAGGAAAAATTCTAGAAACAATAGTCAACAGCAGACTAAAATTTCATCTCGAAAAGCATAATTTGTACAGTCCAACCCAGGCAGGCTTTAGAAGCCAACATAGTACAATAGAGCAACTGCTGAGGCTGGAACATGATGTTAAAACAGGCTTCAAAAGGAATGAAAAGACAGTAGCTATATTCCTTGATGTAGCAAGAGCATATGATGAGTGTTGGAGGGAGGGTGCACTACATAAAATCAGGAAACTAGGTATAGTAGGCAGAACCTACAATTACCTAGAAAACTTCCTGCAGGATAGATACTTCATGGTACAAATAAACAATGATAGATCTGAGGTATATGAGCAACAGAATGGAATTCCCCAGGGATCAGTAATATCACCATCAATTTTTACGATTATGGTCAACGACCTAGGCGACGAGTTTAAGGACTTAAAAAACAACCTATCTCAGTTTGCAGATGATGCTGCGATATGGAGAACGGGAAGAAATCTCCCATTCCTCTATAAAACAGTACAAAAACAAATAGATAAAGTATCTGACTGGATGAACAAGTGGGGATTTAATCTAAACGTTAAAAAAAAACCATAGGAATGATTTTCAGTAGAGGGCGTGTAATTAAAAACAATATAATTGACATAAGCATTAATAAGCAAAAAGTATGCACAGCAAAATCAACTAGATTTCTTGGCATGGTACTAGACCAGCAACTAAACTGGAACAAACACATAGACCTTTTAGTGCAAAGCAGTAGAGGACTTATTAATATGCTAAGATATATGAAAGGAAGTGGTTGGGGCGCCTGCAATAAGACAATGTTAACATTCTATAAATCATTTATTAGAGGCAAACTTGACTATGCCAGTGTTGTCTATGCATCAGCCGCCCCAAGCAATAAGAAGAAACTAGACACAGTCCAAAACCAGGCACTGTCAATAATAGCAGGTGCCTCAAAGGGAACATCAGCAGAAGCACTAGAAGTAGCGCTAGGCATTATACCCCTGGAGCTAAGGAGAAAAAGAACTGAGATTCAGCTACTGGGCAAGAGTGGCAAAAGATCCAACTCACCCGGCACATAAAACCTTTGATAGGGGTAACCAGTACATAGGCCACATTCCATTAAACCATAATAGATACCCGTCAGGGTGGAAAACAATGGATGAAGTGGATCAATACCCAGACCTGTTTAATGCGATAAACAGTAGTGCTCTGTATAAAGCAAAGATCCCACCATGGGAATTAAAAGTGCCAGAAACTGACTCCCACTTATCAAAGATCATAAATAAATCTAACGACATAATCTCAGCAAAAAGTAAACAAACACTAGAGTACATAGAACGGTATACAAATAATAGCCTAACTATATATACAGATGGGTCCAAAGATGAAGAAGGACAATTAGGAGCAGGAATAGCAATACCAAAATTAAAAAATTTATAAAAGATACAAAGTAACAAGTAATACATCTATCTTTACAGCAGAATTAGTGGCAATCCTAAAAGCTTTAGAAATAGCTGCAGAAAATCCACCAAAAAAAGTAACCATTCTCACAGATTCCCTATCATCAGTACTAGCAATCAGAAACAGAACAGAAGGCAGCAGGCCAGACATTATAGAGGAAATACTACAGGTTAATACATATCTACAAAAATATAGGATGCAGTGCAACACTAACATGGATACCATCACATGTGGGGATAGCAGGAAATGAGCTAGCAGACAAAGAAGCCAAAGGGGGGAGAACTAGCCATAACCAAATTGAAGTAGGCTTAGGGAAGTTTGAAATTAAGAGCTTAATTGCTCAAAAAATAACTAAAGAATGGATAACAGCATGGGACCTAAGTAAAAAAGCAAGACACTCATATAAAATCCTTAAAAAACCAAGCAAAAAATGTCAAATAAAAGATGAACTAAAAATACCAATTAATAAAAAATTGCTGAGACTCAAGCTGGGAACTGGATATTTCATGATTGAGGAACCCACATGTGAAGAGTGTCAAGAACCCAACACAATTAGGCACTTTCTAGTGGACTGCAAAAAATATGACCAACAGAGGCAAAACATTAAGACATACTGTAGTAACCACAAGGTAGAAATGAGTGTAGAAAATCTCATAGGCACAAAGAGCCCTTCAGAAATGCAAAAGTTAATAAAAACACTATATTACAAAAACTAAAGCTAACATATAAAAATCAAATAAGGAATTGAACCAGTAGTCCAAACTGGTGAAAGACTCGCCCCAGAAACATACAGATTAACCAAATAAACCATCCAGTAAAAATCAAAAACATACTAACTTAGAAAATAGCATATATTGGAATTGTTTTTTTAAAACCATGTAGAACTATAACTACAAAAGGAAAAATACCGACTAGAGATAATATAATATAAAACAAATACAAACAAAAACATATTACAATAAAAGAAACACGTCCTGATATAACCAACAAATCCATGTACATGGTAGATGGTTGAAAGGAGCGTGCTACAAAATGAAGTAGCAAACACATTAATTAAAAAAAAAAAAAATATGATGATTATAACATATCCTTCCCTGTGGACGCAGATGCGCACACTAAAATGTTTCATCGGCGCCAAATAGCGCACTTCCATAAACATGTAATCACATTTTCTTACTTGGTGGTTTCTATTCTACACTGGCTAAGAGGTTTGGTTGCCAGTACAAGCAATATTTTTCAGAACCAATTGGCACTAATCGTCGTACAGATAGGTTGAGAGTTATTTTTAGCCCCGTCTGAGTAGAGTGGATGTTGGTAAGTACGTGAGAAAAAAGGTGTGAGAAATAGATTTCACGGGTGATAGTTTAAGGAACAAAACACGTCTATGGAATGAGTAGGTTTCTCTATTCCAGCCTGTCTATACGACTATAATTTAGTACAAGACAACCTTGCTCTCCTCATAGATATAAATATAAGTTTAACTACACACGCACACACAGCTATGTGGCAACTGTTAAAGAAGATTATAATGTATTTTGCATGTTGACCACACCTAGTTTTATTAGCAGTTCAATATTCACGGTAATGATTCTTTCTGTTTCTAACATGATATATTTTGCCCATTTTTATTATAAGTGAACGCGATATACGGTTTACGTCACTAGGTGATTATGACATAATACGTTCTGCACTAATTTATGCAGACCGTTAGTTCGAGGCCTTCTGTTAGAATTATTCGTCTAAGTCAGACGTGTTTTATGATCTCCCGTTTTCGGTAGAGGATTCAAGTACTTTTGTCAAGGGGCATACATATTGTTAGAGGCCGCCACTTTGTTTATGAAGACTCCGGACTTATGGAGAAGTCCCGTAATGTGTAGAAAGTAAGTCTACAATATTTTAAGTATCGTCATCTCTAGTCAACTTTACTTGGATGTTAACCGTTCGAGGTCATCTCCAGTACAGCGGCTAGATTTGTACAGATGAAATGGACTGACTGAGACGATCTATGCCTTAACCACGATTTATTGATGCATGCTGCTTAGGAGTGGAAACCGTATCGTCAAATTAAACATGTCGTTTTATGAGGACCCATCCACGAAGATCTTATCAAATTTATATTTGAATGAATGCACTGTCTTGGCACCCCGTAACATTCACCTCCGTTATCAGCACGATTATATCATCTGAATATGCCAACACATCTCAACTCAAAAAAACCCCAACGTAACAACAACAAGACACACAAACGTGAAAAACTACAGTTAACTGGGTATGGGTCTAACCAACACACAAAGTTAAGTTTCTTTTGTTGTTTATTATCATTTAAACTTGACAACATCGAATATCTAAAGAAAGATCAAATAAAATCAGATTTACATACATATGAAAATAACAGAATAAATGTGTCCTCCCCCTTTGGAGAACAGAACCCCAAAAGTTAATAACACAAAGGTCAAAGTTTATCACTATGTTACAGAACAGACAGTAAAGAAATACTGTCCTACTATATGCTACCCAGTAAAGTTAACAAGTTTAATCAAAATCCAATGTTGGTAAAGTTCCTGTAACAAAGAAAAATATTCACTCTCTCTGTCATACAGTGGCCACTCAATCACGCTTACCTATTCTTGATGATATCCATTGGAAATACAATTATCCTGAACAAACAAAAAATGCCAGGTTTTATTTCCCAAATTGGTCCCAGTACAACCACTGACAAGTCAAGATTAACGAGGTGAACGCCGAATCTGGTGAGGGTTTTTCCTAGATGAACAAAAGTCACCGCAAAAAGTTAGTGTATCAAAACGTACTCTTGAGGTTCACAGTTAAAAAAGGAGGAAAATACTTCCAGTATTGGGACACATCTGGTTGCTAAAAATGTTGCGAATGATAATGATGATAATCCTATCGGCTGACTCTATGGGAGAGTGCCGATTTGAAACAGCGTAACTTTTTTTTAAAATCCGCTTGAATACAAATGTCAGAAGTTAAGAGTATAAGTGTTCTTTTGTGTACCCCAGTGCGCTAGTAAAATTGGAAAAATATCGCTTAGTTTTGTAAGGCCAGTTAAATTTACAAGTTAAAATGATTTTTAAGTATCTTTGGCAAGTCCTTGCTCACAAATGAAATTGGTGACGCACATGCCAAGAGAAGACACCATTAACCAATCAGAAAATGAAAACAACGACCGCTGGACCCCCTTGATCAGGTCTGCTAGAAATAAAAAAAACATTTATGGAAAGATTCTACTATTCTATATAGCTTTATATATATACACAAGTATGCTCCAATTTAGACTCATAAAATCTGATCCTACATTCTCTTTCCCTGTTACGTGTTGTACTTTGAACGAGTACATTCTTAACAATAGAGTCCAACGCATAATTTTTGCGTTAAAATCCGTATTGGCTCCTAGGAATGCCATGGTCAGATTGTACTGTGAATGAAACTCCCTATAAATATTCATGGTGTCTCCTGATTTTGTTCACGAGTGCCAAACAGTCTCTCTTCACGGTCGAATAGTTTTTTTCTGCTTTATTCAGTTTGCGGATGCCGTAAGCAACTGGAAAAAACAGGTTTGGATGTTGGTCGTCTGCCTGAAGCAGTGTCGATCCAATTCCCTATCCGCTGGCGTCCACTCGCAAGACGAAAGGTGTCTTAAGGACGGGTAACCTTAGAATGGGATATTTCTACAGCTGTTCCTTCAGGGAGACGTAAGCTTTTTCGCACTCTGCGGTCCAAACCTTATCGGGTTTTCCCTTCCGCGTAAGGTCAGTGAGTGGTGCTGTGAGGCCATTGAAGTTTTTGATAAACATTTGGTAATATAAGCAAAGGGAATGGAATGAACGATTGTCTCTTTTTGTTGTTGGCCTCGTTGTTGAACGTATTTTCTCGATGTTTTTGGCAACGGGCCACATACAACCTTGAGAAATGGTATGCCCTAGGAAGTCAAGCTTTTCAAAGCCAATTAATCATTTGCTAGATCGGGCGGTGAGGCCAGCTTCCTGTAGTCTCCTGAGGAGCATAGCGACCGTAAGAATAAGTTTTCGTAGTTATCCGTTGCAATAAGTATGTCATCAATGAAACTGTGAATGTTTTGACTTTGCAAAGGTTCCAAAAGCTTTCTCATCATTCTGGTGAAAACTCCTGGGGCATTGTGTAAACCGACAGGCATAACATTGAAAGTATAATGTCCTTCGCTGGTTCTAAAGGCTAACAGGGGTTTAATTTCCTCCTTGACTGGTATTTGGTAATAACCTTTACTCAGGTCTATCTTGGAGAAATTGTTGCCTTGCTTAGCTTAGTAAACAGTTCTGAGGCGATTGGGAGTGGTTCGGGCTGAAATTATTTTACTGTGTTGAGTAATCGGTAGTTGATACACAGCCGAACTTCCTTATTTGGTTTCTGTAACAGTACTACGCTCGAGCTATAAGGAGATTTGGACTCGCTAATAATCTCAGTTTGTAGCAATTGCTCAATTTCTCCACATAACGTGTCTGATTTCGCATACGGAATCGGATAAACTCTGTTTCCTACAGGTGTCTCGTTTGTCAGCTTCTCATCAAACTTCACGAGATGTGTACGACCAGGTATGTCCGTTAAGACTGCGTCGCATATAAATCAGTCAACTAAAACCGTCCCTTCTTGTGTGAGAAAGCAGGTGGTGAAAATTAACATAATAACTGAACATCTGGTATAAAATAGCTACGCTTTATTTTATTTCACTAGTTTTACCAGCTAGAAAATATAAGTGAATTTTAATGGTAAAGCTAACACTTTTAATTGGTAAAAGGTAACCCTTTTAACCACGTAAACATTAATTTCTATTACCAGAATATCAGAAGGAAAGATCCCCACGAATGCTATTAACACATTTTCCACAATGGTTGTAGAACTACGTGCTTAGACTATCCACAAACTCTGAGTGACAACTGATAGCAGGTTTAAGAAAACACAGTTTATATATCATTATGTTTCTCTGATCTATAGATGATGTTACTTTTCACACTATTGTGTGTACCGGAGAATCAGAAACACGAGTTCCCCAGATAAAATTTTTACGGTCGGCCTTCCGTCGAGCGCTTTTGATCGTCATCAAAAGACGTATACGGGTAACAGGATTCTCGAAGATTTTCTCTGTACAAATGCCCACTTCTGAGATCAAAGAGCCAATTACGAACTTCAAAGGGTCTCGGGGAAAGATTTTGTCCGTGAGTCTACTTTACGTGCGGTCTGTCAAGTATCGCATGATTGACAGATAGGCTCGCGTGAGGAGACTAGGTAAACAAACCTGATTCGCTATCTGTTATGACTGACAGGTCACGAAAGTTAGTAACCTTCATTTGATTATGTTCAAAAAAATGAGATGTGTGAAAAATTGAGTAAACACAGGTTGTAAATGCATAGTTTTGATAGCAAAACATAGAACGCTAACGGGATCACAAAAAGAGTATAAGATCACTGTAGGCTCTCTTTCTATTATACGTCATACTAATGATGTCTTAACCCAAAACTCAATGGTGTCCTCCCAGCGAACTCCGGGTCCTCCTGGAGATCTGGATCCATATTTATCGTGGTAGACGTTCTTCTTCAATTTTGCCGATGTGGCCCAACCATCGTAACTGGGAACGTGCCACTCGGGTCTGAACAAAATATATTACAAAACAACGCAGTTAGTGGGTCTCCGACCAGTGCTGTTATAAATACGCACAGTCATAAATAAGACAAAGGAAGATAAACAGTGGTTACAGAAAAAAACATATTCGTAATGAAGTTTTTTTTTTTTTTTGATGTTCTACAACTTGTTTTAGTGAATTTCGTAATTTACTGGTGGGTCCTCCAACCGCCTATAGATGTTTGACGGCCAGCGACTACATTCATTGCTTCTAAATTACTGTGTTGTTCGTACTTGGATAAGTTGATTCTCGACTTACATGATTTAGAAAGTAGCCCATATTCATTACGGTGACAGTGCTGCATACAAGCAGATTATTTGTTTCTTTGGAACTGGGGAAATGGTCTACTTAACTCTACAAACTCCACCACAGAAAGTCATTTTTAATATAATTAATCGACGTCATAATTAATAGCATAGACTTACGTAAAGAAAAGATGGGTTTTTACGTCCATGCAGAGTCATAATTAATAGCATAGACTTACGTAAAGGAAAGATGGGTTTTTACGTCCATGTAGAGTCATAATTAATAGCATAGCTTTACGTACCGGAAAGATGGGTTTTTACGTCCATGTAGAGTAGGGGTTCCCAGCCTGGGGTACGCCTACCACATGGGGATACGCCAAGCATCTCACAGAGTTGAGCAGGATATTTGCTAAATAGCTACAAAACAAGCCAAACGTCTGGAAATGTAAGGAACTTTCCACATATAAATTATTTCTCTCTTCTAACTTACATAATCATTTTTTTCAGTGCCAATATAGATTCAACATTAGCAGCAGATGAACGCACACAGATTGTTCTCATGTACACAAGACAGGGATATTCACAAAGAGAAGTAGCAGCCGAATTCTCTTTGAATCCAGACGTTTGGGCCACACTGCATATAATCCAAATGAAATATTCCAACAGAAGTAGTGTTAGTGAGAAACAAAGTTGTGGAATGAAGAGCGAACGACCAGTTCTTAATCTAATACGAAACTAGAAAGAAGAAAATTAAATTGGACTCTGAAAATGATATGGCGTTGTCTCTTTCAGAAACTGTACCAAAAATTAACTGTTGGTTGACAAAGACAAAGAATCAAGAGAATCCTAATTCGTATGGATGCATTCTGATAAACACAAGCACGAAATTTGTTATACTAAAAAAGGTTGTTATGTACCAAATAATGTTTACTTAATGTCACATTAATTAACCTGTTTGTGACGTTATTTCTGTTTATTTGTTCCATTTTTTCTGCCCATCATCACATAGTTAAATAAATTCTCCACTATATGACCTAGAATATAGTCAACATTATGGCATCTTGGACACCCACAAGTTAAATAAATTCTCTACTATATGATCTAGAATATAGTCAACATTATGGCATCTTGGACACCCACAAGTTAAATAAATTCTCCACTATATGACCTAGAATATAGTCAACATTATGGCATCTTGGACACCCACAAGTTAAATAAATTCTCCACTATATGACCTAGAATATAGTCAACATTATGGCATCTTGGACACCCGAAAGTTAAATATCCCCACAGTACTAATTTTCGTAATGAAAGTTTGTAACCAGTAAAACAATCGCGCCACGTTTTTGGGAAAATACTGAAACGGCACACTGAACACTGTCTTAAAGAACACGTATACCTTTCTCTTAATTATTTTGATGGTGCGTTGTTGAATTTTGTCACGGAATTGCCTCTCCTGCTTTGCAGTAGTGGTCCAATAGTGGCCAAAACTCAAGAGTATCTAATATGGGTCTTCAATGGTGTCTACCGTCGCACAAGATTACTCTTGGCAGAGTTGTAAATTGAAGGATAAAGATGCTTCTATATCAAGGGAGATTTCATAAAATATTTCAGAAATCAAGAACAATGCTGCATTGGGCAGGGCAATTGTTAACATGCAGTACATTCAAAATGATTAAATCGACGTTAAATTTGTATATTTACAAATAACAGATTTAATAATCAACTAAGTTTAACAGTTAAAAAAAAAATTATAATATTTAACACCACATACGCGACATCGTGTGATGGTATGGTGTTTTATGTAAAAAGTCACTAGGAAGCTTTAGGTTTGAAAAAGCTGCAAATAGTAGTTTCTGCTTCCGCTGGGTTTTTGGGTTCTGTGCAGAAAGGTCGCTGGAGTTCTCGTGGCTCTGGTCAAAATTACTTGCGCAGCACGTTTCAAGTCAGATCAGGGAGTAACTGCAAAGCTGGTCTCGCGTCTCTACGACCCTCTGATCTTGGTCTCTAGTTTGTCGTCATGCCACTTTTACCCTCAATTAGTTCCAGAGATTAGTACGCTCTCTGGCACCACCAAGCCAATCTTGACTCACAGACTGTTTGCTCAGAGGAATGAATAAAAGCACTTGACTAGGTCTCTTACACGGTTCTGGGGTGTTGTTATGTTAACAATGAATTACCACTATGGCTCCGTGTTTCAGATTCATCAGATTCCGGTGGTCCCTTTTAAATGGTAGAGTGTATTCTGGTCTCTAAAGTACTCAAATTTGCTCAAACAGTGGTCCGGTTCCGATATACGAATCATGATTCTAACTTCTGGCAGTCTGGTTCTCGTTTTGGTAAGCGATTCTCACAGTGTACTAGACTTGCAAGAAATGTCAGATTATATTGCAAGTTTTCTGCCCTTTTAAATTTAAGATGAAATATATTGCATGACTCATCTAGTACAAAATTTCAAACGTTACTTTTCTAAAAATGGGCTCTAAACATCCGATTATTACTTAGTCAAGTTACGTCTCTCACACTTCAACGTGTCCTCCCAGATTGGGGGATTATCTCACTTGCCTATCCCACGTAATTCAACTTTCGTTATAAGACTATGACTTGCCTATCCCCCGTAATTCAACCATCGTTATCAGACTATGACTTGCCTATCTCACGTAATTCAACCATCGTTATCAGACTATGACTTGCCTATCTTACGTAATTCAACTTTCGTTATCAGACTATGACTTGCCTATCTCACGTAATTCAACCATCGTTATCAGACTATGACTTGCCTATCTCACGTAATTCAACCATCGTTATCAAACTATGACTTGCCTATTTCACGCAATTCAACCATCGTTATCAGACTATGACTTGCCTATCTCACGTAATTCAACCATCGTTATCAGACTATGACTTGCCTATCCCGCGTAATTCAACTATCGTTATCAGACTATGACTTGCCTATCCCACGTTATCAGACTATGAGTTGGCACAATTCGACCGTCTTGTCTGGACATTTGGTGGTTTAGCCGCACCTCCAATATGCAAGTCTATTATTCTGTAGAATTGTAAAGGATTACTCCCATCTTCGCAAACACCGTCCTTAGCCTTTCACCTGGTATAAAACGTGGGACCGTCACGTTTGTGTGATCCAATAAGTCACTCGGGGATGGGCCGGCGATTTAAAGTGAATTGAAGAGTGCAAGTAATATAAACATTGACCTTCGGATACGTTTTCTTTGCCGAGCAATAAGGGCAGGTGAGAGAAAAATAACAAAATATCACTCGCAAAGGAATATAATGCAATCCTGCTGCAGTGGACATGAGAGCACACAAACGGTTTTGTGACACCTTTGTAAGAAATATTAACACTGCCTTTTCGAGAAACTACGGAAACAGTACTCATTACCCTGTACTTGAGTGAACGTTATACTCAGACAATTCGTACAAGGTGACTAATATGTGGTGGTACATGAGGCTTGCAACATCATCATGTCAAACTAATTACAATAGAACAGACTACTACAAAAGTCACGTGACTGTTTGGTGCAGGCTTCCTGCGAGGGTACCAGTGCAGTGGTGGTTCTACACTTCACAACGAGCGCTAACGAAAATAATGATAATATAGAGGTCAAAAATCTCGTTTATTCGGATTTCTCTGCAAGCAACCGGTCAAGACATGGTCAGGTTGATATTTTTGTATCATATTAAAAGAGCCACCAAATACTTTGTCATGTTTTTGTTTTAAACTTTTACAGTATGTTAATACTAAAGATAGAGGGCTGAACCTTTTCAAAAATACGAAACAATATCATCATATGAAGTAATTACTTAAAATGTACGAGTTTTCATTCCACGCATAATTTTAAAGCCAAGCGATACTAGCTTTTCTGTCATCTTGAGACGCCTCCAGTTTCCTGTGATTTTAGCTTTTGTCATGGCAATCAATAAAATACAGGTACTTTCATTTGATTGTGCAGATGCTTGCCTACTAGACATAATCTTTGCTCATGGTCAACTTTACGTATAGCTTACATTAGGAAGGTGCCTTGAGAGCCCCCATAGTGAGAACATTGGACATCGATAAGGGAAAGATTCTAAGGTCATATAAAAATCACCTGAAGACGATACTGCAATCAATAAATCAAGAAGACAAAGATTGTTGGACCTTGGCATCAACAGTAAAACTTTAAGAGATGGACGTATGAGAGGATGCATCCGTCGTGTCTACAACCAGCGCGCTACAGGTACAATTAACATCAATACCTTTCAAAATTTGCTGATGGAGACTGGGACTTAATGTGTTTGCCCGGGACGTAATGATCTGGATTCTCATCAACAATGACTATAAAAATAGGAAGGTACACAGAAAATCGTAAAGTATATCTCTATATTCAAGATTATATAGCTATGGTATGGTAGTAAGTCTGGTAGCCACTAAGGAATTGTGTGAATAAGCAAAAACCAATACAAATGAGTAAGAAGGTGGGGGGGGAGGCCAGAAAGGAGCCAACTTGGAGAAGAACAGAACTTGGAGAAGAACAGTGGAAGTGGAGGCTAAGGAAATTGGAATGACTTGGGCACACCTGAAACGGACAGCCCAGAATAGAAATCGATAGAGAGCAACTATTTCGGCTTATCTTCCACGGGGAACGGAAAGGCGTGATGATGATGATGATTTTCTGAATAATATTTTTTTTTTAAATACACATTATGACTATATCGTAGATATGAACTTTTGATGCAACTTTACTAAGATCAACTCAATAACAATTAACACCACACAGTGTTGTCAGTGCTAAACAGCGTACTTAATCTATCTCTTGAACATACTGTATTACAAAACAATCCAGACAAATGTGTCCGCCGCCAATGCTCTAATAGATTCACACCTTTATAAATAAATAATTGAGATACTTACCTGCTCATGACGAAATACCAGTACAGTTTATAAATATTTCACTTTCTCCACACTGGTATAAGTGTAGTGTTTTGTGCCAAGTGAAATAAATATACTAATTAATAAATATCACAGTCATTGAAATAAGTTTTCTTTTTCACATTACATATTTTCAAAAAACAATTTCATTTAAGTAAAAAATAAAATACGTTACTACATTTAGTAAATCGGTTTATTGCAAAAATAATCGTTATACTCTACTTGCCTCAACTTTTTAATAAATGTTACACACAATGACTATAGCAGATGTGAACATTTACGTGCTCTGGCACTACTGAAGTTCAATGGGAGATCACCCCATTCTAATACTGACAGCTCAAAGTTGTGGGTGACACAATGTGACATCAGCACTAA
>JAMPIV010020621.1:665000-687987 GCA_024509875.1 Oreohelix idahoensis
CGACTCGTCAAGAGGAACATGCCAGTATCCCCTAGATAAATCCAGTTTACTAAAAAATCTGGAATGGGAAAGTTTAGTAAGGAGGTCCTCTTGGTTCGGTATTGGCTCAGCGTCAATCACAGTGCCACTATTTTATTTACGGAAGTCGATGCAGACACGCAAGGACTCATTTTTCTTTCGAACTACAAAAATAGGGAATGAGTAAGCAGACTCCGATGGAGAAATGATCCCCAACCGTAACATGTCATCTAGTTCTTTTTCAATCGCCGACTTGAAATGTAATGGCTGCGGATACGGCTTCACCCTGATCTGTTGGTCGTCCGTCAGGATGATATTGTGGCAGATCAAGTCGGTACGTCTTGGCAAATCAGTGAGAACATCCTTAAACTCTCCAATGACCAATCGAGCCTCAGATTTCTGTGTTATCGTTAGGCCGTCACATATCTGCACATTCTCCCAAGACTCAGAAGGAGCAAGGGGAACGAGAGACAGCTGGAGATTAATATCATCTCCTATGTCACCCAATTCATTAATGACCACAGAACATGCCATCTTCGGGGTGTCCCCAAATAACCTAGTGTCCACCCCTTTTAGAGCTTCTGGCCGTTCCATATAAGGTTTTAACATATTAATGTGGAATACCTTCTCCTTGTTCCGAACCTGCATTAAATAATCAACATCCGTTACCTTCTTAAGCACCTTAAATGGTCCCTACCATGTAATGCTCAAACGGTCTTCCTTTGATGGCAGAAGAAGCCATACCTCTTCACCGGGAACCAAGAACAGTAATTTGGATCCGCGGTTAGCGTATTGCCGGTACCGCGCCCCGCCACGGATAAATTATCATGTTCCACGGCACACGCTTTGACAATACGGTCACGCAGGTTTATGGCGTATTCGTAACTGGAAACGGAGGACTCATCAGAACACATACCAACGAGTATATCTTTCAGAATGTGCATTGGGCCCCTTTGATTCGCCCCGTACAATAGTTCAAATGGAGAGAACCCGGTATTCTCCTGTTGCGCCTCTTTATAGGCAAATAATACTGCTGGAAGGAATTTATCCCATTCTTGAGGAAATTTAGCAGTGACCTTGCCCAACATATCCTTCAATGCGCCATTAAAACGTTCGCATACCCCGTTTGAATGGGGTTGATAAGGGCTGGTGAACGATTGGGAAATGCCCAACAATTTAGTAATCTCGGCCATTTCCTTAGAAATGAATTGACGTCCCCTATCTGACAATATCACCTCGGGAAACCCAAACCCACTGAACAACATCTGCAACGCATCCGCCACAGCCTGAGAGGTGATAGTCCTCATTGGCACAGCCTCAAGCCATCTTGTGCACAGATCCACCATTGTCAGAATAAAACGAAAGCCTCCCTCTGATGCAACAGCAAGAGGACCAATGATATCGATTGCAATTTTCTGGAAGGGGCGAACCGACAAATTAACAACCTGCAACGGAGCCTTCGGTAATTTGACTTTATGTGTCACTGGCTGGCATACCCTGCAAGACCTGCAGTATACCTTAATGTCTTTGTTGTATGCCGGCCAATAGAATTGTGACAGAACTCTATGGCAAGTTCTTGCAACCCCCATTTGTCCAGCGAACGGTGAATCGTGTGCCACCTGCAACACCTTTGATCTAATGGCGACAGGCACAACCACCTGGCGCTTGAACTCAAATTGGCTGGAAAAGCATCTGGTAAGAACATCATTTTTCATCTCAAACCAGTAGCGTGCCGACTTCGTGCACTTTACATCACCATTTTGGGCCAAAGTGTAACATTTCTGCAATGTTCCATCAGCTTGCTGCTGCTGGACAAAGTCCGGTGCTGGTACAAATTTGACCTGTGGAGGCAATACATGGTAAGATGTAAGATGTCGGTAATTCCCGCTGTATTGCCAAGGAATTGTCGTCTGTTCTGGTCTGCGCCCTTGTGACCACCACATTGGCCACAACTGACCGTTCGACCTGTCATTTTGTGATGTCGGCCTGAGTACAGTCATGAACACCAAGCACGTTCCCTATAATCAAATCGACTACTGAAGCCTCAAGAACACACGCCTGCACCCGACCAGAAATAAAGGGTGTATCCACTTCTATAATGGCTAGGGGGTAATATTCAACATTTCCACCAAATGTCACGCATCCGACAGTCTTACCAATAAGGCACGATTCGTCAATACATGATCGGCGCACTCCTATCGTAGAGCATCCTGTGTCCCTCAACACAGACACCAACCGGTTCTGAACCATGCCCTGGTGTAACTCTAAGCTTCCGCTACCATCAAGAGAAGAGAGGCTAGGCAGAGTATGACCACAAATTAGTAATGGTCTGCCATCAGGTTCAAAAGAGAGGCTAGGCAGAGTATGACCACAAATTAGTAATGGTCTGCCATCAGGTTCAAACAAAGGCCTACATCCCTTGCAATCTTCGTTATTAAAGGTTGTCAGAACGCATGCAGCATTAGCCTTTTCTGAATTGTTTGGACAGACTCTTGCAGCATGTCCCCTTTCGTAACATGTGCCACATCGAAGCTGACCACCATCATTTTTGTAGAACTACCCTTTGGTGAATTGGGGAGATCTTGCTCCCGTTTGTCATTCCTGTCATTCCTTTTACTCAGACCACTTCTTCTATACCAGCGATGATCGGGATCGCTAGTAGTGTCTATTCGGACCTGCCTCCGAGTAGACCTGTCATGTCTATCTCCCGTGTATCTAAACGGAGATCTATCTTCACGGTAGAACGATCGTTTTTTCGGAGATCTGTACCCCTTAAAGCTATCATAGTTCCCATGAGATCCATGCCCACTAGAGTATTGCTGATCAAACCTTCTCCTGGCAAACCTGTCCGCACTATTGGACCGATGTTGCCGAAAAGGTTTCCCAATAACCCTGCCAACACATGTAGCGAAAGGCTCAGGGACAAATGACTTGTGAATTGTCTTACCAGGGTCAGCGGTAACGTACTGCCGCCCCAACTCTGACATAGCAGTAATGTCTCTAGGTTTGCGTTCCTGAAAAAATGCAACCATGTCAGAACAACATGAGGACAACACCTTGTCCCGCAACATGAGATCTAACAGTCCATCAAAATCTCTGTTTATTCCCTCCAGCTCTGTCCATCTATTAAGCAGATGTTTAATTTTGGTGACAAAAGAGCCGAACTCTTGGTCGGCACTAGGCATCGCATCTCTGAAACGAGAGCGATACCCTTCGGCTGTCAGCTTAAATTCTCTCAGCAATGTTGCCTTTACGGTATCATAATTAGTTCTGTCAGCCACAGGCAAACTATATACGGTGTTTAACGCAGAGCTGGAAAGCAATGCAGATAATTGTGAAGACCATTCGTTCTTTCTTGCCCTCCAGGCATGAGCTTTTTATTCAAATCTTTCCAAAAAGAAGTCCATGCTATCTACTTCCTCCCAAAAATTCGGTAGTCGTAGTCTTTAAGGCCGAGATGGGTCCCTAGAAGTCGAAACAGGATTGCCAGAATCAAGCTCCAACTTTTTTATAGCAATTTCCTTGTCCGTCTCAATCTTCATTCTTTCTAAATCCGCCTCAATTTTTTTCTCTCCGTATCTGCTTGAATCTGTTTCAGTACTTTATCATCTTCAATCTTTTTCAGTTCCCTATCTGCTTCAATTTGTTTCAGTACCTTATCTGCTTCAATCTGCTTCAGTTCCCTATCTGCTTCAATCTGTTTCTGTTTCAGTTCCCTATCTGCTTCAATCTTCAATTTTTGTAGTTGATGCTCCTCATAGCGTTCTCGTCTGTCATCTTCTTGTTTTTTCTGTAACTCATACTCTTTGTGTTCGGCCTTTGCCCACTCAAGCAAAGAATACCCAGACTTTCGTGTCTTTTCTCCAATTTCAATAAAATCTTTAAGGCTAGACATAGTTATGGTCGAGGTGCAATACAAATGCGGTGGCAAACTACGAAATAAGTAAAATTATGAAGGTTACCAATTCCTCAAATTGTACCCGTACCCCCAAAAAATAATAATAAATATATTTTATCACACGCCCAATATATATTTGCAGACGAAGGGTACGATGTACCTGCAGTTCTGAATACTTCTGATTACTAAAACAAGCAGGTGAAAATACAGTATGACAAGTCAAATCCAAATAAGGGATCCGGTGAAACGAATCCTTGCTTGTCTATACCCAATCAATGTCACGATACAATGACAGAAGTCTCAAGCTCACACGGTGGTAGCTTTAGACAAGGACATAAGCATAATGGCTAAAAAAAAATGTCCGTTCACCTACTCCAATCACACTAATGCAATCGTGATTTTACAAATACTTATTAGGAAACAAAGGAAATCAAAAATCCATATACTATGAACAGTACATATAATGATGAGACACGAACTCACTTGACAAACAAACACCAACAGTACGATAAGAAAGTGATGACCGATATATGAGATAGAAACACATAAGTATATACAAACCGCACTGTTAACAAACGAGAACAAGGAAATTGTCAATATAACTTATGTACAAGATAGCAAGAAGAAAATAGGAGAATACGACAGCAAAACATGACGAAAGAGAATACTTGCAAAAATATGAGACTATGTATACAATCACCGCTAAGACACTGAAAATGTGCATGCTCAGTTATGCAGTACAGTCAATAGTGTCAACTCTCTGTGCCCATACCCCACTGCAAAACTGACAGTGTTACTGCCTAAAGAAATCAGTTCAACATAATCCCTTTCCCATAAGAAAAAAAGAAAATGTTAAACACGCCACCAATTCCACCCTTAAACCAATGCATTACAATAATAAGACAACAAAGACGGCACGAAAACCAATAGTGGACAGTGAAGCGACGAGGTCTGTAGCAAGGCAATATCAAAATGCAGAAAGAAGTCGCACAAATTATTTAAATATGTAAAACAAATGAAATTGCAAATGAAAGTATCAGAGACAATGAAAAGAACAGATAATAAAGTAGTAGCAGAAAAGCACCATAGCAAATACTAACATATGGCGAATGATCAAAACGAAAAAAATTCAAATGGATGAGCAGAGTAGACCAGTAATTAAAAACATGACGATAAGGGAAACACATAAAATAAAATGACGTTAAAAAAGAAAGTAGAACAGCAAGAGAAAAGAAAACAAGAAATATAACTAAATTTATGACTGTCTTTCTGTAGACTGAATCCTCAACGCCCCAATACCAGCTCCTCAATCGAATGATGATAATGAATCACGAGACAAAAGCACGAATAGTACCAGCAAATGTTAGTGCCACAATCAGTTACGCTTAGTGCACTCTGCACTGTCCGGTTGCGGCAAAATGTTCTGAACAAATTCAAAGACAAGATCCACAATCGGCGTCAGTTATTCTCGTAGCTGAAGCCATGAAGCCACCAATGGATGTAGTAATAAGAAAATACATCAATGTTCAGTATCCTCCCATTCCGTTCCGCTCTCAAAAATCCACACCAATGTAACTGGCCTTCTTATGTCTGTGTCCAAGACAGGCTATACCAGCATAATAAATGATAACTGGTAAACTCAGCGACGTCCAGAAATTATCATTCGTTATCGAACTATGGCTGTAGCAAGAAACGACATAAAGTCCATCAGCACGACACCACGTCTTTTATCAGTTGCGTAACATAGACCACTGCATCAGAAAAAGTGTCAAGGTCATATCCGCCATTCACGTACAATTAATCAGCACGACTACAATGTTCTGTCTCATCCAACGCTATATATCAGCATCAGCATTCACGGATAATGCTGCTCAGCAAATCACGTATATTTCCTCATCACGAACAGTTTCTCAGCACGACTACGATAGTCGGTAGTATTCACAAACGAGTTAAATTTTCATGCGGACAAAAAGTCACTGCAGCAGAGTCGCGCAATAAGCATGCACAGGCAAGGCAACGTATTCACGGTAGAGGCGAGCTGTAAGATGTGTACTGGTAGGTACACACGTGTAGTATCCACATAATTTGTTGTACCACAAATCCCAATGTAGGCGATGTATTCGTGCACTCAGCAGGTCAGCCACCAATGGCCAACTGATAGTCCAAAAATCAGCAGGCAACTGCAACGACCGACAAATTAAAACATCTTCGCCTACGCGTTTATATATATATATATATATATATATATATATATATATATATATATATATATATATATATATATATACATATATACATATACATATACACATATATACATACATATATATATATATACTTATATATATATACATATATACTTATATATATATACATATATACATATATACTTATATATACAAATACATATATATATATATAAACATATATTTATATACAGATACATATATATAAATACATAAATATATATATATACAAATACATATATATATATATATATATATATATATATATATATATATATATATATATATATATATACATATATATATATATATATATATATACATATATATATATATATATATATATATATATATATATATAAATATATATATATATATATATATATATATATATATATATATATATATATATATATATATATATATATATATATATATATATTGTCACATAATATCTTTTTTTGCGCACATGGACTTTGGTGGAATAAACATATATTTTGGTGCTCACATTAGCTTTAAAAGAAAATGGTGCAAAGGGGTGCAAGGGAATGGAGTGAACAGGAAGCTGGACAGTGAAAGATGTCAGTTGGCCGGCTTTAGAAGCCGCATTGCATATTAATCGTGCTCTCTTTAAGGTTGCTGGGTTTTGTACAGCATTGTTGTATAGTCCAGGGTAGTAGGACTTGTTGATCCAGTCATATGGTTATTGCTGACAATTTAGTGCTGTGGTTATTGCATTCGTACATGTAGCATTGTTATTATTAAAAAGGGAGATTGTCAGCACGCCTTCGTGTACACTTTCTGAATGGTGTGTACAAGTACGTTGATTGTGTGACCTCTCGCAGTTTGATACGAGCTTAGAGGACAATGTCATGAAAGTGTAGTTATTATACTGTGACATATTTTTGGGGGCTGTGGTCCTCTATACAGGTGTATTTTAGCGCTCCACTTTGTTAGTGTCTGGTGGTATCTGGATATTTGTAGTATTGGTCTTATTACGGGCTCTCTCATAGCAAGTTTACAGTTGTCGAGGCTTTTGTTGGCGATTGGGTTGCATCCCATTATATGTGCGATTGTTTTTTTCTGATGAGGACATTTTGCAATGGGTTTGTTGTCGGCGAAAACAAGCTACAGGTTCGTGGATTGACTCATTGCGCAGTGTGAAGACTATGAAGCTAAGGTTTAATGAGTTCTTGTCTGGCTGGGGCGACGACGATGCCGTCTTATTGTTGGATTAAAACATTGTCAGTGATTTGGAGAGCTAATTGTGGGTCTGTCGTAATTGTGGTGGAAAATTTGAAGTTTTAGTTCCTTCCAGGCGTAGGCGAAGATGTTTTAATTTGTCGGTCGTTGCAGTTGCCTGGTCAATTTCCCATTTGTAAAATACATGTTACACTTACTCCAAATGGGTCGAACAATCTCCTCGCGCAGTTTAGAATGGACGCAAGCAATTTAGGTTATTTGCTTTCAAATCACTTGGTCAGGAAATTTAATATTTCCTCTTATGAGGGTGTTCTGCAAGTCACTTGGTCTGGGAAATGTTAGTAATCCTCCTATGACCGGTGTTCTGCAAATTACGTGGTCTGGATATATTTTCTCTTATGACGGGTGATCCCATTCCTTAGGTTTCTTGTCTTAATACTTACAGTCCTGGTCCCTTAAGTTTAATGTCTGATATTTAAATATGCGGGTTTACTTGTATGTTCCAAAGTTGCCCAAATACTCGATCTGTCACTTATAATTATGGAATTCTAAGTCTGATGTCTCACTGGCTTCTAGGAGCTGCTAATTTGACGATGCAATGCAGTCTGATCTGTGCAGCTGATTTCGCTAGATTATATCTCTCAATCTCGGTTCAAATCCCAGATTGTAATTCCCGGCGAACTTGCCAATGAGAACCAAAGCATATTCCGGCTTCTCAAATCAAACTAATGGTAAGCTCTTTACTACTATCTGGGTAGGAGTGTTTAGATTCATAATCTCCCCCGCGTGTTTTAAAATATTACATTTTAAAAATCTTATGCGTGACCTCTTTCTAATGCAGTAATACTTCCGCTTGCGTCTTGTGCAAAACTTATAACCACCATCTGTGCACTCATATGATGCCCAAATTCTACTTCCAATATTGTCTTCGCCAGACAGATTATCGGCAATATTGATACCGAGAGGGCTCAGATGAAACGGTTATCTAATTATCACCGATGTTTTCGCCCGTCAACCAGGCGGCTTCCTTACATAGGAATCTGGCTTTCTGTGCGTGTTCTTGCTATACCACATTGTCACAAACAACTGACGACTCTTTCAAAGGTAGCCAGACTGACTTACGTGATAACCGTCTTACTGATGACCTGGTCTAATTAACCTGGTATTGTTACGGTTCAACTATGGCGTAACGTAAATACATCTGAGGTGCGGTCACAGCAAAATAATGTAAGGGCAATAAAAATGCCAAATAATACGACGATGAGTGTGAAAAATGAAGAAAATAAGTGATACTGCCGGAGTCGATGAGAAGTTATAAAAAGTGCACTAATGATTTCGTCACAGATAGCCCGGCACTTAAGATACTTTTTGAAATATCAAAGTGAGGGAGTGCCCTGTTACATGGTTCGTGTCTTCTTCTAATCCTGTTCTGGATGACAGTGTTTTTCTCCTCATTATACCTTTGGCGACTGGTCGAATTGCTCGCTTGGCAATGTGTACAGTTGTGAACAAACTGTCGCACGTCTTCCTATCGTTTGGGTCACAAGTATACCTCTTTAAGGCTACTCATAGTGGTTCCTTACACAGAAAAAGGTTGACATCAGCAAATTGAAGTACCCCTTACCAGAAAAGCTTTTGCGGCTGACATAAAGAAGCGATATCAATTTTCCAAAAGTCAGGAACAAACATTGACTGATGATGTAGACCAGAAATTCAACACCATGTGAACAATATATAAGGAAAGCAGCAAAACATGCTTAAGATTCACGGAAAGGAAGAAACAAGACTGGATAACACCAGAAACATTAAACACTATAATAATGGAAAAGAAAATGAAAAGAAAGAAAACAGAAGCGAAGTCCCCCAGGTAAAAGCAACTATATAGCGAACAGTACAGTCAGCTGGACAAGGAAGTTAAAAGCCAAACCAGAGCCAACAAAAGGAATTTCATAGACAATCTTGAAAGACAGGCAGAATATGTAGCACTGAGAAATGAACAAAGCACAGTATACAAAATAAATAAAATTATCAGCGGAAAACGAGGTGCAAACAAAACTACATTAGTAAGAGATAAGCAAGGAAATCTCATCACGACAGCAGAGGGACAGGAAACAAGATAGGCAGAGTATTTCAGAGAAACTCTGAACAATGAACCAATTATCCTAAATTTTTAAAAAAATGCCAGGTTTTATTTCCCAAATTGGCCCCAGTCTATCCCCTAACAAGTCAAGACTAGCGAGGTGAACGCCGAATCTGGTGTGGGTTTTTCCTGGATGAACAAATGTCACTGCGAATAGTTAGTGTAGCAAAACGTGCTCTTGACGTTCACAGTTAAAAAAGGAGGAAAATACTTCCAGTATTAGAAAAAATCTGGTTGCTAAAAATTTTACGAATGATGATGATAATAATCATATTGGCTGACTCTACGGGAGAGCGCCGATTCTAAAACAGCGCAACTTTCTCGATAAATCCGCTTGAATACGACTGACAGAAGTCGGGAGTATAAGTGTTCTTTTGTGTACCTCAGTGGGCTAGTAAAATTGGAAATATATCGCTGAGTTTTGTAAGTCCAGTTAAATTTACAAGTTAAAATGTTTCTCATGTATCTTTGGCAATTCACAAATGAAATTGGTGACTGTCACAGCGTTATTTCGCAGTGCATCTAATGTTGAAAAGTCAGTTGGGAGAGGCCGAGGTTACCCGAACGGGTTGGGCATGTGACTACTGGAAGTGCGGAAAAAAAACACGCAAAAATTAGTCAGTGAGAAACTAGCCTTTGTCCAGGAAAGGCTGTTTTCCCTTATGCCAGCGAGATCGCAGTATGGTTTATATTACAGACTGTAAACTGAGTGCCTGCCATATTTTCGGACCTTGGTGATAATTACGTTGTTAATTCTAGAACAGTGAAGGATCTAGATCGTATTGTCTACTGGCCGTAGTTTTAAAAGATGTCGATGGTTTCTGAGTGTGTCATTGTCATAGTTTTGCCTCTCAGGTGAGCGATATTCATAGCAGCTATTTCGTATAGTTTGTACCTCGGTGTATGAAGGTGATAGTTTAAGCTGCTAAAGAATGATTACAGCGGTTTTCTCATTATTGTATTTGATGCGTTTGATGGCCGTGTGAGGCCTTATTGTGTGTGTAGATTATTACAAGGAAGTTGACGTTGTTCACTACATTTGTTAGCCAGTGTTGTGTGGTCATACCCTTAGAAGGGCGAGCTTATATTTGTTATTATAAACCCAAACAGCAGTGGTGTAACCCGTGGAGTGTTTGCCATGATAATTGGTTCCTGACAATGACGCACAAGCCAAGAAAAGACAACATTAACCAGTCAGAAAATTAAGAAAAAGACCGCCGAACGAACTTGATCAGGTCTGATAGGAATAAAAAAACATTTATGGACAGATGCTAGTATTCTACATAGCTATATATATATATATATATATATATATATATATATATATATATATATATATATAGATATATATATATATATATATATATATATATATATATATATATATATGCACTCACACGGGGACAAGACGATCTCTTATCCGCTTCTTCATTCCTGCGGTCAGCTTTCGCTAGCACTGAGATTAGATCAGATAGATTATGCAACCGGCAGTAAGCGTACATTGTTAATTTTTATTCAATTACCCATACGCGCACTTTTATAAATATCGCATGTCGTTAATAGCTATGAAATTGTCTGCGTCTGTTTGTCATCGTCTGGTATTAAATGATAAGCACTTATAATGAAACACAAAATGAAATATAACGTGAATTCTTTTCTGTCACTATCCGTCGCGCCTAGCATATAAATCAGTCAAATAAAACCGCCTCTTCTAGTGTGAGGAAGCGGGTGGTGACAATTAACATTATAACTGAACATCTGATATAAAATAGCTAAGCGTTATTTTATTTCACTAATTTTACTAGCTAGAAAATCTAATTAAATTATAATAGTAAAACTATAACTTTTAATTGGTAAAAGGTAACCCTTTTAATCACGTAAACGCTAATTTCTATTACCAGTATATCAGAAGGAACGATCCCAACGAATGCTATTAATACATTTTCCACAATGGTTGTAGAACTACGTGCTTAGACTATCCACAAATTCTGAGTGACAACTGATAGAAGGTTTAAGAAAACACAGTTTATATATCATCATGTTTCTCTGATCTATAGATGATGTTACTTGTCACACTATTGTGTGTACCGGAGAATCAGAAATATGAGTTTCCCAGATAAAAGTTTACGGTCGGCCTTCCGTCGAGCTCCTTTGATCGTCATCAAAAGACTTATACGGCTAACGGGGTTCTCAAAGATTTTCTCTGTACGAATACCCGCTTCCGAGATCAAAGAGCCGATGACGAACTCCAAAGTATCTTCTGGAACGATTTTGCCTTTGAGTCTACTTCACGTGCGATCTGTCAGGTATCGCATGATTGACAGATAGGCTCGCGGGAGGAGACCAGGTCAACAAACCTGATTCGCTATCTGTTATGGCTGACAGGTCACGAAAGTTACTAAACGTCATTTGATTATGTTCAAAGAAAATAAGCGTGGGTTCCATTATACGTCACACTAATGATGTCATAACCCCCCCCCCCCCCCCCCAACAACTCAATGGTGTCTTCCCAGCGATCTCTGGGTCCTCCTGGAGATCTTGATCCATATTTATCGTGGTAGACGTTCTTCTTCAATTCTGCAAACGTGGTCAAACCATCGTAACTGGGAATGTGCCACTCGGGTCTGAACAAGCTGTATTACAAAACAAATCAAGAAAGTGAGTCTTCGACCAGCGCTGTTATAAATACATATTGAAGATGCGTAGATGGCATGGATGATAGTGTGATTCGCATGCAAATGTAGGCGGGGTTGTCGCACGGAAGGTCCAGGGTTCGAATCCTGGGTAAGCCTCTCATGTCTGTTGTTTTTCTGTTGTCTTGTGTTCTACTTCTTTATTTCCTACGAGTGCCTGATAACATACCTTTACATTTGTCTCATATTAATTTACTGTTATAAATACGCACAGTCATAAATAAGACAAAGGAAGAGATAGTGGTTACAGAAAAACATATTTGTAATGAAGTTTTTGATTTTGGATGTATTACAACTTGTTTTAGTGACTTTTGTAATTTACTGGTTGGTCCTCCAAATACCAAGAGATGTTTGACGGCCAGCGACTACATTCATTGCTTCTAAAATAGCGTATTCATTACGGCGACAGTGCTGCATACAAGCAGAATATTTGTTTATCTGGAACTGGGGGAATGGTCTACATAACTCTATAAACTCTACTCCAGAAAGTCATTTTTAATATAATTAATGGACGTCATAGTTAATAGCATAGACTTACGTACCGGAAAGATGAGATTTTACGTCCATGTAGAGTAGGGGTTCCCAGCCTGGGGTACGCCTACCACATGGGGATACGCCAAGCATCTCACAGAGTTGAGCAGGATATTTGCTAAATAGCTACAAAGCAAGCCAAACGTCTGGAAATGTAAGGAATTTGCCTCATATAAATTATTTCTCTCTTCTAACTTACATAATAATTTTTTCAGTGCCAATATTGATTCAACATTAGCAGCAGATGAACGCACACAGATTGTCTCATGTACACAAGACAGGGATATTCACAAAGAGAAGAAGCAGCCGAATTCTCTTTGAATCCAGACGTTTGGGGCCACACTGTATATAATCCAAATGAAATATTCCAACAGTAGTAGCGTTAGTGATAAATAAAGTTGTGGAATGAAGAGCGAACGACCAGTTCTTAATCTAATACGAAGCAAGAAAGAAGAAATCTAAATTGGAGTCTTACAGAAACTATACCACAAATAAAACAGTAGGGTGACAAGACAAAGAATCAAGGGAATAACTAATTCATATGGATGCATTCTAATAAACACAAACACGAAAATTTCTTATACTAAAAAATGTTGTTATGTACCATATAATGTTTACTTAATGTCCCATTAATTAACCTTTTTGTGACGTTCTTTCTGTATAAAGTCAACATTATGGCATCTTGGACACCCACAATTTAAATATCCCCACAGTACCTGTGCGAAGGTAGACATCTTTGACGACCCATTTTAGAAACTCTTGAGTTGTAGCCACTGTTGGACCACTACTGCAGAGCTAAGGGGAGGCTATCCGTCACAGGCTACCATGTACATGTTGGAAACCAATAGCCAGGGTTCAAGATCTCCAGGACGACCATGAATTCGCCGGGAGAACAACATTACAAGGTAGACAATCCGTGATGGACCGAGGACTAGACTGAAACCAGGCCAAAAGATATACAGCTTAACATGGCGCTCTCTCTGGCTAACCTCTACACACCAAGGTAGAAGATGTTTGTTTTTTGTTTTTTTAAGGACCATCTACATTGTACACGGAAAACTCCATCAGTGGTCCGATCTCCTCCTTTAGCTCACAAGGAGAATCCCGGCACAGTGCACGAACTCCAAAGCATCGGCGAGCATCCCAATATGTGTATACAGAAACCACACATTCTATAAATATGTTTGTATCGGGAAGTTTTTCTTAACTGTGTAAACTCTGGCACGGCAGCGGCCGTATGGCCTTCTCTTTATGATTTTCAACTGCCGAGTTATTTTTAACGTACAAAAGGTGTACACGGGACATACTATCTTTCGCTCTTATCCAAGAAGGTTAGTCATCCGATACTACTCAGAGATGCAGGGGGAAGTAAGACATTATTAGTACAAAGTGGTTCTGGAAAAACTTCATCAAGAATATTCTCTGTACTGGGAACCGACCCCAGTGTCTTTAGAATTAGATGTGGACGCCATGTCTCTTAGCCACTCTGATCCCCGGGATAGGAGAGAACAGACCAAGTCAGAAAATGTCTTTAAAGGATTGTCCAAGTGCGCTATTTGGCGCCGATGGAACATTTCGGTGTGTAAATTTTGTTTTTTCTCGCAAGAGGTCGCATTTAACTCGCATTGGAACACGCTCAACATAAACGCATGTCCCAACACAAAAAGACCCTATGTCAAACAAGTGTCACTGTAAGGATCCTCTGATCTAATGACACATAAGTGTCACTGTACTGATCTTCTGTGCCGGGCACATGGTTATATTAGGGCGCATGTCCAAATATAAAAGACCCTTAGGTCTCTCGGTGTGCACATTTTTTTTTTTTTTTTTTCCTCGCATGAGGTCGCATTATCCCCGCCCAAACCCGGCCCTGGTCAAGACCACATGTCCCAACACAAGAAGACCCAATGACAACATGTGTCACCGTAGTGATCTTCTGTGTTCTCACACAAGAGACCTAATGATACATGAATGTCACTGCACTGGTCCCTGTGTCTAGACACATGATCCTAGCCAAAAGCCAGGATACTTTTTTTTTTTTTTTTTTTTTTTTCCTCGCTTGAGGTCGCATATTTTTTTCCTCGCATGAGGTCGCATTATCCCCGCCCAAACCCGGCCCCGGTCAAGACCACATGTCCCAACACAAGAAGACCCAATGACAACATGTGTCACCGTAGTGATCTTCTGTGTTCTCACACAAGAGACCTAATGACACATGAATGTCACTGCACTGGTCCCTGTGTCTAGACACATGATCCTAGCCAAAAGCCAGGATACTTTTTTTTTTTTTTTTTTCCTCGCTTGAGGTCGCATATTTTTTTCCTCGCATGAGGTCGCATTATCCCCGCCCAAACCCGGCCCCGGTCAAGACCACATGTCCCAACACAAGAAGACCCAATGACAAAATGTGTCACCTAGTGATCCTCTGTGTTCTCACACAAGGGACCTAATGACACATAAATGTCACTGTACCGGTCCCTGTGTCTAGACACATGATCCCAGCCAAAAGCCAGGATACTAGGCATTGGGTTGTACAGCGTAATTTTTTCTTTTTTTTTTTTTCTCGCTTGAGGTCGCATATTTTTTCCTCGCATGAGGTCGCATTATCCCCGCCCAAACCCGGCCCTGGTCAAGACCACATGTCCCAACACAAGAAGACCCAATGACAACATGTGTCACCGTAGTGATCTTCTGTGTTCTCACACAAGAGACCTAATGACACATGAATGTCACTGTATTGGTCCCTGTGTCTAGACACATGATCCCAGCCAAAAGCCAGATATTAGGCCGTGAGTTTTTTACCGTGTGGTTGTACAGCGTAAAATACACTCTGCAACCAAAAATATATATATTAAAGTATCATTGAAAGTGGCAGAGGATATAAGTGTTCACATCTTCTACATGCGCATCAAACTCCATATTATTTAAAGTACTTTTATTCTAAACATGATAAACATTATGTCTTTAACAATTTAAGAAGTGCACTAATAAAAATAAGAGAATCTTTACTGCCTTACATAAATTTGTATAATAAATTGATCAAAAATAAACACAAAATTAAAATCTGTTATTTAGTTTGATATTTTATTAATATTTAAATTGTTTCCCTTTAGAAAAAAATTGGATGCCTTCCCCTAACTTCTTTATATCTGCTGCTTTTAAAGTATCACGTGGTTATGTTTTGTTTGTTGTTTTTTCTTTTCACTAATTTCCGAGATTGAAAATTACGACAAAACCTGACAAGAGATGTGATCTCTCGGTTATAAGTCGGGGTATATTGTGTACATCTTTATAACATTTTGACCGCTGGACAGTTATATCTGTCCTTTTCTTTTTTTAAATTTAGCTGGGGGGAAGGAGGTGGCACTTTTATTAGCCATGAAGAGGTTTATTTCTGCGAATGACTGCTAGCTGGATGTTTGGACGTCACGTCGTAAGTTTATTTGGGTGTTGCTGCTTATTCAATCGATATACTTATTTGTAATTATTTTACCTCTAAATCTATTATTGCTAGTGTGACGCCGTGTTGTTATAAGTACTACTAGCTGAAATGAAGATCCATGTGTGTTTTTTGTTTCCTCTCGTGTTTGCAAGAGTGTTGTCTTCCTTAACTCCAGCTGATTTATGACTTAATAAATGACGATTTGACGTATGGTGTCTAAAATAGCAATAAGTAATTCTTCTATCGGATTGTTTATTGTTTGACTGTGTTGACTTATTTCATTATAATAATTATAATATAATAATAGCCCCTTCAGTCATAACTGACTAAGGGAATGTGCCCCTTAGGTGGCAGACCTCAGCTGCTTATTTTCCTGGTGCTCCTTTCGACGTTTTCTCCTCACCTCTGCTTGTTGTGTGAGCGTCTCTTCGCCCAATCTGAGATGGCGCCGTAAATAGCATCGCCACTTAGTGCGATCGGCAGCTTCATCCTCCCATGTTGCAGGATCCATGTCCAGTGCCCTCATATCTCTTGCACACATCTTTGAACCTCAGCTGTGGTCGCCCAACTGTTCTCTTGCCATCTGCTAATTGTCCGTAGAAGATATCTTTTGGGATCCGACCATCTTCCATGCGGCGAACATGGCCAAGCCAGCGAAGTCTGCGCTGTCTAAGCAGCGTATACATACTTTGAAGGCCAGCACGTGACAACACCTCGACATTTGTCACTTTATCTTTCCACGAGATGCCGAGGATGCGGCGTAGACACCGTAAATGGAAGGTATTGAGCCTTCTTTCTTGCTTAGCAAAGGTCGTCCAGGTCTCGCTGCCATATAGGAGTGTGCTGGTGACGCAGGCATTATATACCGCAGCTTTGGTCTTCATTGTGAGTTTAGAGTTTCCCCAAACACGCGATGTGAGGCGGGCAAAGTTAGAATTCATATGGCAGTGATAAACTGTCTCTCTTGTTCTACGGTTTTGTTTCGTTGTTGGTGGACTGCTTTCTGTTTCTACCCGTAGTTACATAAGTGTAATTTATGTAGTCAGTTGCTGGATTTGTGGTTTGATGTGTAGTTTCTGCTTTCTTGACAGCGTATTTGTTGTCAATTTATTTATTGTCTTAGTTAAAGGTTTCAACAATCATTCTCATACCACTATGACACACATCAATAATTTCACAAAACATATCTGAAAGCGCAGCAATTCTCCTCCAGTCAGACCATCAGTAGTTCCGTCAGTATGACTAATCGATCCCAGTTAGATCGTCTGTAGCTCTGTCAACATTAAAAATCTGTCGCAGGCATTTATCTGTAGTTCTGTAAACATTAGAAAATCTGTTCCAGTTATCTCGTCCAATCTGTGCTTCTGTCAACAATATAAATCTGTCCCAGTTAGCTCAGCTCAACTGTAGTTCTTCTTCTTCTTCTTCCTCGTTCGCCTTCAGACTTCCACATTTATGATTCTAATAAAGGCAGTAGTCAACCCAAGGCTCCCAACATCTCCAAACAGTTTTTCGTTGACAGAAGTGGGTTGTTGCCATATGCTACTCCGTTCATTACTGTATGTTGGGCAGTATTGCAGCAGGTGGGCTGGTACCGCAGGTGCAGAGATCTGTTGCACCAATTTTGTATTTGTGGTACAGATGGTATCTCAATCTGTTGTGACCAGTGCGTAGCCGAAAAATGATGACCTGTTCTTTTCTGGATAGTTGATGATATGCATCATTTTTCAAATGTCCCGGGTGCTCTCTTTCCCATTTGGACTTGAATGTAGCCTTTATAGTAGTCTTTGCCGTTGCGTAAGTTGTCTCTATATCATTTTGTTGTAAGGCACCTCCTTCCTTAGCAAGTCTATCTGCCTCCTCATTTCCTGGAATGTTGCAAGGGGCTGGTATCCACTGGATAGTGCACTTCTTGAAGCATTCGGCCAGTCTTTCAAGGGAGATTATCAGATCTTTCAATCCTTTAGTTTGGTGGCTCTTCAGCGCTGATATTATTGAGAGGGCATCTGAAAAGATTACTATCTGTTTTTCTGCCTGTGCTTTGCATTCAATAAGAGTTTCAGCTGCCTGTTTCAGGGCTTCTGCTTCAGCACAGAAGTTATTGCAGTATTTTAGAGTGGCAATTGCCATAGAGTGAATTCTTCTCTTTAATTTTATGAGGATGCCGGCACCCCCATTTTCAACTGCATTTGTTGCCGAACCATCAGTATATGCATGTGTCCAAAGCTTTGCTGGAAATGTTTGGTCAATATACTTGGTTGCTATACACTTTCTTTGTGTTTCTGTCTGTGTTCCCTTACCTTCAATGCCTGGAATATCAGATTTTAACTTAGGAAAGCATCTTATTTTCCACAGTGGGATAGTTGAGCTTGTTGGGATTTTCTTTGCAACCGAGCTTGCTAGTATGGTATTATTATTAATTTTTTCTTTTGCTTGGGCGACAAAGTTAGTTCGCTTTAGCCTGCCTCTTCCTAGCCTATTCATTCTTTGGTACATTGTGCTCAACCAATTGGCGGGCAGTGACCACAAACCGATCAAATTAATGATCGATATGGAACATACACTCCACCTCCATAAACCATTACCCCGCTGGAACTACAAAAAGGCCAACTGGAACACGTTCTCAGCACTGACAGATGAATACTGTGGTTCCATAAACACCCAAAACAAAAGAATTGGAGAAAAAGCTGACGGATTTAACAAAGCAGTTCTGAAAGCTGCCCTAGAATCAATACCAAGAGGGGCGAGGAAAGATTATAAGCCGCACTGGACAGAAGAACTCAATGAACTGGAAGAACAGGTAACAGAGGCCAGAGATGTAGCAGAAAAGGTCAAAACAGTTGAGGCAAACATCGCCTACAAAGCTATCTCTGCAAAATACAGGAAAACTTGAAAACTCAGGTTCAGCCAAAAATAGTTGGATCAAAACAACAGAAAGTCTTAACCTCGACAAAGATGGAAGAAAATTATGGAGGCTCGCCAAAGTCTTAAATGATGAGGAATGCAAAAATAAGGAAATAGCCCTACAACAAAATGAGAAAATACTCACAAAGAAAGAGGCAGCTAATGTTTTTGCTCAAAAATTCTCACTTGAGAGCCAGATAAATGTTCCACTGGACAGAAAACAGAAAATTTCCAAAGAGCAAGAAATTTACCAAAATATACCAACTGTTCCAGAAGAGCATATGACAACAAATCTCACCATGAGAGAGCTAGAGGCAGCCATCGTATCCCTTAAGCAAAGAAAGTCACCTGCAAAAGACAGGGTAAAAGACAGCTTAAAGAGCTAGGACCTAAGGCCAAGAAAGTACTCCTCAAGATTATGAACTATAGCTGGAAGCATGGAATAGTACCACAAGCCTGGAAAGAAGCAGTACTAGTTCCAATCCCCAAAAAGGACAAAGACCGAATGGACCCCAACAGCTACAGACCCATCAACCTTCTAAGCTGCACGGGAAAGCTTATGGAGAGAATGATCAATACCAGATTAAGCTGGCACCTCGAAGAAAAACTAATTTTACTACACCAACAGGCAGGCTTCAGGCAACATAGGTCTACAGAGGACCAAGTCACCTACATTGCACAGGAAATCGAAGATGCTTTCCAAGAAAGAAAGCACACTTTAGCAGTCTGGGTAGATATGGAGAAAGCATTTGATAAAGTTTGGAAAGATGGGCTAAGAATTAAAATGCTTAAATATGGAGTCTGTGGAAGAATGTATAACTGGATCAGCAACTATCTAACAAACAGAACAGCTAGAGTGCAGGTGCACGGACAAAAAAAAAAAAAAAAAAGTTAGTTGCTTATCCTTTACAGGACGTGGCAATCAACCCCAGCTTTTATTGGCTGTTTGTGATTTTTCTAGGCAATTTTTACGTTCAGTAGTTTGCCATTGCTTTCTGAACGGTACGGCGCTTATACCATTGTTAAAAATCCACACAAAGCGATCTGCCACCAAACTGCCTGCAGCAGGTTTCGAACCTGGTATATCTGGATTATGAAACTGCGTTCATATCCATTAGGCCACAGACGCACGGACAGTTAAGCAAAAAGACTACAATGGAACATGGAGTTCCACAGGGTGGGGTCCTTTCCCTAACACTCTTCCTCATATATATAAATGATATAACAGAAAACATCCACAAGAATGTCCACAACTCCCTCTACGCTGATGACCTGGCCATGTGGACTTCAGAACAATACATCACCACAGCAAGAATGCGCATGCAGGATTCACTGCTAGCCCTTGAAAGTTTGTCCAAAAAGTGGTTGCTCAAAATAAATGAACAAAAAACTACACATTCTATTTTTACCTTGTCAAATAAACCACAGCAACCAAAGCTGCAACTAAATGGGCAGGCAGTACGAGAAGATGAAACACCAACATACTTAGGAATCACACTAGACCGCCGAATGACATGGAAATCACAGATTAACAAAATACAGCTAAAGGCAAAACTTCGCATGGCCATCATGAAAAAGTTAGCAGGTACCACATGGGGTGCTGATGAGAATATCCTCAAAAAGCTGTACACAGGCAGAGTCAGACCTGCTATGGAATATGGCATCACAGCTTGGTCGACGGCAGCAAAGTCTAATTTTGACAGAGTAAACAGACTCCAAAACCAAGCAGCACGTATTATAACAGGGGCCCTAAAGTCTACACAGATCAACCATATGGAAAACATCACAGGGCTACAGTCAATGGAGGATAGACGTGACAGCAGAGTCTTGAAACAAGCTGAAAAATTTAAGAGGCTCGAAGGACACCCCATAGTTCTGTGAACATTACAAATCTGTCCCAGTTAGCTCAGCTCAACTGTAGCTCAGTCAACATTACAAATCTGTCCCAGGCATTCATCTGTAGTTCTGTAAACATTAGAAAATATGTTCCAGTTATCTCATCCAATTTGTGATTCTGTCAACAATATAAATCTGTCCCAGTTAGCTCAGCTCATCTGCAGTTCTGTTAACATTACAACTCTGTCCCAGTTAGCTCAGCTCATCTGTAGTTCTGTAAACATTACAAATCTGTCCCAGTTAGCTCAGCTCAACTGTAGTTCTGTGAACATTACAAATATGTCCCAGGCATTCATCTGTAGTTCTGTAAACATTAGAAAATCTGTTCCAGTTATGTCATCCAATCTGTAGTTATGTCAACATTACAAATCTGTCACAGTTAGCTCAGATCATCTGTAGTTCTGTTAACAATACAAATCTGTCCCAGTTAGCTCAGCTCATCTGTAGTTCTGTCAACATTACAAATCTGTCCCAGTTAGCTCAGCTCATCTGTAGTTCTGTTAAGATTGTGACGAATCAGTTGTGCACTTTTATAACTTTCATCCTCTCCGGCGGTATCACTTCGTGTCTACATTTTCCTCACCGATCGTCCTATGGTTTGACATATTTTATGCACCTACATTCAGCTCTGGCCGCACCCAGACTTGTGTACGTTTTGCCATGTGAATCGACGTAAGCTATGTATGCAGGTCAGCGAATAATTTATCATCTCTGTTGTCTAGCCACCTTTAATAAAGTCGATCTTTATTGACACAAGGTGGTAGCGCACGATCGATGAAAAGAAAGCCATATTGTACGTCTGAGAAATCCGTTTGAGGGATTTACGCAAACACACGTGATAAGACGTAATCGTTTCCGCTGGTGCATCTTTGTACCAAGATTACTGATAATCTGTTTGGGGAGACAATACACCGGGAAAGCATCTAGACGGGAAATAAGTTCACATATTTGTTTGTGAGTTTGCATAAAAATGCAATTGGAAGTATTATTGCTTTATTGGAAAGATGTCACGCTGTGGAATTTGATAATTTGAAAATTCAAAACATGTGGTAGATATTATAATTTAACACCCCGACACATTCAGTTCTAAAGAGTTTACCATTGGCTTAATGTGAGAACCGGAATAGACGTTGACTTGAACTGGCAAATTCGTCGGGAGTACATTCTGGGATGTGAACTGAGAAATATAAATATAATCTATCGAAATCAGAGTCACAAATCATACTGCATCGCCACGTCAAGCTAGCAATTCGCCAGGGCCAGAGAGAAGATGTGACACAGGATTCCAAAATTATAAGTGACAGATCGAAGTATTTGCGCAAATTTGAAACACGCATTTTTAAATACAAGACTGTAAACTTAAAGGACCAGGACAGAGTATTTAGGCAACTTTGAAACTTAAAAGTAAACCCGAATTTTTAAATACAAAGACAAAAAACCTAAGGAATCAAATCACCCTTCATAAGAGGAATACTAAAATTTCCCAGGCCAAGCGATTCAAAAGCATCAACATGCTGTGTCTATTCTAACTGTGCCAGGGGATTGTTTTCCCAAAAATAACTTTGGGGTAAGTGTGAACATTTATTTTACCATGTGAATTTGACATGTTTTCCTTGCTAAGTAGTGTTACGACTGGAATTCTTTGGGACGTGTGGCCATATTTATATGAAAGAGTTCATCGTGCTATGTTATGGAATGCACTCGGGTTTGGTCATACAGGACATGAAACTGGCAGAATAACTCAAATCGTCGGGTAGTAGGTCCACAATACATATGAAGTACATATTTATTAGGTTTTCTTCACAATACAATAGCAATGGAGAATCTTCAAGATCTGCTCCTCATAAATATGGACAGTCCCTTCTTCTCTATTCAGTTCTGGCCGTTCAGACTAAGACGTGCGTGCCATTCACGGGCAATCAAGTAATGCGAATCAGAAACGCGAATTTATGTTTCTTCTTGTATAAATTACTTCTCTGTAAGGTGCGGAACGTTTTATAAGTTCAGGACAATCTT
>JAMPIV010020622.1:0-91905 GCA_024509875.1 Oreohelix idahoensis
TCCTATAATTTCTTGAACGAAGCGTGACCACATCCCTTATTTGGTAGTATCAGTCAACTATGGTAGATGTCTGAAAAACTGTCTTAACGATTCTTTTCAATGACATATATGGCCGCCGAATGTGTAAGGACTATTATCTCGGAATGTTCTTTGAATCGTATTATGTGTGACACGGCGCGAACTCAGAGATTGTCGTTCATGTGCATGTCTCGACTTGGTTTTCGTTTGTTGTTACGGGCCAGCTCGGAGAGTTTAGAAATGGTCTCAACAGTTAGCGGAGCAGACGCGACCTGCGTCCTTGTGATTTTCTGAGGGAAATACATTGTCTTTGTGAGTTAGTTAGCTAACTAGACTATTTCCAAGTATTATTCAAGCCTGCCTGGAGGCATATGTTCATGGTTGATTTTCCGAAATAAGGTAATTCCTCTTGTATCGAACTTTATGCTATCATCTAGAGGTTCGTCATTTTGTCGCCTTTTTGCTCGCCTGTGTGATTCAAAATGGAGAGGTACTTTGACTAGGATTAAGTCACCGGTATCTTTATACCTGAAATAGTTATATATATATGGGTCGCTCTAGACCAACAAGACTATTGTCTGTGTTCCAGGATTCGTTATATCAGAGATCACGTCCAAGTCAGATGGTTAGACTTAGAAACATTATAAAGGTCGAGCTGACCTGTAATCCATGTATGCTATTCACGTGCAGACAGTAAACGGACTGATTGTATACATCTGATCTGCTAGCATCAGAAAGGGAATATTTATTATTGTCTATGAACAGTGATGATCTGCAGCTGACACTGTTGCAGAATTTATATGTATTATTTTTACAGCTTTCACAGAACTAGAAACTCTATGATTTTGAATGAACTGAAACTTCGTTTGAACTATGTTGTTGATATAAATATCCTGGACTGTTTTGTGGCGTGCAATAAATGGAAAAAATTATACAACGAAGTCTACCTTTCTATGACTTGTACAACGTTATGTTGCCTGTGTTATACCCCTGTGTGAACTGTTCTTACACTACACTATACACAGCAAACATCCCTAAAATCAGAGAAGACACCTACATCTTTGGCACATTTTAATACCAGGTGTCGATAGGGGTGGAAGTCATTCGGTACCAATTCCCTTATAGGTGGCGCTAGTGGTTTACATATTGGCATTGTGGACGCAACATTATCATTTAGCCCTAAATTACCAACCTTATCATTTTTGGTTGGCCATTTATGTTGGCCAAGTTAGTTACTCTGATACTCAGCTCTCAAGGGGTACACAAACCCAGAAATCTTCAGCAGGGACTAAAGACAACGTTGCAGTTTCTATCATCACCTTCGATGAATTTATTTAATTGAAAGTACGCGGCATTACTGACAGTTGTTGTCCATTATTTTGAAACTACCCGGCGCCATGCTCGGCAGTATTGAAGTTTGTCTACAATCTAGCAGGACAAGTTACCGAGCGAATGGATTTTCCTGTATCTGTTAAGAAGAAGGAACAAGTGCGTAACAACTGTTACGGTCTATGGTCTGAGAAGTCCTGCAATGTCAAGTAGGGATTCAGAAGGTCAAGATTCAGAAGCTAGTGCTTCCTCTGTTGCCGTAATAGAAAGCTCATTTACTTCTTCATGGCTGTCTCATGGGAGCGAAGATATTATGGATCTAACGTTGGATCATTTATCCTAAGAATGCTGACGAAATTCCTGTTCTGCACAACGTGCTGACGTTGTGGGAATTTATAGAAGTTAAGTGGCATGTTTTGTTTGTGAACTGTGCCCTTACTTAAAAATGAGCCTTTAAAGTTATATCACCCATTTTATTTCCTCTTATTGTTAATGATATGTTTATATGGTTAATTAATGTTATTTGTATCAATTGTATACTGTTTATAGTTAATCTTTCGGGTTTTATTGGTTGGGCGGTTGTTATTTCAGTAAGTAAGATACCACGTTCTCCGCGGTTCTACTGTCTAGCGTTTTCGTTAGGGACTGTGCGAATTTCCTACAGTGAAATATTGCTAGCGGCCCATCGTAGCTATATCTAGTTTAAGTCGTGCCGAGTTGTGCTTTATTTATGTTTCTTGGTATAATATATATTATTTTAACTCTAATTCTTTTCTCACTTTCTTTGTGTTTTTTTAGTTTCGAATTTCGATTTGTTTGTATTATGTAGGTCTCATCCTTTTCTATTATTCAGTTCTTTACGTATATTTTTGTGTATACACTGTAGCGTCATTTTTTTGTCATATCTTCGCAATTCTTTTTCATCACATTTCTTTTTAGTTTCGTGTTTATTTATTTGACTTATTTGCGAATGTTTTTCGTATTGTTTGATCTTTGTTGTTGTTTTACATTTGACCTCTGTCTTTTTATTTGTTTAGAATTGACTCAAGATCTTTGTTATTGTTTACATTGACTGTAGATGATACCAAGCATTTGTTGTTGTTTACATTGACTTTGATCTTTGTTATTGTTTACATTGTTGGTGACCTTTGTTATTGTTTACATTGTCTTGTTATTGTTTGCATAGTTCTTGCATAGTTAGCTTTCACTATTGTTACATATATGCTCTTGCACTATTGGTCTATAGTGCACTTATCATAACTAACTGGTGGTTTTTTGCTTATGCACTATTGTAGTGCAGTTATGATAAATAACTGATGGTTATGCACTGATTTGGGCAGTGCACTGATAATTAAGAGGTGCCTTGTGATATTATTATACATTTGATAATACAAGTTGGTGTCAAGCCCTGTTCCCCAAAGAGATTGGAGTAAACATCGTGATTCTACAAGCATTTTATTAAGTCATATCGGTATTAAGATTGAAATAAGATAATTAATTATTTCAGGTTCTGTACTCACATTTTAGACATCATGTCTACATTTGAGTACTTTATTGAGCAGGGTAAAGCCCTTGGGAAGACAGGTGATAAATTAGAAGAATTTGAGACTGTTCAATATGCCAAGGCATTGAAGTCGGAAGAAAAGAAAATGAAAGAACAAACTGAACAAAAGAGAATACAGGCTGAATAAACAAAAAACTGCAGATGCAGGTGGAGGATGAAAAAGATTACAAATGGAAATGGAAAAACAAAAAAAGAGAAGCAGAATCTCAGGAGAAGAGGACTTCAGGCTGAGGCTGACAAAATAAAGATTGCAACGAAGACTGAACATAAGAGATCATGAAAAAGCGGCTGAAAATAAGAGACATGAAAAAAGAAGCTGAAAATAAGAGACTTGAACTAGAGGCTGAAGGAAAAAGGTTACAGGCCCAGGCTGAAGAAAGAAAGTTACAGGCTGAGGCTGAAGAAAGAAGGTTACTCAAGAGAGTCTGATGAGAGAAAAGCAAAAATGGAGCATGAAGAAAAAAAATCATAGCTTTAGAGTTAGAGAAGTTAAAGTTATTGAACACTGGTAATGCTAATGATGCAAATAAGGTGTCAAATAAGACTAATGCTAAGGATTTCAAGCTTAATCTACCAGCATTTAATCCCTCAATCGATGATATAACATTTTATCTAGATAGATTTGAAAGTGCATGTAATGTGCATAATATAGATAAAACATTATATGTTTATCATCTGTCCAAGATACTTAGAGGTGATGCTTTGACTTTGTTGAGTATGGTAGATGTGCCTGACAAAAACAACTATGAGGTTGTCAGGGCGGCATTGTTAAAGAAGTACCAACTTAACGAGGACGGATATCGTCTTAAATTTAAAACCATGTTACCAGAAACTGGAGTTGAATTCTCTGAATTCATCTCAGGCATCCGTCTTACTTTTTTACGATGGGTTGAGTTGTCTAAGACAGAAATACATTTGAAGCTCTTATGGATTTACTACTTAGAGATAAGGTTATGTCTTCTGTTAATGAAGCTTTTCTATCTTTTCTTCATGAGCGTAAGCCTAAAAACATAAAAGAAATGGAAGAATACTGTAGCCAGTATGTTACTGCGCATCCGCACATAACCATTAGTAACTCTAAGGTGAAAGAAGGTCTGCCAGTTGCTTCGGCAGCACCTTATGGCCCAAATTTTATGCGTAAATTTCAGTGTAGCCAGAAAAATTTCAATAAAAAGAGTAATCGTAATTATGCCCAGAACCATAGTGATCAATTCCAGGGTGATTCTTCTTCCCAGAACTGGAGACAACCTAATACTACACGTTATTCTACTCCGGTTAACTTTAGAAATTTTCACAAAGGTAATCGGTATAGAGGAAAATATTTTATGCAGAGACCTCAATACCAAGATAATAGAGGTTCTCAACAGCATAGAGATAGTAATGACAGTTATGGAAACTGGAACTCAAACCAGGATAAAAATTACAGTAGGGACTTTAATGATAATTGCAGAGGCAATAATGGTCGCGGTAGATCGCAACATAAGAGAAAAAGATATCAACAGACAAACTCTGTTCAACAAGAATCTCAGGGAGCAGATAAACAGGTTAATAATGATAAAGACCATAATGCTATCGGATGCTCATCTTTTGATTTTGGTAGGGCAAATAAATGTATCCAATGCAGTACTTTATTTGATCCGAAAACCGTTAGTACTTTAAGCTGTGGTCATCCTTTGCCCGCTCTTCCTGCTAATGTTGCTCATGATGGGAGAGGTTCTCTTATATTACATAAGGGGCTAGTAAATAGTAATCCAGTCTCAGTGTTGTTTGATTCTGGATGTACTACTGTCGGCGTTAGGCAATCTCTTGTAGATCCATCCTGTGCTACAGGAAAAGTCATCAAATGTGTCACATTTGGTGGCACGTTGGAAAAGTATCCTAATGCTATAATACACATTGCTACTCCTTTCTTCACGGGAGAGGTCCACGCGTGTCTACTTCCAAACCCTATTGCGGACCTTATTATTGGTCGTATTCACGGAGTTAGGGAATGTACCCCACAGCAGATTGCTGTTTGGGAAGAGCAAAACATTGAAGCTAACAATGCGGTGGTCACAAGAGCACATGCTCTGGATCCACCTCAAACTTCATTAACTAATAATGATGAAGTAAATGACCAAGATAGTCACTTGACTATTACACGTGACTCATTTATCAAATTGCAAGAAGAAGATCCTTCTTTACACAAATTCTTCATTCTAGCAAAAAAAGGTGATCCTAATCAAAATACTAATAGAAAATCTTGGATTTCTATGAAGAACGGCGTACTTGTACGTATGGTACAAGACTCGACTACGTCCACTCATTCACAAATTCTTGTGCCCAAGAGCATGAGATTGCAAATATTGCAACATGCTCATGACTCGCAATGTGCTGGACATATGGGTTTTTCCCGTACAAAGTCGAGGGTTCTTGCGGCTTTCTTTTGGCCATTTGTGAGCAAGGACATACGAATGTACTGTCGCTCTTGCAAAGTATGTCAGGAGGTCAAATCTAAAGGACCACGACATGCTGCGCCTATCCAGGCTGCTGACATTCCTATTCGTCCTTTTCAAAAAATGGCAATAGATATTATCGGTCCTTTTAGAATTAAGTCGGCTAGAGGACATCAATTTATCCTTACATGTGTCGATATGTGCACACGTTGGCCAGAGGCAATACCTCTCAAGAGCATCTCAACTGCTGATATCGCAGACGCTCTTTGGCTGATATTTTCTCGCTTGGGTTTTCCCGGAGAAATATTGTCAGACCATGGCACTCAACTTATATCAGACACTATGTCACAGGTAATGTCTATGCTACACATTAAAAGGTCTCTCAGCAGTATCTATCACCCAATGTCTAATGGGTTGGTCGAACGTTTAAATAGGACTCTGAAAACTTTACTTGGTAAAATAACTGAGGATCATCCTCAGGATTGGGACAGGGTCTTACCCGCGGCTCTCTTTGCGTATAGAGAGGTCCCCAATGAACATACGGGGTTTTCCCCTTTTGAACTTGTCTTTGGCGCGCAACCGCGCGGCCCTATGTCTTTACTTCACGATCTAATCACTGCCGATAATATTAGCGATGAGACTCAATCTTCTTATGAGTACGTCATTGCTCTTAGGCAAAAGATCATCGAGGCATGCAAACTAGCAACTTCGTCTTCAGAATTTGCTAAGAAAAGGCAAGGCAGTTTGCAAATAAGAATAGATGTCTACGACAACTTTGTCCAGGTGACAAAGCTCTCGTTCTACTTCCTTCAAGGGAGAACAGACTTCTAATTGCATGGAAAGGTCCATATGCAATAGTCTCCAAAATTTCTGATGTCGACTATGTTGTCGATATTGATGGAAAGCATAAAACTTTCCACATAAATATGCTCACGGAATTTTATGAAAGACCTGACTATTTGCAGCCTATTTTCCAGGCTACGGACAATTCTCAAGCAACTCATGGTCAGTACTCATCTCTGTCAGTTATACAGGATGAGGAAACTACTTTTTCTGATGTCAATCTTCCTCTTTCTATGGTCCCACTTTATTCTACGGAATCTTGGAAAAACGTGACCGTTTCTCCAAATCTTTCCGCTGAGGAACATCGACAAGTTTCTTCGATGTTGCAATCATTTCAGGATGTTCTTACAGACATCCCGGGACACACACATGTCATTGAACATGACATTGTGCTAACTGATCATAATCCTATCAGAGTCAGACCCTATCCAATACCTATCCATTTCCAGTCTCAAGTCGAAAAAGAATTGGATGAAATGATACGTTTGGAAATCATTGAACCATCCACTTCAGCATACTCTTCGTCTATGGTTATTGTTCGAAAGAAGGATAATAACATTCGCATTTGCGTAGATTATCGCAAATTGAACCAAGTTACGAAGTTCGATGCTGAACCTATGCCTTCATTAGAAGAGCTACTCAATAAACTTTCTAATTCTAGATTCTTTACCAAACTAGATTTGTCTAAAGGTTATTGGCAAGTCCCGCTAACTGAACGTGCCAAACCTTTTACAGCTTTTTCTACACCTAGGGGTTTATTCCAATGGAATTTCATGCCTTTTGGTCTTATGAACGCCCCTGCTACATTCGTACGCATGATGCGGCGAATTCTCGCATATCGTACAGATGTCATAGCATACCTAGATGATATCTGTCTATTCAGTGATTCCTGGGAAGATCACTATTTGGGTTTATACGAATTACTGTCCACTCTTCGCGAGTATAACTTGACTGCAAAACCCTCTAAAGCCTTTATAGGATTTAGTGAGATTTCTTTCCTAGGTCATCGTGTTGGTCGTGGTCTTTTAAAGACAGAGGACCACAATGTTTCAAAAATACTTAACATTTCGGTCCCTAAGACGAAGAAACAAGTAAGGAGTCTATTAGGTTTGATCAATTCTACGGACGATTCATTCCGAATCTGTCCTCCATTATGGCACCGCTTTCTACTTTATTGAAGAAAGGGTCGCCTAATCTGATCCGCTGGTCTAAAGAATGTCAATCCTCATTGGACCAGGTTAAAGCCCTATTTTCATCTCCACCTATTCTTAGGTTACCTACTATTGAGAAGACTTTTGTTCTTCGGAGTGACGCCTCGTCAACTGGGATTGGGGCAGCACTAATGCAGGAGTATTCTGATACTCTGCATCCGGTGATGTATATCTCTAGGAAATTAAATGCTGCAGAAAAGAATTACTCGGTTTTAGACCGTGAGTTATTGGCTATGGTATGGTCTATTCTGAAGTTACAAAGATTTCTTCTAGGCGCACATTTCATTGTGGAAACCGACCAGAAAGCGCTTACTGCTATTCAGAGCAAAAACTTGAAGAGCTCGAGGTCCACTCGTTATGCCATAGCTCTTCAACCATTTCATTTCTCGGTTCGAGCTATCCGTGGTTCAGATAATGTGATGGCAGACATTCTGTCCAGATGCCCACACGATTCCACATGATTCTTCTGTCATATATATATATTTCCTGATATACAGTCCAATGGTATAATGACATGTTAGTAGATTTTGTCTCACTTTTTTTTTTGAGGGAAATTTATAACATTGTACCAAGTAATTATCTAAGAAGGCATAGTTAGTGATAATATACGGCCAAAAAGATCACTCGGCCACAATTTTAAATAAAATTATTTTCAGGATTGTATTGTGAGATTTACCAGTTGTCTTTAAAATTTGTGTTATTGATATTTTCGCAGCACATCATTGAAGTCTGCGAGATTGTGTCCATTGTGGAACTTTGAGGATATCAAGTCCTGTCCTAGATTGGGAGCGGATGATGTCCACATCTTCTTCTATTGAATGTTTTATGTCAACGAAGATCAACACATGTATTACTTATTAATTACTGTTGCTTTATATAATGTAATAATATAGTGCGGTATATTAGTAATTACACCGCTATTTGCAACACATTGTATGATATCATAATAATATATTTAATTTCATATATTGGTATGAGAATAATTTGATTTTCATTTTGATGTTGCCATCATTGTGGCGTGTGTTGGTGGCACCTTCCTGGAATATAATAAGCGTATACTTAGATAAATTTTTTCATTCTAAGGATCTGAGATATGATCTCAGTGTCGCTCCATGCGTTGAGCTAATTTGTTAGGTATATATCCGCGCATCATACGTGGCGTTAGGAGCCTAGATTTTTTCTTCCGGCTCCAGGATTTCAAAAAAAAAAAATGTTTCAATTTTTTTCCCGGGAGGGTGCGGTAATGTTACGCACGGATCATTAATAATTTTTCGTTTGTATAAACATTTTTCGTATGTATGATCATTTTTTTGAATTGAAATGTATCATTATATATATTTACAGTCAAAGGGACAGAACCCCGAAATATCGAATACTAGAGCTGACAATTTTTTTAGGAGTATTTACCTCCCTCTTGTATAGAGACAACCACGTTGGTCTATAATTTCTAACCAACGAAGCGTGACCACATCTCCTTTTTTTGGTCAGTATCAGTCCCACTATGGTATACAACCCTGAAACCTTTCAGGATTAAAACGCATTCTTTTCATGACCATAAAAGGCGAGGACTGTGTAAGAACTACACCAAATCCTCACCCCACTTATCTTAACAGAATCTTCTTATTGTGAACGGCGACTCCAGATATTAACTCCCAATCTCATGTCCTAAACGTACATGTCTCGACTACTTCCCCATCGTTTATAAACACTAAGTTTTGTCCCCGGACAGCTACCACAATATAATTTACGATTGCATATTCTAATATATATATAAATAACATCAATCACTTTCATAAAACAATCCTTAAAAGTCATATGGGCAGTTTCTTAGAATTAACTATTATGATCAAAACTCCATACCGCTGGCTCTTGTGGATCCCAAACTCACACAATACATTCTTATTCAAAAATCCAAAAATCACTCCATACATCCCCTCAAACATAGACTATTAACCAAATTATTTATTCAAACCTACCCTTAAAGGTACTCCACCAAAAGGCTATTCAAACATTGAGACTCACACCCGTTAACCATACACATAATACTGTGTATCGAACTTTTAACCCAATTCATCTAGACACATTCCTAACATTACCCTACTCTTAAAACAACTTGTTCATAACATCTTCAAAATTTAGCCGGTACCATTCCCTATCCAAAAATACACTATCCTACCTATCTACCCCTTACACAAAATATAAACCACCACATAATAATCAACCATATCACATTCTCAAACAAAAAACAATACCAACTAATAACCCATCATATTACACATAATACTCCCAATAATTAAGTCAACATACCAAAAAACTCCCCACTATCACCTATGGTATATAAACCACAACCCCATCACCTACCCCAAAAATCAACACAACACAGCCCCAACTAAAATCCCACTCAACACAAACAAACCCAAAAACACACTAACACAACCATACAACATCACAACACCCAATTTACACACCCCAATAAAAACCTACACAAACACACCAAATCATCCATAACACCCAAACACCAACATAAACCAAACCACAATAAATTTATACCACAAAATCAAAAAAACAACAAAAACCCCAAACCAACAAACACAAACAAAATCAATTTAACCCACAGAATTTAACCAACAACACACACCACACTACACAAACAAACAAAACACACCCATCCCCCACCAAACACCAATGTCAAACCCCCAAACTGCACCCAATAATTTTCCTAACCCACAACCAACCCCAAACCACCCAACAACCCAACAAACCCCAAAACCCAACCACAAATTATCCACCCCCCAACACCAACACCCAAACCCACCAAACAACAACCAACCCACCCAAACCCCACCCCAAAACACCCCCACACACCTCATCACTCCCACAAAAACAACCCCCCCCCAACACCCCACCAAAAACTCACCATAACCAAACCATTTAACCCTCACTCAAACAACCCAACACCCCCCCCACAAAAATACCCAATCCATAACCACAAACCCCCCCACCACACACCTACCAAAACAACCCCCACCCTAACCAACAAAACAACCACCCTACACCCCCTCCACAATAACCCCCTATACACTCAACCCTCCCACAAACCCACAACCCCCAAACCCCCCACCCCTAAACTCAAACCCTCCCTCCAATCAAATAAAACCCAACCCCCCCCCCCCAACCCCCTCACCCCAAAAAACCAAAACCCCGTACCTACCCCAACACACCCCACTAAAAAACCCCACCAACACCCACAACTAAAAAACTAAAACCCCACCCCAAATCAAACCCCAACCCCAAAAACATTAACCACCCCCCAACCCCAATATTCCCCCCAATGATAAACCCCACCCCACAACCCCAAACCAACACAACCACCCCATAATAAACTAAAACAACCCCTACCCCCCACTACACCCCCCTTCCACCCCCTTACCATGGGATCTCCATCCAAACATTCATAAAAATAATCACCCACCCATAAAAACTCCCACAAACAACAACCCAGACAACCCCACCCCCCCCCCACCAACAGCCTCCTACCTTATTCCCACCCAAAATAACCCCCCCCCCCTCAACCAAGACACCCCAACATTTTAAATATGTACCAACCCCCCCCCACCTCAATAATCCACCACCCCTTCCCCATCCCACCACCCATCCACCCCCAACAACCAAACCACCACAAACCTCTAAAAAACCCTAAACCCTATTCACCCTCAACCACAATACCACAACATAACCCCATCATAAACCCCCCAATTAGCCCCATCGGACCATCCACAACACCCCACACCCACCCCCCCCAATAACCCCACCAAACTACCCCAACATAGACCCCAATCACACCCCCATCAACACCCATTTCACCTCTACCCAGCCAACAAAACTCCCCCCACCCCAGACCCCCCTACACATACCCCACCAGAACCACCCATACCCCCCCCAAAAACCACAACATCCAATAAAACCCACAAAACGGGTGTTCCACACCCAAATCACCCCACAAAGTTTCCCCACACCCAAAATCCCTACCCAACACAACAAATAATACCACCACAAAAATCTCCTCAAACAACTACACAACCAACCATACAACACCCACATTCCAAACCAAATCACAATCCCCAAAACCACAACCAATCATACCAACATCTTTAACACCTCTACAACATATACACCACATAAACTCTGACAAACCCTTAAAAGGACATACCACACCAAAAACACACCCCTATCCTAAAACATAAAAAATAAACAACCTAAAACCATACCCACCCTACCTACCACCACCCCCCCACCCCCACAACAACCCACCAGTTACATAAACAGTAACCTAACCACAACACCCAACCCAAAACCCCATCCCCACACCAACACCCCCAGTCCCATAACACGGCGTACCCACTCCAGACAACAACCACTGCACCTTATAACTCACCCCCATCGTCTTTACCAAAACAAGCCCCTGCACACCTAAAGGAAAAAAATACTTTTACAACTATCCATCAAAAAACCACTAAAACCAAACACGGGGGGTTCAAACATCACCCCAAGAATTCACCAAGAAGAATGCGAACCATAACCAAAACCACCAACCCAATTGCTACAACAAGACCATCAACAAGCTTCCTGAAATACGGCACTTGCACTAATGACCGCATGTTTCGGCACAACACCGTCAACCAAAACATGTAAAATAATGGAAATTCTAATCAAGAAAACTAGTCATCCAAAACAACTACATAAAACCGGCATTGACCCTCACACAAAACAAAGACACCCCTGACCACCAAACCTACCCATGAACTGTCAACAAAATTCCCCCACCCCCCCTCAAAAAGTTTACTTCAAAATAAAAACCACAAGTGCAAAACCCAAACCCTCACAAGACCACAACCAGTTAGGTTTCACAACACAGTCCAACCAAAAATAGTTACTCGCGAAAGTCACCCACACAACCAAACCCAAGCTGTGATAGTACAAACGTCCACAATTTAACCTCATGTTCAACAAACTACCCATTAAACAACCACCAAGGATACTATCTAAACTACTGTAACCCCCCACGAAGGTACAACTCAAACAGTCACATTCTCCTAACACTACGATAAAAAATTATAAAGATAAGATACACTATAAAAGTCACCTCGCTTCACCACCACTAATAACCGTAAAAATAAACTTACTGAAAGTATGGTTTAATTATTTGTGGCCGGCTACCCACGTATAAATTCAAACATTTTTGATTTTTCAACTGCGTGGAAAACACATTAAAAATCATATGGAAAACTTCTGTTAGGTCCAACTACCGTGTTTGTGGGGGGCACACCCACAGATTTACCCATGAATCAATTCCAGTATGAGCTTACACCATAAAAAAATTAACCTGACACAATAGTTGATGACCAATATGGGTTTCACTCCCATATAACACCACCAACAGATACAACAAAATCAACCCTAAACACAATAAGTTCATCCCCCAATAACAGGCCAATAACCAAAGGGGATCCAATAGGCGCCCAGACTCCCCCCCGATACCCCCTCAACAAGTTTATTATCTTTCAATATTATACTCAATCCACCGTGAATACACATGACTGATGTATCTAATAACAACGAACCATGGGTCCCACATTGAATGTCCAACAATACACTAATCACAAAACCCCCCGACAGTTGTACGGGTCTTTCAATACCACCCTTGCCAACTCCAAAACCAAATACACCTATACCAGACCCCAAATTGCACAAAATGCATGAAAATCAAAAAAAAAACCAATGCCCATAATTAAAATTATACTTACTAGAAACCCACTAAAAAAATTACCCCACACACACAGTCAACTGTTTGTAGGCTTTTTCCTCACCAATCATAACCAGAGTAATCAATCAATTAACCAAAACCCCCAACAGGTAATCCACAACCAATCTGCATTCCCTATATAACCCCAGTTACAAATTTACAAGATGAGATATAATACACCACCCACCCCCACCAAACAAAAATAACCCCACACTAAATAGATTACCACATATAACCCTAAGTGTGTCTTTGACCCATATAAGAGGTGGAGCTTTGAGACCCAAAGGTCCCCCCCCCAACCAACCCATGTCGTAAAAAAGTGACTAATTTAGGGTTATGGGCAACCAATCAATTTAAACATTGGTTTGTACACACCAAAAACCATATACAAAAAAATGCTCAAAGGGACAACATTAATAATGCCTCCACCAAGGACGAAACCAAGATTATGTATCCACCAAGATACAATGGTACCTTAGAAAAATTTCCCATGTTCCATGACCACAACGGTGCGTGTCTAACATAGTATTATAAATTAGGGTATCTTTAGCCACAACACCAAACTTGGTCTCAGACGACCAAGTATAGAATCATATTTTTTGGACGAGTGCCCTAAGCTAACCACACAACACTGTTTACTAAAAATGATAGATTGACTTCTCACTTCCCAACATCATATTGGCTTTTTTTCAACAATTACTAGTGCCAGACTGCAATACATCCATAATTTGAGAGACCAAAACCATGAAAATGGTGATTCATGCAGGTAGGAAGGAAACCAAAGTGTCATCCATTGACAAAAGCGCACCACCCAACAAACAACCAAACACACTTTCACATGTAACATCGAACAAGAATGCTTTAAAGAGACCATACAGTAACATACCCCATACCCAAACATTCGTTTTTACATAACCCCCCAACCCAAAATGAGGAGCAAATTTCGATTTTTCATACATTAATAAACCCAAAAAAACCCAGAAAACAGATATACCAGTACAAGAATTAAACCCCCAACATAAACAACCCCAACCAACACAAACAAAAACTGAGACAGAACAAACATTATGCCACAAAACAACCCCGATGTAGGCCTCCATCTAAATACTTTACGTACCCCTCGTAACTCCTAACCACCCATATAAAAGCTTGTCAGAGAGGAGTATAAATGCCTTGGCATATATGGGATTGCCAATTAGTAACATGACACCTATCTTATTGTATAGAAGGAATTACAGCTGGAATTGCAGAGGCGTTGTAACCATTAGGAAGAGGAATACTGGTATATTGTCACATGAGAAGCTAGTAGTTGGCATATAGCGCTGAACTCTGTATTTGTAATGTCCTGTACTTCAGTGTGGAAATATATTATATATTAGTTCTGAAGAAGGAGGTACAACCTTCTTATTTCAGGGACCGTGGTACTGAAGTATTAGAGCAGCACCTGGTCTGAGTTTTGCTGGATCCAGAGGGCTGGCAGCAGACTCCTTGTCCAAGATATTGACCAGTGGTGTATTTCCAGATAACTGAGAAGCAAGCCAGCAGAGGAGACAGTTTTCCTGCCGCCGACTCATAAGTTAAGAATTCGTCAGCCAGAGCAGCTCACCCTTGTATAACCCACCTTAAAATTGACTGTAATACTAAAGCAAGAGGGACAGTTAGTGTTTTACAAATAAAATAACTGTGATCCCTTCAAGATTATTTCCACCATTAACAAACACATGAAGTCGTGATGACAAACAACAACATAGCTTCAAAAGCCAGTGTTACCCCTTAATACCAGAGCACACACTACACACATATTGTAATAATATTCTATGTCAGGACAAAGATCCTTTGTATAATTTTTGTACATACACATTGTGTTTACATTTGATTGTGATTCCTGATTCACTCTGTAGTTGGATCAGGATATCTATTCTTGAAAGCAATTAATACATAATTTAAAATTTAACACTTGACTTACTTAAGCTAGTCTTCTAGAGTGTTATATGTATGTGCTTGTCATAGTGTTGTAAAGTGTTGTGAACCTTAAATAAAGTATTTATCTGTCTGTTGTTGTTGTGAACTTACACTTCATCATTATCATAACCCTAGACATTCAACGTAGTCATCACTATAGCCCAGAATAAGTCTGATTGAGGTCTAAATGTGGTAGCAAAGTAAGGTCATCTGTAACACACTACACCTATTAGATACAGATACCTTCACAGATGATCTCAGTCAGTACACTAAGTCCCCTATAAATATTTATATAATCCCAACTTACCACATATATTGGGGTCTCGCTCCCGGGATATTGAACCTTCCCCTAGCATATATATTGGGAGTAATTCACTTCTGGAAATTATAAAAATTAAAAAGGTATTCTTGGGTGGAAAAATAAGGTTGAGCTCTCAGTGCTTGTGGTTGTCCTTAGTTAATTAGACATAGATAAAATTGTTTGGTTAAATATTGTATACATTTGCCTGTTAGAAAATGGCGGACCTGGCAAAATTTCGATCTGCTGCTATGCAGGCTGCTAAAGAGTTAGGAATGGACGGGCAAGTTATGATTGCTTATGTCACTACTGAATGTGACAAATTTATTGAACGCGAAGAAAAAAGATTAGAAAAAGAGGCTGAAAGAAAATTAGAATCTGATAGATTGGCCGAAGGTAAGAGAATAGAGGCTGAAAAAGAAATTAAGAAGTTACAATTGGAAGCTGAGGCTAAGAAGTTACAATTGGAGGCTGAGGCTAAGAAGTTACAATTGGAGGCAGAAAGAGAAGAAAGGAGACAGGCTGCCGAAAGGGAGGCAGAAGAAAAAAGATTGGCTGCTGACAGGGAAGACAAGCGATTGGCTGCAGAGAGGAAAGCAGAAGATAAGAGATTACAAAGGGAGCACGAGTTACGACTAAGGGAGTTGGAATTTTAAGGCCATGCTCCTGAAAATGGTGCCAGTCCCTTTACCTCTGATGCCACTGCTAGTCAGGGAGCCTCAACCTCAGCTATGAGTTTTCAATTAGATCATTTTGTTGAGAAAGACGATGATATTGAGAGCTATCTAAATAGATATGAACTGTTAGCTACCACGTATGGGTTAGAGAGAGAAAGGTGGAGCTTAAAGTTATCTCAAGGGCTTCGTGGTACAGCTTATGAAGTTTTCGCCAAGATGAGCAGAGATGACCAAGAAAATTATGACATGTTAAAGCAGGCTCTTTTGTTAAGATATGAAAAGAATGGAGAATTTTATAGAAAAAAATTTAGGAATGCTAAACTACTGTCAGGTGAAACATATCACTAGTTCTCTGCACGGTTAGAGACATACTTGGAGAAATGGACGGCTCTGGGGAAAACAAAAGGTCTTAAGGAAATGATCCTTATAGAACAACTAAGAGAGTCCATGGCTCCAGACCTGAGAAAGTTTCTCATGGAACAAGGTGCAGAGAGGCTGGATGAATTACTAAATGTTGCTGAAAGATATCAGGCAGCTCACGCAGAGGTAACTGGTAATAAGAAGAGGCAGGTAGACTATTTTAAGGCACCACAAAACTTTAATGAATTTGATCATAGAGATCAGAACAAAGGTAAGCATCAGTTTGATAGACCACGTTATGATAATAAAAATAAAACCCCACAATTCAATGAAAGGAAATATGATGACAGGAAACCCTTCAGACAGGAAAGAAAATATTGTCAAATATGCAGGATGCATAATCATAATACTAGTGAATGTGGTAGGAAAGTTCCTCCATATCACGCGGCATGCATGATAACAGTGGACAAGGGGAAGAAGAAGCTGACAGAGAATCATATAAATCTTCAACATCCCCCCATCTGTGAAGAAGTGACATGTAATGGTGCCAAGGTTAGGTGCCTTTACGATTCAGGTTTAGAATATGACTCAGTTGTGAGTGCAACCCTAGTGCACCCTGAACAGTATACCACAGAGAAAGTGGAGATACAAGGGGCCGTAAAGGGAATATCCACCATGACACTTCCCGTAGCCGAGATAAATGTCAAGACTAGGTACGTGGAAGGAGTGATTAGAGCAGCCGTGTGTGACGACCCTAATTACCCGCTGGTGTTAGGAAGTAAATATGTGTTTCTAGGGAGCCCTATAAAACCTGTGGTAATGGCCACGCTCCAGGTCAGGTCGACCCCTAGTAGGGAGGAAATACCACCACTAAGTTATTCTCATAAACAGATGAGAAAGGCGCAGGCAAAGGACAAATCATTAAAACCTTGCTTTGGCAAATTGCCAAATAGCCATAACATCTTTAGAATAGGACAATTTTATCTGAAGGATGGATTGCTTTACAGGAAAGCTAAGGCAGGATCCAAAGGACGGGGACAGTTAGTATTACCCTGGAAGTATAGGGAACACGCTATGAAGCAAAGACATGATGGTGCATATGGGGGACATGAGAAACTAGGTACTACTTGTCAAAATGTAGCTGTGTCATTTTTCTGGCCAGGCGTAGCTGAAGACATTAAAAAATTTGTCGAGGCCTGCGACCAGTGTTGCAAGGTAGATTCCACAAGGTGGAAAAATGATACTCCCCTGCTAAGTAAGCAGTGTGGAAAAAAACATGGGCCTAAAAATAAAAGGATAAATGTTGCTGTCATTTTCGACGGAGTCATCTGTCAAGTTATTTGCTTATGTTTGTATCATAAGTATAATTGTGTCTTTACCTGCGATGTCAGGTTGATTAGGGGTTGTCTTCCCTTGTTTATTCATTCATTGTGTTTGACCTTTAGGGTCAGAGGTTGACAGTTCGGCGTAGGCCTATGGGAAGGTTTTTTAAGCGGGAGTGAGATATACTTCCGGGAAGCCGGGAGGTCCTGTTTTTCTGAAGGGACCAAGAGTCCATTGTTTTTCGGGGAGAATCTTCGAAGTAACTGCTATGGCAGTTTTCCCCAGTGAATCTCTGTGCGTCGGGATGACGACAGAATTCCTTGTGTAGTTCTGAGGATTCATTTACCAGGTAATACCGACCTTTATGCATTATTACGCTTTTCGGTGGCAGAACATGTAAAGGATTACCTAGGGTGAACAGCAGTTCACGGATCCGCCATTTCAGAACTTATATATTTGTGCTCGAGGTAGCCATCCAAGACTGTTAGTCTTATATTGTCCAGAAATCCAGTGACGAAGATATATTGTGGGAGCCGCAGATTGGCGGAACTTCTACCTACAATAAGTATTACTGCAGGGTTGATGATAACCTATTTAACAGAAGTACACGGCCGACGTTAGGACGAGGCCTGTGCTTCCGGCTATTATACTACAGCCTGTTATGTGCAATTGGCAGGGAGTGCCAAGTTGCACCTGTGTGTCAAGGTAACTAAGGCATCTGACGCGTTTAGTCAGAGACGCCAAGGGCGACGCTACGAACTGTCATTATTGAAGAACTTTGCTATTGACCATGCACGTCTATTCTGATGTTTACCTTTTTGAATGCCAAATGTATACCTATCGATGTCAGGTCAGCATGACCTTGTTACACTGACTGTTCCTGTTGATACTATGTGTGTTCCCGTCAATAAATGTCTTGAAACATGCCTGCAGTGTCAAAGCATCCTTGATTACTGCATGTGAGAGTATGGGTTGCAGGATCTACATCTATACGAGCCTAAACACATTCGCGTCTTCATTCGCACCCACACTCAATTCATCATACGCTCGCACTACACATCTAACAACATGTATACTGTCTTGGGCCAGTGATCACCTCAACAAGAAAAAAAGACAGTTACATTTCTGGTGGACCAGTTACGTGGGCTCTTATGATACATTTCTTGTCGCCAATGTGGCCTAGAAACTTACATTTCTGATGGACCAGATCTGTGGGTTTAAAAAGAACAGAGCGAGCATTTGACATTATTGTTGACATTTATGGATCCAGAAATTTACATTCCTGGTTGGCTGTTACATGTATGATGTCTCCAGTTTTGTCGAGAAAGTTACAAGAAGGACAAGTACACATTACACTTCTGATCTGTGGGTCTAAGCTACACACGGGACAGCCGTAACACAGCACTAATTCTACACTTGCAAGTTTTGGCTACAACAGGACAGATATAGGTCATCAACGGTTGACACAAATAAACAGTACGAGCATTTATATTATAATGCTACATAAAGCATAACAAGACAAGTACTGAAGTTAACTACTAGGCATTTGCTACGTGGACCATAACTGCATAGAAGGCGGGTTCCTATTGTAAACAGTACTGCGGGTTGTGACACGTTTCATTCAACAACAGACTTTTCTAGGTCAGAGCATTCAAGCTACATTGTTGGAGGTCAAGTGTCTGTAAACAGTACGTGAAATTGTAAACATTCAATGTGCAAGGCGTAATTTGAGAAGGTCATAGTAACTTTGGTTCGTGAATACCACTTTATGTTACAGTGGATTTGACGTTCAGTGCGCGTTTGACATTTCGTTTCTGTGTTCGCAAGGAGCAAGAAATTTATTTTAGTTTCAGCTGTGACTGAACTTGTTCTGCAACACATTGAAATTGATTGCTATATGTTTATGTCACTTCTACTGTTTTTGGTGTATTTTTCTGCGGGTTTTTCGGTTGGTGGGTCTTACGGTAAATATGCCACTTGATCGAGGCTTACTGTAAGCGGTCTGTAGGTGCAAATTTTCTTAATTTGGAAATTTGCTAGTGACAATTGGTCGCTATTGATGTTAGCTGTGATGTAATTGTACTTAACGTTGTTTTTGTAATATTTTGTCTGTTTTTCAGTTTTGATTGTCGATTTGTTTTGTTTGTATTCTGTAGGTCTCTCCTTTCTTGTGTATTTCTCTACACATTTTTGGTTAAAACAGTGTTGCCATTTGTATTGTTTTGTATTTTTGTCTTTGTATTTTTTTTTTTTGGTTGTACTACATTACTGTCATGCACAGTCTACATACACATACTTGGTCATGTTTTGATATTATTGATAAGGTAGACTCTTCATATAGAGTTTGTTAAATAATATTATATAAGATATTTATACAAGTTCTTTATAAAAAAGACTTGTGCCCATAGTGAGTGGGATATAAGGGAATTTTTTTTTCCCACAGGTACTCAAGTGATTTTTTGGGTACATTATAAACAAGAGGAACATACAAAGTCTTTGTCTAAGACTAAGACAGTAAAATAAAGTGAAGTGAGTATACAAGTCTATCATTTCAGACTTGTCTCCCATTGAAGTGGGATAAGGTAATTTATTTATTTTTTTTTCAGGTTTCTGATCTCATTAGACAGAATGTCTACATTGGATTTCTTCATCCAGCAAGGGTTGACCCTTGGTAAGTCTGGTAAAGAATTGGAAGAATATTCATCTGCTCAATTCGCCATTGCATTAAAGTCAGAAGAAAAGAAACAAAAAGAGGAAATTAAATTGAAAGCAGAAGCTGAACTAAAGAAGCTAGAAGCTGAGAATAGAAGATTAGAACTTGAAGAAAGAAGGTATCAAAGAGAGGCTGAGGAGAGAAAAGCTCAAGCTGCTGCTGAGGAGAGGAAAGCTCAAGCTGCAGCTGATGAAAGAAAATTCCAGATGGAAATGGAAGACAAAAAAAATTCAAGCTCAAGCTGCTGCAGAGGAAAAAAAACTTCAAGCTGCTGCAGAGGAAAAAAAAACTTCAAGCTGCTGCTGAGGCTGAAATTAGAAAAAATGGAACATGAGGAAAGAAAACAAAAGATGGAACTTGATGAAAAACTCGCAATTTTGGAGTTAGAGAAATTGAAATTGGCGAGTACGGGTGCTCAGCAAACAACTTCGAGTACGACAAAGGAGTTTGTTAGTAGGATTAAATTGCCTCATTTCAATCCTTTAAAGGATGACGTAGCAGATTATCTAGATAGATTCCAATTTTTGTGCGATACGCATAACATAAAAAAAAAGGAAAAATATGTTGAACAACTGATGCCATTTTTTACAGGTGACACAGTGACTACTCTTATGACAATAGACGAACATGAGAGGACTAATTATGATGTTGTCAGGGCAGCATTGCTAAAAAAAATACCAATTAAAACAAGAAGACTATCGTCTTCGTTTTAGGACAATGTTGCCAGAAAATGGAGTAGATTTCTCTGATTTTGTTACAAAGATACGTCGTACATTTACACGATGGGTTGAGTTGTCTCAGATTGAGAAAACATATGAAGGTCTAATGGACTTATTATTGCGAGATAAGGTTTTGTCATCTGTTAATGATTCTTTTCTTGCATTCCTTCATGAGCGTAAGCCTAAAGACTTAAAAGAAATGGAGGAATACTGTTGTCAGTATGCCACAGCACATCCCCATGCTACAGTTAGCAATTCTAAAGTGAAAGAAGGGTTGCCAGCTGCTTCGGCAACACCATATGGCCCTAATTTCAGAAAAAAATTTCAGGGTGCTCAACAAAATTGGAATAGGGGAAGTAATCAAAATTACACTCAGAAGCGGAGTAATCCAACACATGATGGTTCTTCGTCTATGCAGTGGAGACAAGATGGTAGTTCTCGTAATTTTAGTGGTAATAATTTGAGACACTTTCGTAAAGGCTATCCAAATAATAACTATTCAAATTTTCGAGGTAATCATTCTCGACGTCAAGATTATGACGATGGTGAATTTAGAAACCGGGATTCAAACCGGAATGATGATTACAATAGGCAATATGATAACAATTACAGGGGAAATGATAGTCAAAATAATTACAGGGGAAATGATAATCGAGGTAGACCTAGGTTTAACAAAAAAAGACCTTACCAACAGGCAAACTCTGCACAACAAGAGTTTGATGGAGCCTGTAATACAGTAAATGATAGTGGTAACTCTAGGGCTATCACTGGTTGTGCTTTCGATTTTGGGAGAGCAACTGAATGCCCCCAATGCTTAACATTGTTTGACTCATCAACTGTATCTACGCTAAGTTGTGGTCACCCTCTACCTGCTCTACCTGCTACAGTTGCGCATGATGGGAGAGGATCTCTCATCTTACATAAAGGTCTAATAAATGATAGGCTAGTCTCAGTACTTTTCGATTCGGGATGTACTACCGTCGGGGTTAAGGAGTCTCTAATAGATCCTTGCTGTGCCACTGGAAAAACAATCAAATGTGTTACATTTGGTGGTACTATGGAAAGCTATCCTACTGCTATTATTAGGATTGACACTCCTTTCTTCACAGGAGATGTCCATGCATGTCTTCTTCCTAATCCTATTGCGGATCTTATAATCGGTCGTATTCATGGGGTTAAGGAATGCACCCCGCAACAAATTTCTTGTTGGGAAGAAAGAAACATTCAAACGGTCAATGCAGTGGTGACAAGAGCTCAAGCTCTTAATCCCCCAACTTCATCTGATAATAGTAATGAAGTTGATAGCCAAGACGAGCACTTGGTGATTTCCCATGACTCGTTTGTTAAACGTCAAGAAGAGGATCCTTCTTTGAAGAAATACTTCCTTCTTGCAAAGAAAGGGGATCCCAATCAAAATACGAATCACAAATCGTATATCACTATGAAGAATGGTATATTGGTACGAATGGTACAACACTCGGACAAGTCTATGCACTCGCAAATTCTTGTGCCTAAGTGTATGAGAGCCTTAATTCTTCGGCATGCACACGATTCTCAGTGTGCGGGACACATGGGTTTTTCCAGAACTAAAACTAGAGTCCTTGCGTCATTCTTTTGGCCATTCGTGAATAAAGACATCCGAATTTATTGCCGATCTTGCAAAATTTGTCAAGAGGTCAAGTCTAGAGGTCCGAGACATGCTGCTCCTATTCAGGCTGCAGATATTCCGATTCGGCCGTTTCAGAAAATGGCTATAGACATCATTGGTCCGTTCAAAATTAAGTCAGCCAGAGGACACCAATTTATCCTCACTTGCGTGGACATGTGCACGCGTTGGCCAGAGGCTATTCCTCTGAAGAGCATATCAACTGTCGATATCGCTGATGCTCTTTGGCTCGTATTTTCTCGTCTGGGATTCCCCGGAGAAATACTGTCGGATCACGGCACTCAGTTAATTTCGGACGTTATGTCTCAGGTAATGGCTACGCTAGACATTAAAAGGTCTCTCAGTAGTATTTATCATCCAATGTCCAATGGATTGGTAGAACGTCTTAACAGGACACTAAAGAACTTACTTGGCAAGATAACGGAGGATCATCCTGAAGATTGGGACAGGGTTTTACCTGCAGTCCTCTTTGCCTATAGAGAGGTTCCCAACGAGCATACAGGGTTTTCTCCTTTCGAACTTGTCTTTGGCGCGCAACCGCGCGGGCCAATGTCCTTGTTACACGATTTGATAACTTCCGATAATATTGACGATGATACACAATCGTCATATGAATATGTTATAGCTCTTAGAGAAAAGATTATCGAATCGTGCAGGTTAGCAACTTCATCTTCCGAATTTGCGAAAGAAAAAGCTAGGCGATTTGCTAATAAGAAAAGACGCCTACGTCAACTTTGTCCTGGAGACAAAGCATATGTCTTACTGCCCTCAAGAGAGAATAGACTTCTCATTTCTTGGAAGGGTCCATACACTATAGTCTCGAAAATTTCTGATGTCGACTATATTGTCGATGTGGATGGAAGGCATAAAACCTTCCATATAAATATGCTAACAGAGTTTATTGAACGTCCGGACTATTTACAGCCTATTTTCCAGGCGACGGACGACTCTCCAGTTCAACATGGTCACATCTCATCCCTGTCTGTTATACAGGATGAGGAGGAAACTATTTTTTCTGACGTGAACTTACCTCTTCCTGCGATTCCACTTACTTCAACGGAATCGTGGAGAGACGTTACAGTCTCTTCCAACTTGTCTTTTGAGGAACAACGTCAAGTATCCTCTACGTTACAATCATATCAGGATGTCCTTACCGACATTCCTGGACACACAGATGTCATAGAACATGACATCATACTTACTGATCGTAATCCGATCAGAGTAAGACCATACCCAATACCTATTCATTTTCAAGCACAAGTCGAGAAAGAATTGGATGAAATGATTCAACTACAAATAATTGAACCATCCACTTCAGCTTATTCTTCGTCAATAGTTATTGTTCGAAAGAAAGACAATAACATACGTCTTTGCGTTGATTATCGCAAATTAAATCAAGTTACGAAGTTCGATGCTGAACCTATGCCGTTATTAGATGATCTACTTATTAGACTTTCTAAAGCTAAATTCTTTACTAAACTAGACTTGTCGAAAGGTTATTGGCAAGTCCCACTGACGGAACACGCCAAACCTCTCACTGCTTTTTCGACACCTAGGGGTCTGTTTCAATGGAATTTTATGCCTTTCCGGCTTATGAACGCCCCAGCGACTTTCGTACGCATGATGCGACGAATTCTATCAGATCGTGCAGATGTCATTGCATATTTAGACGACATCTGTCTTTTCAGCGATACTTGGGAAGAACACTATGTGGGTCTGATGGAATTGCTATCTACTCTACGTGAGCATAGTTTGACTGCTAAACCCTCTAAAGCTTTTGTTGGGTTTAGTGAAATTTCCTTCCTAGGTCATCGAGTTGGTCATGGTCTGTTGAAGACAGAGGACCAAAACATTTCAAAGATATTAAATATCTCGGTTCCGAAGACAAAAAAGCAAGTGCGTAGTCTCTTGGGATTGATACAATTCTATGGAAGATTCATTGAGAATCTGTCCTCCATTATGGCACCACTTTCAACGTTATTGAAAAAAGGTTCTCCTAATATGGTGCGTTGGTCCCAAGAATGCCAATCTTCATTGGATCAGGTTAAGAATTTGTTCTCATCTCATCCTATCTTAAGACTACCGACGATTGATAAGACTTTTGTCCTTCGTAGTGATGCCTCTTCCACTGGCATTGGAGCGGCACTAATGCAGGAATATTCAGGAACTCTGCATCCTGTAATGTATATTTCTAGGAAGCTGAATGCGGCAGAAAGGAATTACTCGGTTTTGGACCGTGAATTGTTGGCTATGGTTTGGTCCATTCTTAAGCTACAAAGGTTCCTTCTGGGCGCGCATTTCTTTATGGAAACCGACCAAAAAGCTCTTACGGCTATGCAAAGTAAGGATTTGAAGAGCTCGAGATCTACTCGTTATGCTATTGCTCTTCAGCCTTTCCATTTCACGGTGCGAGCTATCCGTGGTTCGGATAATGTGATGGCGGACATATTGTCTAGATGCCCACATGATTCCAGTTAAATCTTGTGTCCTAGTTTTTCCTGATATATTTTCAGACTTAGGTCTGTCCTTAATATCATAATATGTTGTAATACAAATGTATTTGGATGATGTTTAGATAATTTAACAAATTTCATTTTGTCCATCCATCAGTGATATGTTGCTAAAATAGCATTGACATTTGTATATTGCTATGATTATATTATTTAGTAATGTTTGATATATGATTGGTATTGCCAGCAACTTAGGTTTCTTGAATGGTATCCCTTAGTTTGTTTGGCTTAAAGGAAATATTTTCTCCTATGTTGGGAGATGATTTGTACCCTCTTCTATTGTACCTGATATTAGGTTCATTGTTTGCATGAGCACAGAAGTGATACTGGTACTATCTTGCTCATGAACATATTAAAAAAAAAAATTGCATTTTTTTTTTTTTACAGGGGGGTGGTAGTAATGTTGCTGTCATTTTCGACGGAGTCATCTGTCAAGTTATTTGCTTATGTTTGTATCATAAGTATAATTGTGTCTTTACCTGCGATGTCAGGTTGATTAGGGGTTGTCTTCCCTTGTTTATTCATTCATTGTGTTTGACCTTTAGGGTCAGAGGTTGACAGTTCGGCGTAGGCCTATGGGAAGGTTTTTTAAGCGGGGAGTGAGATATACTTCCGGGAAGCCGGGAGGTCCTGTTTTTCTGAAGGGACCAAGAGTCCATTGTTTTTCGGGGAGAATCTTCGAAGTAACTGCTATGGCAGTTTTCCCCAGTGAATCTCTGTGCGTCGGGATGACGACAGAATTCCTTGTGTAGTTCTGAGGATTCATTTACCAGGTAATACCGACCTTTATGCATTATTACGCTTTTCGGTGGCAGAACATGTAAAGGATTACCTAGGGTGAACAGCAGTTCACGGATCCGCCATTTCAGAACTTATATATTTGTGCTCGAGGTAGCCATCCAAGACTGTTAGTCTTATATTGTCCAGAAATCCAGTGACGAAGATATATTGTGGGAGCCGCAGATTGGCGGAACTTCTACCTACAATAAGTATTACTGCAGGGTTGATGATAACCTATTTAACAGAAGTACACGGCCGACGTTAGGACGAGGCCTGTGCTTCCGGCTATTATACTACAGCCTGTTATGTGCAATTGGCAGGGAGTGCCAAGTTGCACCTGTGTGTCAAGGTAACTAAGGCATCTGACGCGTTTAGTCAGAGACGCCAAGGGCGACGCTACGAACTGTCATTATTGAAGAACTTTGCTATTGACCATGCACGTCTATTCTGATGTTTACCTTTTTGAATGCCAAATGTATACCTATCGATGTCAGGTCAGCATGACCTTGTTACACTGACTGTTCCTGTTGATACTATGTGTGTTCCCGTCAATAAATGTCTTGAAACATGCCTGCAGTGTCAAAGCATCCTTGATTACTGCATGTGAGAGTATGGGTTGCAGGATCTACATCTATACGAGCCTAAACACATTCGCGTCTTCATTCGCACCCACACTCAATTCATCATACGCTCGCACTACACATCTAACAACATGTATACTGTCTTGGGCCAGTGATCACCTCAACAAGAAAAAAAGACAGTTACAATAAATAAAATTAATAAGGTAAACACAGTGGATAGGCATGCACCTTCTCACACCCAGTCTTTCCCCAAAAGATTTACATTAGCTTCTCTGCGTATGGCACAAAGAGAACGCATAAACACAGACCAGTCATCCCCGGCTCAATTTGAAGCCGCATTCCGGGAACTGGCTCAAATTAATATTGAAGATAATCCGCCAGATTTGAACCCGATACAAAAGGTTAACATAAGAAAAGTGGGGAGTGGACGAGTGAGCAATTCGGAAAATGCTCACAGCGGTTCACAATATGGCTATTAATTTAGCATGAAAAGGGCACTGGTGACATTGGTAGTCACCCGATCCTACACCGTCCAAGGGGAAGTATTGATCGGACCCTGGATGGAGATCACCCACACATATTATAGCAAAGCTAAGGGCGAATTGATTTCTGATGCAGAAACTCATTTCCCCACCTATTATCTTAATTCACCAAATTGTCGGTAGGCGGAAATATAGTTGATGAATATGGCCTCCATTTGAGTGGCATATTATAAGAATATTATTAGAAGGGTGTTTCCACATTCAATCAAGCCTGAGATCAGACCAATTGTTGGCTGTGAATATTTCGGAGGAGCAGAGTGTCTCCATTGTTGCCTTTTTGAATTGAGGATAGTCCGAGTGTTTATTAAGGCTGATCAGGAAATTATTGGATCCCCTACACAACTCAGATATCACCATATAGATCAACTCTTCATAACGTACAATTTGAGGAACATCTACTATTCTCGGGACATGTCGTTGAGCAGACTCAGAGAAGAGAAATGGTGAATATTGATTGATATCAGCTTAAGACAGACAGTAATAGCTGCAGCTGAAATAGATTCTTGGATTGCAGAGGTCTGAGGCAACCTTCGTCAGTAGTGCTTACTTTGAATTGACCCACCCGCATTAATCCATGATAAAAATAAAACCAGCGAAACATGGGAGCGGATTTTCTAAGCCGCCATCCGTTTGATGAGAATCACAATGATCACCAGGAATAGCAATACATTTATCTAGGTGTATATAGAATTAGAGACTGACATATGATGTCTGTTTTAAGTGGGGAGAATTTGTCGTGAAAAATTCTAATCCACATATATAAATGAGAAAATAAATGTAAAGCCTAACGAAGTAATTTAATAGAAAGAAAGAAGAATGGTGACAGACCAGTGCTTTTCCTAATAGTGTACACCTGCGTTGTAGAGCACCATAATGACTGAACCCGAGATCCCCTTTTTCTACTTCGTCTGCATAAACTACACGCGTTTCTAACAATAAAACTGGTACTGTATTTCTTATACGACCTTGATAGGCACACTGCTTAATGACCTAGATATAATTCTAGCATTAATGTCATTATATACACTACGTTAACCTAAAAGACAGACGGGCTTAGAAGAGAGAGAGAGATGCACGGAAGAACGCATGCAATGCCAATCCCACGTCGTCTCGCGATTAAAAAGTGAACGCGAAAGGCATGCAGGCTTGATTTTTTTCAAATAGACAGTGATAAAAAACACTAACGATATGAGGTAAGGTTTTAAAAAACATGTTTAATGCTTATTAGGAAACATGACACAATACTGTTTTACGTCTGAAATCCTGACTTTATACTGACAGAACAGTCGAAAAGGCAGAACAGGTGGCGGTTTGAGGAATAAAAAAAACAAATACACGACTATCCTAGAATAATACATATTTTGAACGAAGCCACTTAGCCCCATTAAACTTATATATTCTTGTACCTTAAGACTTGCTGACAAAGAATATGTTATGTGTTACGCAAATGGTCTAGTACTTAATAAATTATAGCCAAAATACTATAGTGAGGTTGTCTGACAGCACAAGATCATATTTGCTCATAATGGCATGTAGAAAAACACTGCGTTAGGGAAATGAGGCCAACAAGTTAGATACGATTTGATTGGCTGTAGAAATATGTAAGGCGAAAACTGATTAGTCGGACTGCAAATACTAGTTGGTTGTTAATGGTTACGGTAGGATGGGTAATGTTTTTTCAAAGGCTCTTGTAAACATGGTCTCATTGGTTAGAGCGTTCGATATAGTCAAATAGAAGCGTCAGTTCAGGGCCAGTTTTGAAAATATAGTTTGTGAGAAGCAAGTGCGTGGCGAGCAAGCTAATATTTTTCTAATAAAAGCCTGGGATAAGGCAGATCAAAATTGTGCCAGAATTCATCGCCAGTCAACGTACTTGTGTATATTTCCTTGAATTGTGGTAAGCTAGACACATTTCCTACATATATATGTATATATTATATGAAAATTGAATATGAAATGACAAATTGTGTCTGTATGTGTGTGGTTCAGTAGCAAACAGAAGGCCAAGCCTAGATATTGCTCCACCATATAAAAGCTTGTCAGAGAGGAGTATAAATGCCTTGGCATATATGGGATTGCCAATTAGTAACATGACACCTATCTTATTGTATAGAAGGAATTACAGCTGGAATTGCAGAGGCGTTGTAACCATTAGGAAGAGGAATACTGGTATATTGTCACATGAGAAGCTAGTAGTTGGCATATAGCGCTGAACTCTGTGTTTGTAATGTCCTGTACTTCAGTGTGGAAATATATTATATATTAGTTCTGAAGAAGGAGGTACAACCTTCTTATTTCAGGGACCGTGGTACTGAAGTATTAGAGCAGCACCTGGTCTGAGTTTTGCTGGATCCAGAGGGCTGGCAGCAGACTCCTTGTCCAAGATATTGACCAGTGGTGTATTTCCAGATAACTGAGAAGCAAGCCAGCAGAGGAGACAGTTTTCCTGCCGCCGACTCATAAGTTAAGAATTCGTCAGCCAGAGCAGCTCACCCTTGTATAACCCACCTTAAAATAGACTGTAATACTAAAGCAAGAGGGACAGTTAGTGTTTTACAAATAAAATAACTGTGATCCCTTCAAGATTATTTCCACCATTAACAAACACATGAAGTCGTGATGACAAACAACAACATAGCTTCAAAAGCCAGTGTTACCTCTTAATACCAAAGCACACACTACACACATATTGTAATAATATTCTATGTCAGGACAAAGATCCTTTGTATAATTTTTGTACATACACATTGTGTTTACATTTGATTGTGATTCCTGATTCACTCTGTAGTTGGATCAGGATATCTATTCTTGAAAGCAACTAATACATAATTTAAAAGTTAACACTTGACTTACTTAAGCTAGTCTTCTAGAGTGTTATATGTATGTGCTTGTCATAGTGTTGTAAAGTGTTGTGAATCTTAAATAAAGTATTTATCTGTCTGTTGTTGTTGTGAACTTACACTTCATCATTATCATAACCCTAGACATTCAACGTAGTCATCACTATAGCCCAGAATAAGTCTGATTGAGGTCTAAATGTGGTAGCAAAGTAAGGTCATCTGTAACACACTACACCTATTAGATACAGATACCTTCACAGCTGATCTCAGTCAGTACACTAAGTCCCCTATAAATATTTATATAATCCCAACTTACCACACAGTACCTAACCCTGTTCTTGAGTTAGAGAAGACAAAAGGCAACGAGGAAGGGAACTGGTCACACCCACCATTGAAGCAATGCCTAGCATAGTGAAGTCTCTAACGCTTTGCTGCCCCACAGCAGTATTCGCTATGGGACTACCTTTACGTTTTATAATGTATAAGCCAACTGGGTGTGACAGTTAATGAATGCTCACCAACATGGTTTACTGTATTCGGGGTCATATAAAAGTGAATCAAGAACGTAAAAGAATAAGAGAGTTATAGGAAAATATTTTTTAAACAAAATAAACAACACTAAAAGAGACATTCATTCCGTGTAAAATCCAAACAACGCGAAGAAAATACAGCATAACCAGCAAGTTTATAATGATAAAATATTAAAAACCATGCAACTATACAATTATTATATTTCTTCTATTCTTTGATCTTTAGCCGCTGACTATCACAGCAGTCAGTGGCCATCACGCCTGGTGGCGTCTTGTAGGGCAACAACAAACTTCATCCTTCGTGTAGTGCCCCAGCTCTGGTTCATTCTTTGCATCACGGCCTCCACAGTTCTCCGCCAGGTTGTTTTTGGTCGGCCTCTCATTCGCTTTCCTTCAAGGGTCGATAGCATAGCTGTTCTTCTGATAGCATCGGGGTATCTTCTGAGGACGTGGCCAACCCAACTCCAGCGTCTATCAGCGATGATGGTGTGCATCTTTTCTTGGTTGCTCCGAGTGAGCAGTTTTTGATTGGTGATGGCATTCGGCCAAAAGATTCGGAGAATTTTCCTTAGGCATGTTGTGTGAACTCACCCGTGTGTTACCGGGGCCCGAAAGGGGAGCAAAGAACAGTAACACTGTCCCCTGCCAAGCATGTCGTAAAAAGCGACTAAGGAGGGTTGGGCATAGGGCCGGTTACCCCATCCTGTAAAAAATTTAAACCACAAAAAACTTCAACAAATATGGACAAGTCAAATAAAGAAAATAAAACACAGCCATCCAAGACAGGGGAAGGTCCTCTCGTGGGGAGGCGTATGATGCAACACAGAGAAAGCCGAAAGGAGTCTGTGTTGCTGACTAACCTTCTTTCTTCTCGGAGAACTTCCAGATTTGGCACCTGGAATGGTCGGACATTAAACGAACAAGGGAAAGTGGCGCAAGTAGCAGCAGAAATGAGGGAATACAAAATCGAGGTTTTGGGAATGTGTGAAACAAAGTGGAAGGGGGTAGACAGGAAGAAACTCATCACAGGTGAATTGGTGCTGTCCTCAGGACATGAAGACGAAAGTTCACACCACAGTGAAGGGGTAGCTCTTATGTTAAATGAGAAGATGACGATGGCGATGGATAGGACACACACTGAGGAAACCTGTTGATAGCATTACAAGGCAGTCCTTGTTCTGGAACCCCCAGGGCAAGAGAGGCAGAGGAAGACCAAGAAGTACACGGAGAAGAGAGTTGGAAACAGAGGTGAAAATGATGAGGAGAACATGGAAAGAACTTGAGATGATGGCACGTGACAGGAGGACTTGGCATGTGTTTGTTGAAGGCCTATGCTCCTTTGGGAGTGGAGGGTTATGAATGAATGTTGTGTGAACAGAGTACAATTTCGACATGTCCTTCTTTGTTACTCACCAGCATTCCGCACCATAGAGAAGCACAGAATGTAAATTAATATTAGACAAACATAAAGGTATGTTTTCAGGCACTCGTAAGAAATAAAGAAGTAGAACACTAGACAACAGAAAAACAACAGACATGAGTTGCTTACCCAGGATTTGAACACTGGACCTTCCGTGCGACAACCCCGCCTAGCTATGCAAGCGAATCGCACTATCCTCCCTGCCATCAACGCATCACCAAAAAATCAAATCCTGGGTAAGCCACTCACGTCTGTTGTTTTTCTGTTGTCTAGTGTTCTACTTCTTTATTTCTTACGAGTGCCTGAAAACATACCTTTATGTTTGTCTAATATTAATTTACCGTTTACAGGCCTCGGGTTTCCCTTCCTTATATGTTATAAAGCACAGAATGTACACAGCTCTCATATAATCTTAATTTTGTGTTTGCGCTGTACTGGGAAGACTTCCAAATGTTGTTGAGACTAGCAAAGGCTGATCTCGTATCTCTTAGGAAAGGCCAAAACTACATGCAACAACATTAGGCAAATAGTAACATCTAAATAACTAACTCACAAATTCAAACTGAGAATCATCAGATGTTACACGTATTCTTCATTACTGTATGGCGTAGAAGTATGGACATTGAACAAGCAATTAGAAGGAAGAATTCAGGCCCTTGAGATGTGGATATATAGAAGAATGGGGCACGTCTCATGGAAAGAGAAGAAAACAAATAAAGAGTCCTAGAAAACCTTGGAATGAAAAGAGAATTAAGGAAAGAGATCAAAATTAGACAGCTACAATATTTTAGCCATATAAAAAGACATAACACCGGACACTGAAGACCATAACAGAAGGAAGAATTGAAGGCAAACGTGCAAGGGGAAGACAGCGCTATAAGTGGGAAGATAACATCAAGAGATGGACAGGAAAAAGTCTATCAGAGTGCACCACCAAGACAAGAGACAGAAGACGTTGGAGATCCATTACAGCCAACCTTCGTTGTGGAGATGGCAGCTGATGATGATGATTACTAATTTCTAAGTGAAACGTACTGTAACGAAAAATGATAAATCTCACTAATTTTCGGGAAAATACGGAAAAGGCGCGCAGTACTCCGTGAAAACAAATGGAACAACCGTGAAAAAGATTACGCAGACCTTTTAATCTTTTCAGATTGCATTCTCGGTAAAATACGCGAAGGCGCGCATTGCACCGTGGAAACATAATTGAACACTCATTAAAAGAACATGCATGCCTTTGAATCTTCTCATGGGGCATTAACGATAAGTCATGATAAGTTTGACAACAAAGATCCAGTAAAGTTGAAATGGAATAGAACCACATGAAATGAGCACGTTTATTATTAGTACCGCCATCAGGAGGTGCAACAGAAAAAGCACTACATATTATTTTTCGTCACATTTTGGCGGGTTGCCTGCTCGTATTATTCTAGTTATAACTGACGGACATTTTTGTGTGGTCAGAAACGGTGGTACCTAATGATGTCATACTCCCCCCTGGTCTCCTAGGGAGTGAGATCGAATGACTAGCCTTCTCAGATAAGGACGAAAAAATCCCTCTGCAGTTGGAAATCGTAAAGAGTATGCCATACGGCCGCTGCCCTGGACAAATGTAAAAAATTAGGAAACCTAACCAACACAAAAATGTTAAGAAAATGTGTGATTCCTGTATACATACATTGTGATCCTTTCCGGTGCTACGGAGTTCGTGCACTGTGGTGAGATCCTCCTTGTGTGAGCTAACGGAGGAGATCGAAGCACTTATGCAGTTGTCCATGTGCAATGAAGATTGTCCATCAAACTAAACCAAACCAAATCAAACCAAATCAAACCAAACCAAATATCCTAATTATCTCAACAATATGAACAATGCAACAACAGACAATAAATGCAGAAAAGTATTCTTTATCCTTACTTACTTAGTCGTTCCCCTTCTACCGTGAGGTGTAGAGGTTTGTAAGAGAGAGCGCCAGACTATCCTATCGGCTGTCTTCCTCCTGGCTTGGTTCTATTCTAGTCCTCGGTCCTTCAAAGATTGTCTAATGTTGTCCTCCCAGCGGACTTTGGGTCGTCTTGGAGGTCTGGATCCCTGGTTCTTAGTTTCCCATGCTTGCCGTGGTAGCCGATCTTATCCCATTCTGCAGAATGGAGAAGATTCTTTATCCTAACTAAATCAATTTGTTTTCTTGACTTCAGATCTACAAATGTTTCATACTTTGTGTTTCTAAGATTACAGTCACATGACAGGGGCGTTTTCTAGTGTTTAGCGACCCGGGCCATTGCGCGAGTTGCCGTCACCTAATCCCGGCCCTGGTGATATGGACTAATAATAATCCGTCTATTTATAACTTTAACACCGTTACTAACCAACTGATTACTACACATTTTTTCTGCACTCTCACGGGTGAAAACCTGAGATTTTTCAAACCCATTAAATTGACCTTTCTTTTTTCATTTCATAACTATTGTGGTTATAGCGCGGCTCGTGGACCCCATTCGGCTCGCACGAACCTGTGATTAGACTCTCATTACGCCCCCACGATTAAATGAAAAAGTAGTAAGTCACCCACCAAATTATGTCAGGAGATAATTATGCTGTCCTCCTTCAACTGCATGTACTGATGATGGCTTTAAATTCTTTTGTGGTTATTTCATTCATTTTCATTTTGCTTCACAATTAAATCAATGGCACGGAAACAGTGGCACGAAAGCATATAAGCTTCAATTATGATACGCAACGAGAGTAGTATACAATGCGCAACTTAGGTCGCATTCAGGAGGCGCATGACTTTTATATAGCAAAAACGCCAGGAGGCGCGTGACTTTTATATAAGCGCTTTCAGGAGGATGGTGCGTATCTCGTCTGTATTCATTGTCTAAGTGGTGTAGTCTGTCAAAACTTGGCGGGATTTCGAGATCTCCAAGATCGAGTCTTGCTCGGCGTAGACGAGAACCTGTAATGGTTCGGGTGTGACCTCGGCGAATTTAAGTTCTACTGAGACTGGGCCCGACTTGGCCATCTCAAACTGGTCACCGTCTAGTAGACTGTGGGTGAGGTCAAAGGCGTATAAGGCGTAACCGTGCTTAAAATGTATATACTCGAGGTCGTTGCCGGCGTCTTTACCAACCAGTCCCATAGCTAGATTCGTCGCGAAGAAGGCTCTCACGTACTGGTTGTGTTCATAATCCATGGACAAAGGCTTGCCGCTGACTGTTCTGCCGTCCGCGCTGACATTCAAATATATCAGACCAAAGGTAGCGAAATTGAACGGATTAGCCGTGTACGACCCGTTAAAAGCGGACGAAGTGACTAGTCCAATCACGATCCGTGTAGGTGTTTGACTGAGAAATAGATTATCCTGCATGTGCGATAGCATACCTCTGGGGATAGAGAAAGTTTTTAGCACAACTCGTTTCAAGGGGTACTTGGCATTACCTCGCACCAAGGCTTTCTCGTGGGCTAGAGAGACGGCGGGATTTAATTTAGCTTTCCGGACAACCAAGGCCGCATAAGTTATAATATATTTATAACCAGCGGTGGGGTCGTGTCCCAGCACGTTGAAGGCATCTTTAGACGGGGTGAGTTTTACTTTAACTTTAACAACGTGCAAACATTGTGTCTTTGATATAAAATAACTGGTTGTAAGTGAAAGTTATCATAATTAAATATGGACCCGAGATTTGCACATCCCTTTACCTGTTTAATTTCAGGCCCCAGTTCTAGTGGAAGGACTGTTTTTGTCCAGCGTTTCCTAACACATATCAAGGATATGGTAACAGCCGTCCCAGATGAGATTATATATTGTTACAGCAAGTGGCAACCTCTATACAATTCAATGACTGGAGTTCAGTTTATTGAAGGACTGCCCGATATTGAGCAGTGGACAGGTGATAAGAGACGGTTGGTAATTATCGATGACCTCATGAACGAAACAGATGAACGTGTAACTAAATTATTCACAAAAAAGTCTCATCATAAAAATGTAAGCGTATTTTATCTCGTGCAAAATTTATTTGGCAAGAACAAAGAACACAGAACCATTAGTTTGAATTCTCATTACATAGTACTTTTCAAAAATCCACGCGATGGATCTCAGATTGTTAATCTAGCCAAACAGATGTACCCAGGTCAAACTACCTATGTCCAGGAGAGTTTTAAAGACGCAACATCGGTTCCACACGGGTATTTGCTAATTGATCTTCGTCAAGACACACCAGACAATTTAAGGCTTCGTTCGTGCATCTTCCCAGAGGAGCAACAAATTGTTTACTTACCCAAGTAACGAGATGGGAGAAAAAGTAAAAAGACAGGCTGAGATGTTAAAATGTCTACGTACAGCCAAACCACCAGTCATCAAGGCTGTTATGAAAACAGCATCACCCGAGCTGGTAGGAACACTCTGTGAATGTTGTCACAACGTTTTAAAAGGTAACGTTACACTGACACCTCCTCAGAAGAGACGTATGCGTCGTTACAAAAACATCCTGCGAGCGCTTACCAAGAAGAAATTCTCGCTCAAAAGACGAAAACAATTTTTACAAACTGGAGGATTCTTATCTGCGTTGTTAACTCCAATACTAACTGTACTAAAAGGGCTCTTTTAGATGGCTAAAAAATGATTTTGATGGATCCTCGTTTGTTAGAAAAACCTTATAGACCACCCGACGCTCTAAGAGATAACTTGGGAGAATTGGATACTCAAATGCAACTAGTCTTGGATCGACAAGATCTGCCACTCGGTGACAAGGCTTGACTTTATCAACAAACATTACAGCGTTATTTGACTCGACTAGAACAGTACAGACAAGTACCTCTAGGTCTCGTGGATATTAAGTCTCCAACACAAACCAACGAACAACCCACTGTACTTAAAGAGGAGGTCGTGGACAAAAAGCCTCAGTCCCCACCCGTCACACCCACTAATCGAAAAAAGGTGGTGGCCAGTAAATTGCGAGAATCATCGTCGTATTCGCTCAGAAGAAGGAAAAAGACACCAAAGTGGGAAGCATGGCCAAAGAAGTGATTTTAAAACAACATTACTACGAACCAAAACGACCTGGATCTTATGGAGGAATCGCCCCCTTACAACGTAGCACCAAACTTAGTCGTAAAAAAATTGAAGAGTGGTTAGGTCATCAGGACACATACACCCTACACAAGCCGGTGCGCAGAAAATTTAAACGACGTACGACCATTGCAGGTGGTATCGACCAACAGTTCCAGGCTGATTTAATTGACTTGCGAGGTTTAAAAAGATTCAACGATGGGTATTCGTATCTAGTAACGTGTATTGACGTGTTTAGTAAATTCGCTTGGGCTGTTCCTCTGAAAAACAAGACTGGGACAGCTTTAGTAGCAGCGGTAAAGACAATTTTTAACAGTCGCAAACCGATAAATTTTCAAACAGGCAAAGGCAGTGAGTTTGTCAACAAAACATTCTTAAAGTTTCTTAAAGATGAGAAAGTCCATTTCTTCACTACGGAGAATGAGGATACCAAAGCAGCTATTGTCGAACGGTTTAATCGAACCCTCAAAGAAAAAACGTGGCGTTACTTTACCAAAACCAACAGTCTTCGCTACGTCGACGTGATACAACAACTGGTCCACAATTACAATTATTCGTATCATCGGAGTATTAAGACGGCGACGGTGGAAGTTACGCCGAACAATCAAGAAGAAGTGTGGCGTACTTTGTACTCGACCCCTGACGTCATCGGGAGAAAAGTCTATTTTAAACCCGGTGATCGCGTGCGGATCGCCCAAGCCAGACAAACTTTTAAAAAGGGTTATACGCCGGCGTGGACAGAAGAGTTGTTTACGATCAGCCGACTAAACCAAACAAGACCGGTCACGTACGTCCTTAAAGATGATTCGGGTGAGGAACTGAAAGGTTCTTTTTACCAAGAAGAGCTACAGCGGGTCGGCGACAAGATAGTTTATCGAATCGAGTCCATTTTGGAGGAACGGCGCGGTGTTAGGGGTGTAAAAGAATATTTAGTCAAATGGTTCGGATATAACTCGTCATTCAACAGCTGGATTTCGTCCAAACAACTAGCGAGATATCGAGACTGATGGATATTGAAGAAGACGTGAGCACCCCAGTTTTGCGGCCACCCCCTCCCAAGACCGCGAGAACCTCGTTCTGGCCTTTTTTTGGGAAACTAGTCCCGCGACTAGAGATCGTTTTCATCTGTCAGATGATCGTTATATATGTCGTCATCGGTGTCTCGTTATTCAATCTGAGTCGGAGCAACGCAGAGGGACCAGACGGCAAGTTTTGGATCGCTTTAATGAGCATTTGTCTGGGTTACATGTTACCTAACCCTAAGATAGGATGAGTTTTTACGTGACTTTACCCAGCAATGCTTCGATGAAAATATACCCAAACAATAACGCCGGTCACTTTTTCGTCAAATTGCCACAGACTATAGACTTGAGTTCGCGTTACGAGGTTGGTTTGGTTGAGATTCAATTTCCCAAAAGTTATTTTAACGTGCTAGAGGATGATGTATGGATACATTACTTTCCCAACAAAGAAGATGAGTCTATGGTACTCACGTTACCCGCTGGTCTATACACCTCACCCGACACGCTGATCGACGAGTTGAATCGTGTGCTTTTAGCCACGGATGTGGATGAAAAAGCCCGAGTTAGATTCCATTTTAACAATAATAAGGCCACCTTGAATCTGTATGATCCGGAGGTTGAAGTTAGAATTAGCGAGACGTTGAAACACATGTTAGGTTTTCCTGCCTCGCTCGCCACAGACATCGACCCAATACTACGAGGCGAGACTGAAGTACAAATGGATAGCGACATGAAAAATGTATACGTGTACTGCGATCTCGTAGCGGCGAGACCGGTTGGAGATGCCTCTGTCCCTTTGTTACGGATTGTTCCTATTTTGGATAGGACTAATGCTTCTGTTTTTAGGATTTACGACAAACCACACTACGTACCCCTGAGCCGTTTTTCGTTTGACGCGGTGGAAATCCTTTTAACTAACGATCAGGGTATGACTATCCCATTCACTAGCGGAGCTTCGGTGTTGACACTACACTTCCGAACTCACAGACAGTTTGATTTTGACTAGAAAAAAATGGTGAGACACGTACCCATCCGACGAAACCCCAAGATGTATGAGGAGTTTTACTGCAACCAAGCTGGCCATGGGATGCCAGTGTTTATCGGAGGCAGAAGTCAAAGAGGCCATGTGATGCGTGATGCCATATGATGATGGATGGTATCCGCATGTCTGGTTTTGTGTAGTGTGTAGATGTGTTCAGTCAAAACAATGTTCATACAACAATAACAGGGCAATCCACATAGGACGTCAGTAAACTCACGACGTATAAAGTCAATGAGTCTTGAAACAGCCGATGACGTTTTTCTTCATTATTTATTGTGGACGCCACAGTGACAAAATGGTTACGCAAATGTGTAGGCACATCAAACAGTCATTATCACAGCAACATTCAATACAGCAATAGACGGTAGACAGCATTACAATGATGAGTCAGATGCATGTTATATTTCAAAGTGCTGTAAATGTAGTCAGGTGAAAAACTCCATCCTTTTCTATAACAGCCAGAAGATAACCAGATGTATGAGATCAGTTCACTCTCCTTAGTTTGACTTCAGCAAGACAGACACGTCTGCCGAAGTATAAATAATGTCCTCAAAAATATCCTCTAGATAATAAAGGTTTTCTAAACCTAGTTCATTTATCAAAGTAGCAAGTAATGGTCCTTGGTACATGCATCAACCGATGCAGTACAATGCAGCGACATGTGAGCTGGGAAAGAACATCTCGTGACGACGACTTTCGGAGACAGGCTATGAATCGAAATCGTTCACGACCCAAAATCAATAGAGTTAATGAAAGAGTCAATTTACCTTGCTTTCATGAAATACACAGAAATATCACGCCTCCCGACATGTGGGGAACACTAGAGGTATTATCTCGAATAAACGAAATATCCATTAAGAGGACTACACATCCCTGACAGAACAAAAAATAGCGGAGATCCCCTCTTCAACGAGGCATCTCTTTCGCCATTCCAAATCGCTCACTTCCCCCTAGTGGTGGGCGGAAACCGATCGACAAACAACAAGACAAGTCATGCGCAGTCCAGCGCAAAAATGACCACAGCTCAAACTTAACTGCATTCGATACCAACGCGAGAAGACAAATGCTTACCGAGAAAAGTGACTATAGATTTCAAGCAGTTGTTGCCCTTGCGTTATAAAACAGATATTGAAATAAAACGATGTTGCGAGAATTTATCACGCAACATATCACCACCTCCTCCCGATAAAAAAAAAATGTGGAACATATTTTTTTTTTTAATATCAAAGAGCATGCGATAAGCGGCTCAAAACGCACGAATTATGCGCTGATAATTAATTAAATTGCCAAACAATGGGCTAATTATAGAGTGTCTGGTGAGGATATACCTCAACAGAAAAATAAATATGTCTCAAAAAATATTCACATCGGGGAGGTGTCACCAACACACATCACGTTAGCATGTAAACACAATATACGTATGCAAGTTACTATAATCATCATTAAACAGCATACTCTAATATTGTCTTTAAAAATGGATGTACAAATCTGATATGAAAATTTAAATAGTACATTCTTTGACATGTAATGAAATAAGTACATAGTAAAGTTAAACTACATGACGATCCAGGATATATGCTCTGGTATTCCGAGGGTAAGTACAGATGTGCTAATCTATTGTAGAAATATAGGTGTGTTATGACTCTGTAATATATAGAAATATAGGACAGAAGTATTAGTTGGAGTCATGTGGGCATCTAGACAAAATGTCAGCCATCACATTATCCGCACCACGGATAGCTCGTACCGTGAAGTGAAAAGGTTGAAGAGCTATAGCATATCGAGTGGATCTCGAACTCTTCAAATTCTTAGTCTGAATAGCTGTAAGAGCTTTCTGATCAGTCTCTAGAATGAAATGTGCGCCCAGGAGGAATCTTTGTAGCTTTAGAATTGACCAAACCATCGCTAACAACTCACGGTCTAAAACCGAGTAGTTCCTCTCTGCCGCATTTAGTTTTCTAGAAATGTACATAACAGGATGCAGAGTATTTGCATATTCTTGCATCAGTGCTGCTCCAATCCCAGTGGATGAAGCATCACTCCGAAGAACAAAAGTCCTATCAAGAGTAGGTAATCTTAAGATGGGAGGAGAAGAAAATATATTCTTGATTTGGTCTAGTGAAGATTGGCATTCTCCAGACCAACGGACCAGATTAGGCGAACCTTTCTTCAACAATGTTGATAGAGGTGCCATGATCGAAGATAAATTTGGAATAAATCTCCCATAAAATTGAATTAAACTTAAGAGACTCCTAACTTGTTTCTTCGTTTTAGGAACAGAGATGTTCAGTATTTTGGAAGTATTGTGGTCTTCTGTCTTCAAGAGACCATGACCAACACGATGACCCAGGAAAGAGATTTCACCAAAACCAACAAAAGCTTTAGAGGGGTTTGCTGTCAAATTATTCTCACGTAGAGTGGACAGTAAGTCATATAACCCTAAATAGTGATCTTCCCAGGTATCACTGAAGAGACAGATGTCATCTAAGTATGCGATGACATCCGATCGATGTGACAGAATTCGACGCATCATGCGAACGAAAGTGGCAGGGGCGTTCATGAGACCAAAAGGCATAACATTCCATTGAAATAGACCCCTAGGTGTAGAAAAAGCAGTAAGAGGTTTGGCATGCTCTGCTAAAGGCACTTGCCAATAACCTTTAGACAAGTCAAGTTTAGTGAAGAATCTAGAATTAGAAAGTCTAATCAGTAGATCTTCTAACAAAGGCATCGGTTCAGCATCGAACTTTGTGACCTGATTCAATTGCGATAATCAACGCAAATTCGTATGTTCTTATCCTTCTTCCGGACAATAACCATGGAAGAAGAATATGGTGAAGTCGATGGTTCAATTATATTTAATTGAATCATTTCATCCAATTCCTTTTCCACTTGCGACTGAAAGTGTATAGGAATAGGATACGGCCTAACCCTAATTGGATTATTGTCGGTAAGATTATGTCATGTTCTATGACATCTGTGTGTCCAGGAATGTCAGTGAGAACATCCTGAAATGTTTGTAACATCGACGAGACTTGTCGATGTTCGTCACCAGAAAGATTAGGAGAAACCGAAACGTTTTTCCAAGATTCCGTAGAATGTAATGGAACCACTGGAAGGGGAAGGTTGACATCAGAGAAGGTAGCTTCCTCATCCTGTATGACAGACAGGGATGAATAATGACCGTGAGGTGCAGGAGCATCATCCGTTGCCTGGAAAATAGGCAGCAAATAGTCCGGACGTTCGTGAAATTCCGAAAGCATGTTTATGTGGAAAGTTTTATGCTTTCCATCAATATCGACCACATAGTCAACATCGGAAATCCGAGAGACTATTGCATACGGACCTTTCCGTGCAATAAGAAGTCTATTTTCCCTACTGGGGAGTAGGACGAATGCTTTGTCACCTGGACAAAGTTGTCGTAGACATCTATTCTTGTTAGCAAACTGCCTTGCCTTCTCTTTAGCAATTTCTGATGAAGCAGTTGCTAGCTTACATGCCTCAATGATCTTTTGTCTAAGAGCAATGACATACTCATATGAGGATTGAGTTTCATCGCTAATATCATCGGCAGTGATGAGATCGTGTAATAAAGACACAGGGCCACGCGGACGCGCGCCAAAGACAAGTTCGAAGGGAGAAAATCCTGTGTGTTCATTAGGGACTTCTCTATAGGCAAAGAGAGCCGCGGGTAAAACCCTGTCCCAATCTTGAGGATGATCTTCAGTTATCTTACCAAGCAAGTCTTGAGCGTTCTATTCAGACGCTCAACTAACCCATTAGACATAGGATGGTAGATACTACTGAGAGATCGTTCAATATGTAAGGTAGACATTACCTGTGACATAGTGTCAGATATGAGTTGAGTGCCATGGTCTGATAATATTTCTCTGGGGGAACCCCAAGCGAGAAAATATCAACCAAAGAGCATCTGCGATATCTGTAGTAGATATGCTCTTAAGAGGAATAGCCTCTGGCCAACGTGTGCACATATCGACACATGTAAGGATAAACTGATGTCCTCTGGCCGACTTGACCTTAAAAGGGCCAATAATATCTATGGCCATTTTCTGGAACGGCCGAATAGGAATGTCAGCAGCCTGGATAGGCGCAGCATGTCGTGGTCCTCTAGATTTGACCTCCTGACATACCTTGCATGATCGGCAGTAAATACGAATGTCCTTATTGACAAAAGGCCAAAAGAAAGCCGCAAGGACTCTCGACTTCGTACGGGCAAAACCCATATGTCCAGCACATTGCGAGTCATGAGCATGTTGTAATATTTGCACTCTCATGCTCTTGGGAACAAGAATTTGCGAATGTGCCGACGTAGTCGAATCTTGTACCATACGTACAAGTACGCCGTTTCTCATTGCAATCCAAGATTTTCTATTTGTATCCTGATTCGGATCACCTTTCTTCGCAAGAATGAAGAATTTTTTTAAAGAAGGATCTTCTTCTTGCAATTTTATGAAAGAGTCACGAGTGATTACTAAGTGACTATCTTGGCTATCAACTTCATTATCACTATTCAGTGATGTTTCGGGTGTTTGTAGAGCTTGTGCTCTTGTAACTACTGCATTTGTAGCTTGCATGTTATTATCTTCCCAAGCAGCAATCTGCTGTGGGGTACACTCCCTAACTCCGTGAATACGACCAATAATAAGGTCCGCAATAGGATTAGGTAAGAGACAAGCATGCACATCACCAGTAAAGAAAGGAGTGGCAATGCGAATTACAGCAGTAGGATATTTTTCTAGAGTGCCGCCAAATGTGACACATTTAATAACCCTTCCTGTAGCACAAGATGGATCTACAAGCGATTGTCTAACACCAATAGTGGTGCATCCGGAATCGAAAAGTAGTGAGACCGGAGTATCATTAACAAGACCCTTATGTAGAATTAAAGAACCCCTCCCGTCATGCGCAACAGCAGCAGGAAGAGCGGGAAGTGGGTGACCACAACTCAAAGTAGTTATGGTACCCGGTTCGAATAAAGTACTGCATTGGGGGCATTTGTTTGCTCTCTCAAAGTCAAAAGCAGAACCAGTGACAGCGTCAAAGTTTTTACTATCAACAACATGATTACAGGCTCCCTCAGTTTCCTGTTGTACAGCATTAGCCTGCTGATATCTCTTTTTTTGTGTTGAGATCTACCCCGACTATTATTACCTCTGAAGTTATCAAAGTTATTATTATCTCTGCAGTTATTATGGTCTCTATTGTAATTGTTATCCTGGTTCGAATTCCAGTTTCCACGATTACTATCATGTTCACATTGATGCGAACATCTATTTGTTTGGTTCTGAGGTCTTCGGCAGGAATAACCTCTATTACCATATCCTCTTTTGAAATGCCTATAATTATTAGGGTGATAGTAACGACCACTATCAGGTTGTCTCCAATTCTTCGAAGAAGAATCACCATGAAATTGGTTTCCATGATTTTGACAGAAATTACCGCTGCTCTTTCTATCAAAATTTTGTTGGAATCTACGAGCAAAGTTTTGACCATACGGAGCTGCCGAAGCAACTGGTAAACCTTCTTTCACCTTAGAGTTACCCATGGTTATGTGTGGGTGTGCAGTTACGTATTGGCAACAGAAATCTTCCATTTCTTTTATTGTTTTAGGTTTACGTTCATGAAGGAAAGCAAGGAAAGACTCATTGACAGACGACATGACTTTGTCTCTAAGTATTAAGTCCATAAGTCCTTCATAAGTTTTTTCCGTCTTAGATAGTTCAACCCATCGTGAGAAAGTAATGCGTATTCAACTCCATTTTCAGGTAACATGTTTTTAAATTGTAGACGATAGCCGTCTTCGTTAAGCTGATATTTCTTTAACAGAGCGGCCCTGACAACCTCATAATTGTTCTTGTCAGGTTCATCCACCATATTTAATATACTTAGAGCTTTACCTGTCAGTATCCCTGATAACTGATAAACATATTTTGCTTTGTCTATGTTATGAGCTGTACATGCTTGTTCAAATCTGTCCAGATAGAACATTATGTCATCACTGGAAGGACTAAAAGTTGGCAACTTAATCTTAAAAGTATCATTATTAGCCTTACCAGAAGATGAACCCTTGTTTGAATCATTACCATTACTCATGTTCATCAATTTCAATTTTTCCAACTCTAAAGCTAAGACCTTTTCTTCATGTTCCATTTTTGCTTTCTCTTTCCTCTCATCAGATTCTCTCTGTAATCTTCTCTCCTCAGCCTGAGCCTCTATTTGAAGTCTTTCAGCTTCTTTTTCAAGTCTTTTATTTTCAGCCTCTTTTTCAAATCTTTTATTTTCAGCCTCTTTTTCAAGTCTTTTATTTTCAGCCTCTTTTTCAAGTCTTTTATTTTCAGCCTCTAGCTGGAGTTTTCTTTCCTCAGCTTCTGATTCCCTTTTTTGTTTTTCCATTTCCATTTGGAATCTTTTTTCATCCACCTGCATCTGCAGTTTCTTTTGTTCAGCTTCCATCTGCAGTTTCTTTTGTTCAGCTTCCATTGCTTTATCATATCGAGCAGTTGCAAATTCTTCTAACTTATCACCAGTCTTCCCAAGCAATTTACCCTGCTCAATAAAGTGCTCAAATGTAGACATATTGTCTAACATATGAGTCCAAAACCTGAAATAATTAACTAATTTATTTCAAACCTAAGTGTAACAAGTCTTAATTAAGCACTTGTATATTCACATCACCTTATATTATCCCAGTCTCTGTGGGAAACAAGTCTCCAATCAAAGAACTTGTATATGAAATATCAACAATCAATTCTTGATCATAAGTGCACTTCTCATTCAATAGTGCACGACACTATTCATCATTCATTTATCATCAGTGTAGTAGTAACAGTGCATTAGCATAGCCCATTAACTAATTACTATAACTGTAAACAATGACTATGTAAACACATGCAGAATGTAAACATTGAAAATGTAAACAAAGCAAACAATGTAAACAATAACAATGTAAACAATAACAAAGATCAGCAACAATACAAAAACGTTCGCAGAAATCAACTAAAAATAAAGCAGAAATTAATGAAATATCACAAAAAATGTGACGATATCTACGATAGAATTAAACAAAATACATGACACCACAGTGTATAAACAAAAATGTTGTATGAAACTAAATTATAGACAAGAGTAGGCTAACAAATACAAACAAATCAAAACAAAACTAAAGAATGTGAAATAATAACGAAAACAATATTAAAACATGTCATCACAGCTAACATAAATAGCAACAGAAGTCGCTTAGCAAATTCCAGTATCGGAAATTTGCAAACCCTACAGAAAACGCTCACAATAGACGACCTCTATGACGTGGCATAATCTAACGGAGACACCACCCAACCGAGAACCCGCTGAAATATAAACATATAAATATACAAATAACATATAGACATATAACATATAGAATGAGATGATACACAGAAGACTCAGCAGAAGTATAAGGGCACAGTTTACATACAAACAGGCCACTTAACTTATAGGCTTCCAATCGTCGAACAGCAGAAAAAACGGATGTCAATCAACGTCCTAAAGAGCGAAGCTCCAACGATGATGGTACATCTGAACTGCTTCCACTGCTAACACGATGGTACAAGAGCTTCTGAAATACTGTGTGTTGAGTTGTTTCGGCACTTGACCTTCTAATCCAAAAGTAAGTTGATGGAAATCGGTACTTGGCCTTCTTCAGAAAACAACCCGTTTCAACCGGCACTTGACCTTCACAAAAACGACAGCACTGGAACCTTGACAGCAGCAACTTGCTTGACTTGCGTAAAAGATAACAGCAGTCCGAGTTATCCGGCAACATGTAACAACACCGGGTACTGTCAAATTCTTGTTTCCGTCAAAAAATTGAAATTTTGACTTTTACCGGGCAACGCCGAGTACTTTGAAAATTTTGAAGATGTTGACTGTCTTGAAGAATGTTAATTTCTTGATGGATGCTGATAAATTCTTGTTGAAAATGAAGTGGGTAAGGGACCCCGTGTTTGCTGGTACCAGATCAACCCAGCTTATGGCCACCAAATGATGCGTGATGCCATATGATGATGGATGGTATCCGCATGTCTGGTTTTGTGTAGTGTGCAGATGTGTTCAGTCAAAACAATGTTCATACAAAAATAACAGGGCAATCCACATAGGACGTCAGTAAACTCACGACGTATAAAGTCAATGATTCTTGAAACAGCGGTTGACGTTTTTCTTCATTATTTATTGTGGACGCCACAGTGACAAAATGGTTACGCGAATATGTAGACACATCAAACAGTCATTATCACAGCAACATTCAATACAGCAATAGACGGTAGACAGCATTACAATGATGAGTCAGATGCATGTTATATTTCATAGTGCTGTAAATGTAGTCAGGTGAAAAACTCCATCCTTTTCTATAACAGCCAGGAGATAACCAGATGTATGAAATCAGTTCACTCTCCGTAATCTGACTTCAGCAAGACAGACACGTCTGCCGAAGTATAAATAATGTCCTCAAAAATATCCTCTAGATAACAAAGGTTTTTCAAACCCAGTTCAGGTAACCAAGTAGCAAGTAATAGTCCTTGGGACCTGCATCAACCGATGCAGCACAATACAGCGACATGTGAGCTAGGAAAACATCTCGTGACGACGACTTTCGAAGACAGGCTATGAACCAGAAATCGTTCACGACCAAAAATCGATAGAGTTAATGAAAATGTTAATTTACCTTGCCTTCCGGAAATACACAGAAATATTATGCCTCCCGGCATGTGCAAATACACTAGAGGTATTATCTCGAATAAACGAAATATCCATTAAGAGGACTACACATCCCTGACAGAACAAAAAAATAGCGGAGATCCCCTCTTCAACGAGGCATCTCTTTCGCCATTCCAAATCGCTCACTCCACTCGTGGTGGGCGGAAACCGATCGACCAAAAGCAAGACAAGTCATGCGCAGTCCAGCGCAAAAAATGACCACAGCTCAAAAACTCAACTGCATTCGATACCAACGCGAGAAGACAAATGCTTACCGAGAAAAGTAACTATAAATTTCAAGCAGTTGTTGCCCTTGCGTTATAAAATAGATATTGTAATAAAATGATGTTGCGAGAATTTATCACGCAACAATTAACTAAAACGCCTTTTTGTTATCTATATCGTCCGTTGTATGTCTAACTGTTCGTCTAACTGTTGTAAAATAACTGTTTGTATAACTGTTCGTCTAACTGTTCGTAAAATATAAATATATGTCTAAATATAACGTATAACTGTTCTAAAATAACTGTTGTATGTCTAAATGTATATGTCAATAAATATCGTCTTCTTGTTATCGTCTTCCTATTATCCTCGTCTTGTTATGTAAATATCCTCTTCTTGTTGTCGTCTTCTAAAAATATCCTCTTAAAAATATCCTCTTCGCGCCATCTTGCCACATTTTCCTTATATAAAAAGTCATGCAATACAACAACCTACTTATCTCCCCCTTGTTATCTCAAGTCCGCTATCTTGCGCCATATACCCTCTTCTTGTTATCTCAAGTCCGCCATCTTGCGCCTCCTGCGCACCTCCTGAATGCGCTTATATAAAAGTCACGCGCCTCCTGGCGTTTTTGCTCTATAAAAGTCACGCGCCTCCTGGCGCGCCTCCTGCGCGCCTCCTGAATGCGACCTAAGTTGCGCATTGTATACTACTACAACGAGGCTTCACATTTATTCATACTTACCCAAACTGGTTAAGATAAATGCGGACAATTCTGGGCATTTTGTCACCGAAAAATAACAGAGGCTGGACTGTTTCTATAAAAAAAATCCCGTCCATGGAAGTATACCTGAAAGAGATGCGCGCTGTTTCAACCGACGCGCAATTGAGTTCCCCGGCCAAAAATGCACCATGAAAAAATATTACAACTTTGGTGGGAAACGATGTTGAAAATATGATAGAAAGATAAGACAATTATTAGGTTTAATTAATACCACAGAAATGCTACAGAACAATTACTAGGAAGGTGAGATACCAGTGACATTCAATGTGAAGAGAAATTTCGTTTTCGTGCACTCTGACATACAATCATATATACATTTTTAGTCTTGACGAATGGATGCAAGTCATAGAAAATGACTACAACCCAAAAAAGCCAGCACGAAATCTCATAAATGAGGTATCTGAGGAAGGTAGTTGAAGTAACAAGAAGAGACATGGTCCGCAACCAAACGATACATCATGGCCTCAAACCTCAAACCTTGCAGATCCACGTGAATCAGTCCCAATTACGATGGTTTGGTCATATCTGCAGAAGGGAAGAAGATCGGCTACCACGGCAAATATGGGAAACCAAGAACCAAGGATTTAGACCTCCAGGTCGACCCAGAGTTCACTGGGGGAACATTTGGCAATCTCTGAAAGACAGATGACTAGATTGGAACCAGGCCAGAAAGAAGACAGCCGATAAGATAGTATGCCGCTCTCTCTGGCAAACCTCTACATCCCAGGGTAAAAGAGAAAAGACCAAGTAAGTATAAACATTTTTTTAATTTTTGCAACAAAGTGTGGGTGGCTCTTTCCAAAATTCCCTCCAGTATTGCGCTCCCTAAAGATCTTGTCATTAGTTCGACATTGGTGATCTTGTCATTAGTTCTACATTAGTGATCTTGTCATCAGTTCCACATTAGTGATCTTGTCATTAGTTCTACATTAGTGATCTTGTCATCAGTTCCACATTAGTGATCTTGTCATTAGTTCCACATTAGTGATCTTGTCATTAGTTCCACATTGGTGATCTTGTCATTAGTTCCACATTAGCGATCTTGTCATTAGTTCAACATTGGTGATCTTGTCATTAGTTCCACATTGGTGATCTTGTCATTAGTTCCACATTAGTGATCTTGTCATTAGTTATACATTAGCGATCTTGTCATTAGTTCCACATTAGTGATCTTGTCATTAGTTCCACATTAGTGATCTTGTCATTAGTTCCACATTAGGGATCTTGTCATTAGTTCCACATTGGTGATCTTGTCATTAGTTCCACATTGGTGATCTTGTCATTAGTTCCACATTAGCGATCTTATCATTAGTTCCACATTAGGGATCTTGTCATTAGTTCCACATTAGTGATCTTGTCATTAGTTCCACATTAGCGATCTTGTCATTAGTTCCACATTGGTGATCTTGTCATCAGTTCCACATTAGTGATCTTGTCATTAGTTCCACGTTAGTGATCTTGTCATTAGTTCTACATCAGTGATCTTGTCATTAGTTCCACATTAGTAATCGTGTCATTAGTTCCACATTAGTGATCTTGTCATTAGTTCTACATTAGTGATTTTGTCATTAGTTCCACATTAGTGATCTTGTCATTAGTTCTACATTAGTGATCTTGTCATCAGTTCCACATTAGTGATATTGTCATTAGATCTACATTAGTGATCTTGTCACTAGTTCTACATTAGTGATCTTGTCATTAGTTCCACATTAGCGATCTTGTCATTAGTTCCACATTAGCGATCTTGTCATACCACATCAATCCTTCTAGTCTACACAAGCACCCATTTACGAAAGTCTGTAGCTTTTTAGTTATTGTGTTTGTTGTTCTCCATGTTTCAGAGCCATACAATAAGACTGACATGATATTTAAGTTGAAAATTCAGATTTTTTTGGGGGGACCAGATTTCTATTTATAAATGTCTGCTTACACATAACAGAAGGATCGAAATTTTATGACAAAATCACAAATGTTGAACTGATGGACGTAACCAGACACACACACATGGAACATGATGTGATGAAAATACGATGTCATTTAATGCGACACACAATTGGAAAACTAACAGATGCAGTACAAGGCAGACCCTATCTGAGAAATACTCATGTTAAGAAAAATATAGGAAGGTTAAAACAAAAAAGACAGAGAAGAGAACTGATGATAACCATGAAAAGGATAAAGAAAATATGGAAAGATCTTACACGGATGACACGGGACAGAAGAACTTGGTATGTTAGAGCTGTGTCTACTTCTATATTTTCCCCTCTGATTCCAGAACAAGGACCGTCAGCGACGAGGCAGCACGATTAATTAACGCTTTGCGTCCCCAGCAGTGTCGCATTACGGAAAATTCAAGGAGGCTGTCCACCCGTGTGACCACCAAGAACTGGGTGCCATCAGACGCCATCATGACTGTACTGTACAGTTTAAAAATCTACTTCCAAACATCACATATTTTTCTGTATTTATATGGACAGTAGTCCGAAAAGTAGGATCGGCCCCGGGTGATAAATACTTCAAGTAGACCCATGGTACCTGGCACTATTTAGATTTCAACCAGGCATTAAACTGTATGCCATTTTTCCCCGACAGGTGATATTTTAAAACAAAAACAGTAAACATAGATATGTATGACATAATAATTATAGTATGTCCCGAAAAGTAAGACGCATCGATGTATAAGACGTGGCCTTAACTTAACAAGATTTTTGGGGGAAAAATAGTTATGCAATAGATTTATATCCTCATTATGTTCCTTTGTACTCCTTAAGAGACTCAATTTTATGCTGTTGAGTTGGATCATACTGTAACTGCGGCACGTGAAGCTCGCTACAGCCTTTTGCAACAACAATACCAGGTACTTTTATTTTTTTTTTATTGTAGGTAATTTTTTTTTTTCTACAGTCATGTAGAATAAATTAGGCGCCAAATGCACTGTTTTTGAAAACGGAATAATTTAAACAGCTAGGAAAGCAATTAGTTTCTTATAAACAAATAATTCTTTACTTTGAAATTTTCTGTTTCATTTTTAAGAAACACTTAAATGTTAATGATTTCATTTATTTCTTTTAAAATACATTTCGGCGCGGCTGCGCAGATAGCACACTCAAGAGCTGCTCCTGGTCATGATAATTACCTTATTACATTATGGGTGATTTATTTAGCCAGATTTCTGAACACCAAAAAGAACCTACCAGTTGCTCTGGTACCCAATTTATGAGGCTGGGTCGACCCTGGAGCCGTTACGGTCTAAATAATTCCGCCTCAACTGGGTATAGAACCATGGACGCACCAAGCACCAATCTAAGAAGCGTGTGCACTAACCATTGTGCTACCGTAGCTCAGATTTCTGAACACGAAAAAATGTATCTTATGTGGCGGAAAAAATTGTAATAATATTTATAAACATGTTGTAAATTGAATGAAGAATATTTATAAGTGTTGATAACTGTCAGCGCAATAAGTTAGTTTTATATCGATTATGCAAATTTTCAAAAACAAATTCGTGTTTTAAATACGAAGATTACAAATGATTAAAAACTGTCATTGTTATTTGCATATTTATTTTGAACTTCTTTACTGGGAATACATTTACTTATTTGTTTAAGCTTTTAATTATTCCTTTACTTTCATCTTTTGAGTATTCGTGTATATTCGACATGAGCTCGGCTTTTGCGCGTGTTTTGGTTTATCTTTCGAAGTGTAGAAGACAAAGGAAGCATCATCATCAGCTGCCATCTCCACATCGACGGTCGGCGTAATGGATTTCCAACGTTTTCTGCCGCTTGTCTTGATGGTGCACTCTGATAGACTATTTCCTGTCCATCTCTTGATGTTACCTTCTCTCATGGGGCGACTAAATTCCCCCCCCCCCACCCGATTCATTTTTCTCTATTCTGATGCTACACTCATCTCTTCCTTTTATCGGGTCATTATCTTACTCTGCGCCTTCATCTTTCGATGTTACCTTTCCCTCTAGTTGACGAACATGTCACTCCCACACGTTTTGGCTTGACAGCCCAACATGTCACGCGTCGTTTGATTGTGATCAGACTCGAGTAGCCATATAGAACTGAAAAGATTATGTCAACATTTGGTTGATGTTGGTCGCCAGAATTATTGTGTAAGCCATCCGGACTAGTGATAGATAAGCAAGTAATCTTCACACAAGCCGGAAAATGGCGACATACAAAAATTTGGGTCGGTAATTTGATATAACGAATTTTTAATCCATGAACATGACTTGCAGAAAAATGCAACTTCCAATGTGATCTTTGTTTTATTAGTCTGGTCGCTAGATATACCGCGTAACGATTTCTGACAGGCCGCTATAACAAACTTGAGTATTAGGACAAGAAGAAATGATATAATCACTTCCGACAAGACGTCTTACAATAAATAAGATGGGAAGTGAGTGCAACCTTAGAAGAGATTATCAGATGTAATAATTAAGGGCAGGTCGCGTGATATAATGGCTTTGGTTAAAAAATAAAAACAGTTAAGGGGCAATACTTTATATGATCATGTAGTAACTTTCAGAGTGAGTGATGGGGGTAACATTTACTAAAAATCAAACGCTTTATTTGTGGTTGGTTTGACATTAGAATCTTAAACTAAACTTAATTACGATTGGGTTTTCACCCAACTGAACCTCACTAGGTGGCATTTCAAAAATAGACTGAAATGTTGTCGGTATTCTGCTGTTACCATACTGTGTACACTTTTTTTCTTCAAAAATGGACTTCTAAATTGTCGTGATTCTGCTGTTACCATCCTGTGTGCACTTTATTTTTTCAAAAATGGACTTTGAAATTTTGTCGCGATTCTGCTATTAACATCCTGTATACACATTTTTTTTCTTCAAAAATGGACATTTGTGTGTGGGCAGAAAATTCACATGAAAACCAAGCACATTTTAAGATTTCCCCACTACATTTTACCATCTTCGTCAAAGAGAGATCATTGAGTGCCAGAATAATGAGTAGTAATAAGGATTCAAGTATATGACAGACCATAGGACTAGGAGTGTCCTCTAAAATTAGGAAGTATAAAACTTCAAATATAGTACTGAGAGCCAAAGTCCGAGGAACCTTCATCAAGCGTGAAGAGTTAGGAGATAATGTTAAAAGCAGAACCTGAGGGACAAGTGCATCTTAAACAGCTGCACGATATTAGGGCCTTTCTGTGCATCAAGTCTGGATATAATTCTTAACCCATTTGGGATGAGCTGTAACTAATTTTATTTGCAATTGACCTGTATAAATTACTTATTGATGTACGACCTCACAAACTAAAATAACTTGCCACACAAACCACCACTGGAAGAGCTGATGACTGCTTCGTGCGGGTTTCCTCACAAGGAACCAATTTCTCTTATTCAATTTTTGATCAGCGAAGGGGTGAAACCAATAGAAATTCATCGGCGAATGAAGCTCAAGTATAGTGATGCATGCATGTCAAGGTCACAGGTGTATGAATGGTGTACAAAGTTCAAAAACGGCGTGATTTCTGTGACAGATTGTTAACGACCGGTGTGGTGAAGTGGGATGTTATAAATATTTATAGGGGACTTAGTGTACTGACTGAGATCAGCTGTGAAGGTATCTATATCTAATAAGAGTAGTGTGTTATAGATAACCTTACTTGCTGCCACATATATATATATATCTCAGTCAGAATTATTCTGGAATAGTGTGATGACTACGTTGTATGTCTAGGGTATGTGTATGATGAAGTGTAAGTCATAACAACAACAGACAGATAAACAATTTAATTTATTCCACCACACTTGACAACACTGTGACACTCACATACATAAAACACTCTACAAGGATATCTTAAAGGAGTCACTGATAACTTTTCAAATAACAATATGTATTCATTGCTGTCATGAATGAATATGTGTCCTGATTCAAATACAAAGGGAACCAGGAATCACAATCAATTTTAATTACAAGTTATATGTACAGAATTTCTCAATATGAATATTGTAGTGACATATATTATTAAAAGTATCCTATGTGTGTCAGTTGTGTAGTAGTAATATGAGGTAATACTGGTTTTTGTTTTGTTCAAGCTCTGTTGGTATTTGTCATCATGACTTCAATAGTTTGTCTTTATTGGAACTAGTATTGGAGATGTTCTCAGTTCCTGATATTAAAACAATTTACTTCCCCTCTTAAGTTTATGTTACAATGTTATTTTAAGATGGGGGTACATAATTTTGAGCTCAGCTGGCCACATCAGCTTATCTTGCGTGATGGCGGCAGGAAAAGACTCCTCTGCTCGATTTCTCCCCTGTGCTCTGGAGACACCTCACTGATAGCTAAATGGACCAAGGAGTATGCTGTCCGACTCTGGATTCAGCAAAGCTCTGACCAGGTGCTGCTCAATACCATCAAGACCACGGTCCCTGAAAACAAGAAGGATGTACCTTCTACTTCATAACTAATTGATACTCTAGTTCTACACTGAGCACAATACACCACAAACATTGAGTTCAGAGCGTTAGGCCAACTGTCAGCTTCATCTGAAATACTTTATACCAGTATTAACCTCCTTAATGGTTACTACGCCTCTGCACTTCCAGCATTATTTCTTTCTAGTCAATCATCTAGGTGTCAGTGTACTGTGTGGCCATTCCATGCCGTTTTACTTTCCTCCGACACCTTCTGTTCAGGCTGGAGCATTAACCTTTTAATTTATATATGTGGATTAGAATATTTCACGACACCTCCCCTCTTAAAACAGACATCCCATGTCAGTCCTTTATTCTATATACACATAGATAAATGTAAGTCAACTTGACTTTACTCTGCTGTGGTGCTATCATGGTTTTATGTAGTTGGGTCCATTCAGAGTAGGCACTACTCATGAAATCTGCCTCAGACTTCTACAACCAATAATATATTTCGGTTATGTTACTGAACAGCCGCAAGTGTGAGTGCTTGTCTTAATGCTGCTTCGCAACCCGTATTCACCATTTCTCTTCTCTGAGTCTGCGCAATGACATGTCCAGAGAACATTATATTTCCCTCAAAATGTACGTTATGAGGAGCTAACATATACCTGGTGATAGCAGAGTTTTCGTAGTGGATCCCATAATCTTCTTATTATCCTGTATGAAACATTCGGAATATCCTCAATCAAAGAGGCAACTCAGGGATTCATTACGTTCCTCCGAAATGTTTACATCCAACAATTTTCTCATCATTCTAGAGAAGACACTAGGCGCATTCTTCAATCCAAATGGCAATCTATTAAACTCATAGTGTCCTTCTGAGGTACTAAAAGCTAGGTATGGTCTAACCTCAGGCTTTACTGGAATCTGATAGTATCCTTTACTCAGATCCACTTTTGAGAAATATTTAGCTTTATTTAGTCTGGCAAACAGCTGATTTGTATCCGGCAATGGATCCACCTGTCCTTCTGTAATAGCATTCAGTCTCCTGTAATCTATACAGAGTCTATGTTCTCCAGAGGGCTTCCTTAAGAGTACAACACCGGAACTATACGAAGATTCACTGTGTGAAATAATTCCTCCTTCAATAGATAGTCTATCTCTTCCTTCAAAGCTTTCTCCTTAGCAAACGGAATCGAATATGGTTTCATACAGACAGGTGTGGGGTCTATCAGTTTCATATCATATTCCAATAGGTTTGTATGCCCTGGTCGGTCTGTTAACACCTCTGCATGATTATTTAGAACCTGTTGCACTCTCTCTTTCTGAGTTTTCGTTAAATGTGTACTGATTTTCACCTGTGCTGCTGTCTCACAGGGGTGTAATGGATACTCAAATGATGAAAGTGGTTCCTTTTTCATCTCCATGGCGATGGACAAGGTCAACAAGTGTGTCTCTTCCTGATGTTCTCTTTCCAAATATTTCTTCAGGAGATTCACATGATAGATTTTTTCTTTCCCCTTCTTATCTATCTTATAATTTGTTCTAGATACCTTCTCTAAAACTGTATATGGACCCTGCCATCCAATTTGTAACTTATTCTGACTCCCGGGCAAAAGAAGCAGTACTTTCTCTCCCACAGCCAAATTTCTGTCTTTCGCCTTCCTGTTATAATAGGCAGCATGTTTCTTCCTGGCTTGTTTCAAATTTTCATTGGCAAGTTTCCAGCCAGTTTTTAAACGAGTGGTCAGCTCATTCACATATTGGTATGAAGATGTAATGTTTTCCTCTGCCTTTTCATCAGTCCACGTTCTTAACAAAGCTACATATGGACCTTTAATTTTGTGGACCTATTTGTCCATGCACCGGTATGGTCTCTTCCACTCGAAGCTTTATAGTGATGATTTTTCCTCCCAGAATTATCATTCACAAAACGACCGCTACCAATTTTTTTTTTGGGGCTTTCTCCCCACTTAAAATTCTTGATGAGAGATTTCCTCTCTACATCCTCTTCCTCCAGTTTGTTTAAGTCCGATTGAGGGATTTTCGGCTTATCCTGGGGTAAGACATCTTTTTGCACTCTCCGCAAAGTGGCCATTGTAAAACAGTTAAGTGAAGCTTGTCCGTGAAAAGGGGCTTCCCATTCCATTTGGTCCACTTTATCAAATCTACTTTTCTTTTTATTATCAGGCCTAATTTTGCCCCGTGGCGTGTCCAGGTCCTGATCCATGTTCCCACTTGTGGGTGTTCCCTCATGTGCTATGCTACACCTTTCTACAAAATTCTCAATGTCCCATCTTGCTTTGGGCCAATAATAATTGTGAGCCACCTTTTGAATGATGGTACCTATCTTCTCATGGTCCCCATCTGGTTTCACATGTAGGCTCCTTATTAAGTCTGCCCTATATCTTTTAGGAAGTACCAGCTGTCCCTGACCTTTGGATCTAGCTCCAGTCTTCCTATACATCAACTTGTTTTTCATGTAAAAATCTCCCTTGCCTGGAGTTGTATGACAAGTTGACAATTTTCTGAAACAAGGCTTGAGTGTTTTATCCCCAGCCTGTGCCTTCCTCATCTCTTCTGGAGTGGTATCTAACATAATATCCTCCTCCTGTCTTGAGGTCGACCTGACCTGAAGGGTTGCCATATACACAGGTTTCCTTCTGCAACGGTCAGTGTCATGATTGTCCATCTGACAATTTTTACACCACCTTTTTCCTTGGTTGAAAGATTTTCTTTCATCATATTTCCTTTCATCGAATTGTGGGAATTTATTTTTATTTTCATACCGTGGCCTATCAAACTGGTGCTTACCTTTGTTTTGATCCCTAGGATCAAATTTATTAAAGTTCTGTGGTGCCCTAAAGTTATCCACTTGTTTCTTTTTATTACCTGTTACCTCTGCTTGAGCTGCTTGATACCTTTCAGCAACATTTAGCAACTCACCCAGCCTCTCTGCACCTTGTTCCATGAGAAACTTTCTCAGGTCTGGAGCCATGGACTCTCTTAATTGCTCTATAAGGACCATTTCCTTAAGATCTTGGGTTTTCCCCAGAGAAGTCCATTTCTCCAAGTATGTCTCTATTCGTGCAGAGAACTGGTGATAGGTTTCACCTGACAGTAGTTTAGCATTCCTAAATTTTTTCCTATAGAATTCTGCATTCTTTTCATATCTTAACAAAAGAGCCTGCTTTAGCATGTCATAATTTTCCTGATCACCTCTGCTCATTTTTGCAAAAACTTCATAAGCTGCCCCACGAAGTCCCTGAGATAACTTTAAGCTCCACCTTTCTCTCTCTAACCCATACGTGGTAGCTAATAGTTCATACCTATTTAGGTAGCTCTCTATATCATCGTCTTTCTCAACAAAATGATCTAAATGAAAATTCATAGCTGAGGTTGAGGCTCCTTGGCTAGCAGTGGCATCAGAGGCAAAGGGACTGGCACCATTTTCAGGAGCATGGCCCTGAAACTCAAACTCCCTTAGTCGTAACTCATGTTCCCTTTGTAATCTTTTATCTTCTGCTTCCCTTTCTGCAGCTAATTTCTTCTCTTCCCTTTCTGCAGTCAATCTTCTTTTTTCTGCTTCCCTTTCTGCAGCTAATTTCTTCTCTTCCCTTTCTGCAGCTAATTTCTTCTCTTCCCTTTCTGCAGCTAATTTCTTCTCTTCTCTTTCTGCAGCTAATTTCTTTCTTTCCTCGGCTTCCAATGCTTTAGCCTCTTTGTCAGCCTCAATCTGCAACCTCTTAGTCTCAGCCTCAGCCTCAAATTGTAACTTCTTAATTTCCCTTTCAGCCTCTAACTTTCTTTCGGCTTCTTTTTCTAATCTTCTTTCTTCGCGTTCAATAAATTTGTCACATTCCGTAGTGACATAGGCAACCATAACTTGCCCATCTAATCCTAACTCTTTTGCAGTCTGAACAGCAGCAGATCGAAACTTGGCCAGGTCCGCCATTGTCTATCAGGTAAATTTATACAATGTCTAACCAACAATTCAATCTCTAAATATATATCTAATGGACAACACAGGCACCGTGAGCTCAACCTTATTTAATTCCACCCAAGGATACCTTTTAATTCTTATATTTCCCTGAAGTGAATTACCCCCAATATTTGTAATAGGGAAAGATTCAAAATCCCAAGAGCGAGACCCCAATATATGTGGTGAAGTGGGATGTTATAAATATTTATAGGGGACTTAGTGTACTGACTGAGATCAGCTGTGAAGGTATCTATATCTAATAAGAGTAGTGTATTATAGATAACCTTACTTGCTGCCACATATATATATATATCTCAGTCAGAATTATTCTGGAATAGTGTGATGACTACGTTGTATGTCTAGGGTATGTGTATGATGAAGTGTAAGTCATAACAACAACAGACAGATAAACAATTTAATTTATTCCACCACACTTGACAACACTGTGACACTCACATACATAAAACACTCTACAAGGATATCTTAAAGGAGTCACTGATAACTTTTCAAATAACAATATGTATTCATTGCTGTCATGAATGAATATGTGTCCTGATTCAAATACAAAGGGAACCAGGAATCACAATCAATTTTAATTACAAGTTATATGTACAGAATTTCTCAATATGAATATTGTAGTGACATATATTATTAAAAGTATCCTATGTGTGTCAGTTGTGTAGTAACTCCTCTGCTCGATTTCTCCCCTGGGCACTGGAGACACCTCACTGATAGCTAAATGGACCAAGGAGTATGCTGTCCGACTCTGGATTCAGCAAAGCTCTGACCAGGTGCTGCTCAATACCATCAAGACCACGGTCCCTGAAAACAAGAAGGATGTACCTTCTACTTCATAACTAATTGATACTCTAGTTCTACACTGAGCACAATACACCACAAACATTGAGTTCAGAGCGTTAGGCCAACTGTCAGCTTCATCTGAAATACTTTATACCAGTATTAACCTCCTTAATGGTTACTACGCCTCTGCACTTCCAGCATTATTTCTTTCTAGTCAATCATCTAGGTGTCAGTGTACTGTGTGGCCATTCCATGCCGTTTTACTTTCCTCCGACACCTTCTGTTCAGGCTGGAGCATTAACCTTTTAATTTATATATGTGGATTAGAATATTTCACGACAACCGGGTCAGGCTCACAGAGTAGTGACTCCAGAATCGATAGCAACCGTTGAACGACTCGTACAGGGAAACCGTCGATTGACTGTGGATGATATTGCCACACATCTTGACATCAGTCACGGTTCAGCACACCACATCATCTCTGATGTGCTACAGTACCACAGAGTGTCTGCAAGGTGGGTGCCACAACAGCTTACTCCAGAATTGTACTTGAGCTGCAAAAAAAAAGGAATAATTGTATATGGCTTCGGCGTTGTACTGGCGACCAGGTGTTCATGGTTCAAACCCGGGCGTCAGCGTTTGAAGAAATGTTTACGGCCGGAAATTTGACTGAATAACCTGAACGGCTCCTGTGATAAACCCTCTGTGGATGGGAAGGAGCGAAGCTCCTGACCGGGTTGGAAGGAAAGTCCTCAGGTTCCCAGCCTCGCAATGACATGTCATTGGGCCGAAGGGCTGAAAGCCCAAGTGCCGCTGGTTTAAAAAAAAAAAATGAATCTATGTGTTAAACAGGTCAGTTTTCTCACAACAGCCCCAAAGCGTAGATCGGTGAGATACGACAAAAGTCGTGCTTAGCTTGTTCCTCCAACTTGTGTGATTGTTGCTGCCAGACTGGGGCTAATGAACAGTCATTGGTGCCCCGGAGCAAACTGGGTCAATGTTCCCTGATTATCGATGTGACATGGAGAGGTTAGAGAAGCGTTTTCTACTGCTGAGGAACCTCGGGCATTGCGCCAAGATCAAATATATTAGCAATAAATTGTTCCTTCTCTCTTCATACCTCATTATATGTGGTTCATTCAAGTCCTTGTAATCCATCGCTTTATTTGATCAGAAAATTTGAGTAGGGAACTATTAAATTCGTTATTGGTTTTATGTTTAACATTCTCATATTTATTTGTGCATGTTATATTAACATAAAAGCTTACCTGTTCATACTACTGGGAAGGGGTCGGAGTGGCAAAGGGGTATGGTGTCCGCCTCGAATTCTAAAGGTAACAGGTTCGATTCCTAGTGCTACGGAGTTCGTGCACTGATGGAGTTGTCCGTGTGAAATGAAGATAGTCCTGAAAAAACAAGCCAAACACCAAACCACACTTCTGGGAACTAACTGTGAGTGGCTGTATCTCATAATAGTAAAAAAGGTAAATGTAAAGGATCCCGTTACACGCCAATTTAAGCATATTCGTAACATGGTGTTAGACCTACATATTCTTGACCATACGGCATACTAGGAGTGATGTGGTCAGCATCATGCCGGCCGCCTTTAACCTCCTTTAACCTTCCCAGAGTTGCTCAGGTACCCAATTCATGAGGCTGTGTTGACCCTGAACTCCGCCTAGGCCGGTCCCAAGCCCGGCTGAAAAAGGAGGAGATTGGCCTGCATGGAGGCCGTAAGGAGGCAGCCCCTCCACCATGCAAAGGCACAACAGGACAATCACCTGTTTGTTTTAAATCATGATTACGCGAACTACAAGAGAGAAAAACGGACTGATTCTAAAGGCGACGAACTGGAACGGACTACGACCTATGGAACTTGGAACACAAGAAGTATAAATGGGAAAGAAGAGGAGCTGGTGGAAGAGATGAGGAAAGCAAAACTAGAAATCTGTTGCGTTGTGTGTTCGGGGTTGAGACAAGTGGTAGAGCAATAGTACTGAGTTGTTCTTGAATGTCGTGAGTGTCCAAATTAACACTGTGAAAAATCGAATAAAGTTTACGACGCTTTTCCTGGTTGGGTCCACAAACACTTACAATTAATCGACGAACATCATATGCACGAATTCAATATATAGATCAAGGCAGTCTCATAAGTCAAAAATGCATCGTACCATGTCGAGCCTTTATACACGCAATGCCACCAAGCGGATACATTCGGTAATGATTACTGACAGCTGGCGATGAGATAGATTTAATCTAATACTCCCTGCATTCCTTTTTCATAAGGAAATTACACATTAATATACGATGCTCAGATACTGCATGAAAATAATAACTGTGGCGACCTCTGTTAATTCTTAGCCACGTAGGAAAACTGTAAACAATCAATAATGTTGGGAGTAATAATCCACGTCTTACTTGGACGGGTTTACGTGACGAAAAGTCAAGAAGGACCGTTGCATGCCTAGTGCAGCGCCTTACTACGTCATTCTCGTATTAGTGACGTCTACAAATAATCGCGTTCACTAACTATACTTTACAGAGTACAATACATCATGTTGACTTAAAATAAAAGCCAGATCCAAACCTCAGAAATGAGGTATCTGAGGAAGGTGGTTGAAGTAACAAGAAGAGACCTGGTACGCATCAAGACGATACGTCAAGGCCTTAAATCCTACCCTCTGCAGACCCAAGTAGAACAGTCCCAATTAAGATGTTTTGGCCATGTCTGCAGAATGGGAGAAGATCGGATACCACGACAAGCATGGGAAACAAAGAGCCAAGGATCCAGACCCCGAGGACGGCCCAGAGTCCGCTGGGAGGACAACATTAGACAATTTTTGAAGGATCGAGGACTAGAATGGAACCAGGCCAGGAGGAAGACAGCCGATAGGATAGTCTGGCGCTCTCTCTTCCAAACCTCTACACCTCACGGTAGAAGGGGAACGACTAAGTAGTAGTAGTAGACTTAAAATAAATATGTTAGCGCGTAACCGAGGCCAACATGTACTATATATAATTATACCTTAACAAAATCCTGGCTATAACGAAAACAAAGAAAAAAGGACAAGGAGTCATGGATCTCGATGGCAACACGTTGCTCTACAGTGGTGTACCCACATCTGAAAGAGCTAAAAGAGGCGTGGGTTGTATTGTGACCAAAAACCAAAAAGATAGTATCAAGGGATGGAACTTTGTCTCGGAGCGCATTATGTTTGTAAAACTAAAAGAAGGAGAAACCATAGTCAACCTGGTCATAGTGTATGGGCCAAATGAGGATGAGAGAGCAGAGGTCAAGGAGGAATTCTTCGAGCTGCTTCAAAGGACAGTGGATGACTGCCTAGATGAAATTATCATGCTCGGAGATTTCAATGCCAGAGTTGGAAATGAACATGCTAGATGGAGCGGAGTTATCGGAAGATATGGAGAAGATACTCTCAATGACAATGGAAAGCGACTCCTTAGATTCTGCAGTGAACCGAATCTGTTCATTACAAACACAAAGTTCCCCCATAAGCGCATACATGCATACACTAGGTGTGAACCAACACAGAATGAGAAGTCAGTGATCGACTATGCCATTGTTCGGAGAAGCTCATTCAAATATGTCCGGGATGCTAGAGACTGGAGGGGGCAAGAGATTGGAAGTGATCACTACCTGCTTGCAATCAAAAAAACAACTGAAAGAGTTGCTCAGCATAGGAACTGCCCAACATCAATCAAGAAACCAAGTAAACGAACGGGAGAAATGAGCATTAAAACCTACAAGCTGAGAGAGCCAGAAATTAAGACCAGATATCAGGGGCTTATTGCTGCACCGGTGAGCAACACAGAAGAACAACCTGATGACTTGGAAACCCTCTGGCTGAAATTCAAGGACATCATAAAGACAGCTGCTGCAGAAGCATGTGGTGAAATCCGACTTCGGAACAAGAGAAAGAGGACACCTTGGTGGACAGAGGAAGTCAAAGAGAAAAGAAAAGAAAAGAAAATGGCATCGAAACAATACTTAGGAGCTAAAAATACAGCAGGACAAATGGAGAAATATAGAGAATATGTGACACTCAGAACAGAAGCAAAGAACAAGGTGCTAGCAGCAAAACAGAAGTCCTGGGAAGAATTCGGAGAAAAGCTAGAAAAAGATGCGCAGAAAAACCAGAAATTATTCTATAAGACCCTAAAGAACATGAGGAAGGAAAAACAATGCCCTCTCAAATTTATAAAGGACAAACAAGGCAAATTGCTTACTGCCCCGAAGGAAGTAATGGAAAGATGGAAATAATATTTCTCAGAGCTCCTTGATGGTGAGCAAGGTCAAGCATCAGAAATGATAACCACTAGCACAGAAGAGGAAACCAATGGTGATGAAGATGACATAAAGATGGAAGAACTGAAGGCAGCACTGGAGAAAATCAAGATGGGCAAAGCAGCAGGGCATGATGGTACAAGTATAACACCAGAAATGGTTAAGTACATGGGAGCATCTGGCGATCTATTACTCTTAAGGGTCCTACAGGATGGGTTGTTAGATGCGTTGGCCTATGGCCTAGCTGAGCCACAATTGGATGAGGTCCAGTGCGGATTCCGAGCAAACCGAAGTACTCAAGACCTAATCTTCACACTCAGACAGCTGAGTGAAAAGGCCCTTGAGTATAAGAGTGAGATCCATCTTTGTTTCATAGATCTGGAAAAGGCGTTTGACAGGGTCACCTGGAGCAAACTTTGGGACTGTTTGGCAAGGAAGAACATTCCAGCACCTCTGATTCATGCTATACAGAGCTTCTACAAGTCTTGCAGAAATTATGTGAGGACAGCAAACCATAAGTCAGAAGAGTTCAGGGCCACCACTGGTCTAAGACAAAGGTGATATCCTGTCACCTTATCTTTTCATACTCCTCATGGACGATGTCATCAAGGCATATGTGGTGAAGTGGGATGTTATAAATATTTATAGGGGACTTAGTGTACTGACTGAGATCAGCTGTGAAGGTATCTATATCTATTAAGAGTAGTGTATTATAGATAACCATACTTGCTACCACATATCTATATATCTCAGTCAGAATTATTCTGGAATAGTGTGATGACTACGTTATGTGTCTAGGGTATGTGTATGATGAAGTGTAAGTCATAACAACAACAGATGGATAAACAATTTAATTTATTCCACTACACTTGACAACACTGTGACACTCACATACATATAACACTCTACAAGGATATCTTAAAAGAGTCACTGATAACTTTTCAAATAACAATATGTATTCATTACTGGCATGAATGAATATGTGTCCTGATTCAACTACAAGGGAACCAGGAATCACAATCAATTTAAATTACAAATTATATGTACAGAATTTACCAATATGAATATTGTAGTGACATATATTATTACAAATATCCTATGTGTGTCAGTTGTGTAGTAGTAAAATGAGGTAATACTGGTTTTGTTTTGTTCAAGCTCTGTTGGTATTTGTCATCATGACTTCAATAGTTTGTCTTTATGGGACTAGTATTGGAGATGTTCTCAGTTCCTGATATTAAGACAATTAAATTCCCCTCTGAATGTTATTTTTACAAAGTTATTTCAAGATGGGGGTACATAATGTTGAGCTCAGCTGGCCACATCAGCTTATCTTGCGTGATGGCGGCAGGAAAAGACTCCTCTGCTCGAATTCTCCCCTGGGCTCTAGAGACACCTCACTGATAGCTAAAAAGACCAAGGAGTATGCTGTCCGACTCTGGATTCAGCAAAGCTCTGACCAGGTGCTGCTCAGTACCATCAAGACCACGGTCCCTGAAAACAAGAAGGATGTACCTTCTACTTCATAACTAACTTATATTCTCTTTTTACACTGATCACAATACATCACAAACATTGAGTTCAGAGCGTTAGGCCAACTGTCAGCTTCATCTGAAATACTTTATACCAGTATTTACCTCCTTAATGGTTACCACGCCTCTGCACTTCCAGCATTATTTCTGTCTAATCAATCATCCAGGTGTCAGTGTACTATTTGGCCATTCCATGCCGTTTTACTTCCCTCCGACACCCTCTGTTCAGGCTGGAGCATTATAGGCTTTATCTCCTGTTTGCCACTGAACTACACATATATATATACAGGCATAAATTAACAATTTACATTCAATTTTCATTAAAAGATACTGAATGGTTCAAGCTTACCACAATTCATAGAATAAACACAGATACGTTGATTAGCAATGAATTCTGGCACAATTACTGGCACAAATTCCCATCTGCTTATGTTCCAGGCTTTTATTTAACACAAATATGAGCTGGCTTCAACGCACTGTGCTTTATCAAGCTTATTTAAACAAGTGGTTTCGAACTAACGCTCCTAAGTGATTATATCAGCGAGTCTAGCCAATGAGGCCCCGTTGCGACAAGTGTTTGAAAAAATGTTACCTTTTCACGTCTCCCCTAACAACGAAAGATAGTATTTATAGCCCGACCAATCGTGGTTAGTCTTTCATTTGTTGCGCTCCAATCAATTTGGAGTTTACATGGTAGGCTAATTCTGTAACGTGTGGTTTTTTTCAAACACGTTATAAAAAAAAATTTTATGAGCAGATATGATCCATGCTGTCAGGCATCCCCAATATTTTATTTTGGGTATAATTTATTAATTCCTGGACTATTTGCGTAACGTTTTACATATTATTTGTCAGCAAGCCCTAAGGAACCCAAAATATCCAAATTTAAAAGAGCTACGTGGCTGCGTTCAAAATATGTATTTTCTACCTCCTGTTTCGAAGATGTGCTGTCTGGGTACTGTTATGTTTTCAAACCGTAAACCCATCTAATTGTTATCTTTCCTAATAAGAGTTTTTTATGATTTTATAAACCTAACTCTGGGAAAGGGTAGTGTATTTTATCACTGTCCGTCTGAAAAAAAATTAGTGCATGTAGACTTACACGCGTGATGGCAGCATTGTGTATCGCGCGACGCGTGTTGCATGCGTTCCTGATTTTCAGCCCTCCCCTCTCTCTTTATCCTTTTGTCCATCTGTTCGTTCGTTTTGGTAACGCAGTGTATAATTTAATGTTAGGATTTATAAATTTAGGTCATTACGCAGGGCCTCTCAATGTCTTTTTTTCCTTAGAAATACAGCACACGTTATTTCATTGAAGAAGGCGGGTAATAATACAGTAAGCTTTACTATCAACGTGAAAGCGTTACAATTTGCAGACGAAGCAGAAAACAAGGGGGATTTCGAGTACATTCCTTGTGACAGCACTGTTCTTTACCATTCTTCTTCCTTTATTTATTATATGTATTTATTAGGCTTTATATTTACTTGATAATTTATATATGTGGATTAGAATATTCCACGACACCTCCCCTCTTAAAACAGACATTATAGGTCAGTCCTTTATTCTATATACACATAGAGAAATTTATTATTATTTCTGGGGTTTACGGTGATTCTCATCACACGGATGGCGGCTTAAAAAATCCGCTCCCAAATTTGTTTTTCCAGATATATACTCAATGCTAAAATTATATGGAGCCAGAAGCAAAGACCATCGGAGTAACCTAGAGTTCTCATGCTTAGCCTGTGCTAAAAACGATAAAGGTTTGTGGTCTGTTTGCAACTTAAATGCCTTCCCATATAGATAAATATTGAATTTCTTTATTGCCCATATTACTGCAAGACATTCTTTTTCGCTAGTTGAGTAGTTGATTTCAGCTTTATTCAACTTTCTGCTAGCATATGCCTCTGGGCTTAATTCCCCATCCAATGCATCTGATTTCTGTAGTAGAGTTGCACCTAACCCAATATTACTTGCATCCGTCCTTACTATGAATTCTTGACTTAAGTCAGGTAATTTCAAAATGGGTTTACTTGTGAGCTTTTCCTTCAATTCTTGGTAAGTCATTTCACATTGTGGTGTCCATGTAATGCGATCTGGAAGTCCTTTACGTGTCAATTCCGTTAAAGGTGCACATATGGAATTAAAGTTTTTGATATACTTCTGGTAGAAACCACATAATGAGACAAAGGATCTCACGTCCTTCTTGGTTTGTGGTCTCGGGGCTTTCTGTAGTTTCTCTAAATTCTTTGGGTCAGGGGTCATGTTTCCCTGATAAACTGTGTGTCCCAAAAAATTCCAATTCTTTACATCCAACGCAACATTTGGTTGGTCGGGCTGTTAAATTTGCCTCCCTAAGTCGATCAAACAGCATGTTCAGAGAGTCAATGTGTTCCTCAAATGTTTCTGTTGCTATAAGGATATCATCCATAAAATTCGTTATACAGGGATTATTCAGAGGATCCAATAATTTTCTCATCATTCTAGAGAAGACACTAGGCGCATTCTTCAATCCAAATGGCAATCTATTAAACTCATAGTGTCCTTCTGAGGTACNANNAGCTAGGTATGGTCTAACCTCAGGCTTTACTGGAATCTGATAGTATCCTTTACTCAGATCCACTTTTGAGAAATATTTAGCTTTATTTAGCCTGGCAAACAGCTGATTTGTATCCGGCAATGGATCCACCTGTCCTTCTGTAATAGCATTCAGTCTCCTGTAATCTATACAGAGTCTATGTTCTCCAGAGGGCTTCCTTAAGAGTACAACACACCGGAACTATACGGAAGATTCACTGTGTGCACTGAAATAATTCCTTCCTTCAACAGATAGTCTATCTCTTCCTTCAAAGGCAAACGGAATCGAATACTGAGTGTTCTATACAGCAGACAGTGTAGGTAGTCCATATCGATTTTCATAATCATATTCCAATAGTGTTTGTAATGCCCTGTTCGTTGTCTGTGTAACACCTCTGCATGATTATTTTAGAACCTTAGTGCACTCTCTCTTTCTGAGTTTTCATCGTTAAATGTGTACTGATGGTTTCACACCTGTGCTGCTGCTAGTCTCACAGGTGTGTGTAAAAAGGATAATCAAAATGATTAACAGTAGGTTCCTGTTTCATCTCCAAGGCGGATGGACAAGGTCAACACGTGTGTCTCTTTCCTCTCATGTTCTCTTTACAAAAATACATCTCAGAGATTCCTTACAAGATAGATTTTTGTACTTTTCCCCTTCTTAATTACCTTATTAAATTGTTATTCTAGACACCTTCCCTATCTAGAACCCATCATATAATGTACCCAAAACCAACACAATTCACCAACTTATCTGACGCCGGCATATTAGAAGCAGAACACTTTCTCTCCCCCATATACAAATATTCTGTCTTACGCACCTACCCTGTTAAAATAGGCAGTTATTTTTCTTCCTGGCTTGTTTTATCCAAAATTTCAATGGATAAGAAATTTCCAGGCCAGTTTTTTAAAAGTCATGGTCAAGCTCATTCACATATTGGTTTGAAGAGATGAGTATATGTTCTTTCCTCTGCCTTATTCTTCAGCCATCTCCACGTTCTTAACAACGCTTCGAGTGGAACGCTTATATTGGCCCTTACAAACATAAAGATCTTGCCACAGGGGCCAATATTTCTCGGTCTTGAACACTATGGGGTCCCTCCCTATCTAAGCATAACAGGTCGGCGCAAATGCAGGTCACTGACCCAGTCCTCAGGTTTTTCGTAGTGCCTACTTCCCTCACTCCCCCCCCCCCCCCCCCCCCAAAATTTTTCCCCTTGGCAATGTTCCCAGCCACGTCTCTCTTTTACCGAATGTACGGATAACCTCATTCACATATAATCCCCCGTGGAACCTCAGAAAGCTCATATTAATGTTTCCCCCCTGCCCCTTCCACCCCCTCATTCCCCCACCCCTTCTTTCCCAAACCCCCCCGTGGACCCCCCCCCCCCCCCCCCCCCCCAAACCCTCCCCCCCCCCCCCTTTCCCCCCCCCCCCCCCCTCCCACCCCCCCCCCCACCCCCCCCCCCACCCCCCCCCCCCCCCCCCCCCCCCCACCCTCCCCCCCCCTCCCCCCCCCACCCCCCCCCCCACCCCCCTGTTTGTTTCGTTGCCCCCCCCCCCCCCAAGATCCACCCCCCATGTACCTCGTAAAAATCCTCCCCTCCCCCCCGTCCACCCTTGGGACCCCTCCACACGACCACCCACCCGTGTTTTGGCCCCCCCCTCCCCCCCAACTATCTTCAGCTTAGTCCCCCCCCCCTTCCCCCCCCGCATAGCCCCCACTCCCGCCCCACCCCCTCCACCCATTTTTGATTGGACAGGCCTAACCCCCCCCCCCATTCCCCCCCATATGCCTCTCCCCCATTTTTGACCCTCTCCCCCCCCCCCCCCAGGCCCCTCGCCCCCCTTTCTCCACATAACCGCCCCCCCCACTCCACCCATCCCTCCTTCAGTCCATCCCTCCCATCGACTGTACCCAAAACCCCACCCACTCCCCCGGTGACCCACAAGTAACTTCTCCACTCCATCTCCCCCCAACACACTCAAAGGTTTCAACTTATGGCATATCCCACCCAACCCCAGATTTCCCACTGCTGTCCTCCATAACTCAGAGAGTCGCTACATACTACACAACGTGCCGATAAAAAACTTTCCACTTGGACCGGATTTCTCCCGATGGGTTTGATATCACACTCAGTTATTCCTGCCAAGGTTTTTCTTTGGCCATAGGCGACAAGCTAACCTGAAACTTCTTACAGCTAGATTTCCCTCCTTGAAACCTGAAAGAGCCACTATCAAGTCAAGATTCGAGCGTTGCCCTATTCCAAACCACTTGAGTTGAAAAATGTGAGCATGCCTCTGCCACACATATTAGAAATCAATCTGGATGACAGGACTACTGCCCCTTCCCTCCCCACAATAGGTTCAATCAGAGTGTCCCTCCAAAGTCAGCAATGTCTCTGTTTTCCTTCTCTTGTTTCGGAGTAAGGTCCCACAATCCCGGCAAACCTATCCAAAAGGTGTTCCCACTATGGGCCTTCCCCCAGGGTGAGATTTTTTGGGCAAGTTCAAGTTGAAGGTGCTACTCGTTGGCACTTTAGGGACAGCTCTCCATTTTACAATGCCTTTGAATCATCTCAGTATTCTCTGCCAGAAATAGTGACAAGAGCATGATTACGCTCCTCCTGTCTTGCTGCTGATCTGTCTGCATATGTTGCCAATTTCACTGAAGGTAAATCGATTCCCCAAGCACCCTAGTTCCATACACTTTAGTCCCCATATGAAGTGGTAAGGACCAGAATGGCTCATTTAATCAGTGCTGCTTTATGATCCATCTTCCTTCTCCTAAAAATCAGCGTTGAGTGTCTCATAAAAAATCTCTCAACTCTTATTGCCTTGGAGTGTATGAGATTTGGGCAAACTACTATGCAACACGTGTCCATTGCTTAGGAATGTATTGGTCCTCAGCCTGTGCCTTTCCTCAATCTCACTGATGGTGCAGTACTTACTATTGGACATTATCCTCCTCCCTTTTTTGACTGGGATCTGGATCTGACACTGTTTCCAATATCACAGTGTCCTCTTGAGCGCCAATTCCACCAATGAGCGAAATATCTTACACCGCAGGATATTAAGGGTTAGATTGGCTCATTTCCTCACTGCTGCTTTTTATGAATTACAACAAAAATATCCGTTTATCAACTTCGATTCTAACTCGAACGTACGGGAAGTGGACATGGTAGCTACATCCTTGGTTTACAGTATTTTTGAATCTCCCTGTTTCCTAGAGGTGTATTTATCGGCTATCACAACCACGCGGTGCGGAAACTCACATAGCGGTAGATCGTTTAATCTTAAACCGGTATCATACTCAACACCTTATCGTGACCACCATTACCAGTATGAAACTTCATTCACACACTGGGGTGGTATTGTTCCTGTAGTTATCTTAGGTTTGACCTTCTTATTCCTTTTTTCCCAAAATCGATGTCTGCATACGACGGAGCACAATGAGAGAGAGGTTCTACCTCCAATGGTAATCAATGAACTCCTCCAGTGTCGATATTGTTTCTCATCTTAGCAAATTTTACAAACCTAACCTTTTATCCTTGGTTGAAAGAGATTTTCTTTCATCGATATTATCCTTTCATACGAATTAGTGGGGAAATTATTTTTTAATCTTCTATCATACCGTGCCTCCTCAAATTTGTGCTTATGACCTTTAGTTTTGGATCCCTAGGGATCAAATTGATTAAAGTTCTGTGGTGCACTAAAAATATCCACATTGTGTTCTTTTTATTTAAAACCTGTTACCCTCTGCTTGGACTGCTTGATACTTGATACCCTTTCAGCAACATTTTAGTCAACTCTCATCCAACAGCCTCTCCTGCACCTTGGTTCCATGAAAACTTCATTTCTCACACATGCGTCTGCGGCGAAGCACACATGCGACATACTACCGTAACCCTCACTTTATAAACGAGGCACCACTCTCCACTTCCTCTAAAGATCTTCTGGAGTCGTTTTTCCCCAGAGAAGTCCATCTTTCTCCCAACGCAAGTTCTGAGATCCCTCAACATCGCACTGACGCCACGACAGAGCACTGGTGAAACATAGGTATTTTCAACCTGCACAGAGAATAAGTATTCTAGCAATCTTCCCAATAAATCTCTCTTATCTTTCCTAATAAACAATCCCTCTCTGCGCATAAACTCTTTTCTATCCATATCAATCATATCATAACCAAAAGAATGCCTGCTTCTTAAGCATGGTCAATATATTTCCCCTTGCATCACCCTCTCTGCTCATTTTGCAACCCCCAAAACCTATACATCAAGAGGCTCCGCTCGCCCCACCGAATATGCCCTGCGAATCAACAACACTCATATTCCACCTTTACTCTCTCTACAGCTACTTAACTCCATACGTGGCTAACATAAATAAGTTCATACCCTATTAGGTAACTCTCTATAATACCCAACGAATACCTTCTCAACAAAAATGATACCTAAACTGTAAAATTTATCCATTAACTGAGGTTGCGAGGCTCCCTTCTGCGGCATACGCATGTGCATACAGCCAGCCCAAAAGGACTGGTGTCACCTATTTATCAGCGGAAGCTCAACCGGCCCTGAAAACTCAAACGACCCTCTTCTAGTCCGTTAACTCATGCCCTTTCCGCCCCTTTTGAAATCCTTTTACTCTGCATTTTTACTCTTTTCTGCACTATTTTTCTTGCAGCTAAATTTCCTCTCTTCACCTTTTCTGAGATAGCTACTATTTCTCTATTCTTTATCTGTTACCTGTAGGTCCTTGTCTATAAATAATTCCTTGCTTTCTATCTTTCTAGAAGCATAATCTTTGTCAGCCTTTCCATTAATTTGCAAACAACTTCTCTTAGCCCCTCATGGCCTCAGCAATCTGACAAACCTCTTAGTCTCATCTATAATCAGCTATAATAAATTGTAACATACTTACTTTCTCACCTCTAAACTTTCTGTTCGGATCCAAATCTAACTTTCTTTCGGTCTAAATCTAAAAAAAAAAGTTCTTCGCGTTCAAATAAATTTCTTTCTAACTTTAAAACCGCCATTAGTGGACAATAGGCAAACCATCCATAAACTGCCCAATCTAATCCTACACTCTCTTCTTTGCCAGTGCTGTAACAATAGTCGAGATCGCGAAACTTGTAAGCCAGGGTCCGCCATCATTACCTCCAATCATTTTAAATACATAGGAGAAAGATTAGCTCAATAAATCCAACACACACACACAGCGAGACTCTTCTTACAAGGAGGTATATCTATGTTCTCTGGTACACAGGTGGGAAGTTATTACATATTTTATAGGGGACATAGTGTACTGACTGAGATCAGCTGTGAAGGTATCTATATCTATTAAGAGTAGTGTATTATAGATAACCTTACTTGCTACCACATATCTATATATCTCAGTCAGAATTATTCTGGAATAGTGTGATGACTACATTATGTGTCTAGGGTATGTGTATGATGAAGTGTAAGTCACAACAACAGACAGATAAACAATTTAATTTATTCCACTACACTTGACAACACTGTGACACTCACATACATATAACACTCTACAAGGATATCTTAAAAGAGTCACTGATAACTTTTCAAATAACAATATGTATTCATTACTGGCATGAATGAATATGTGTCCTGATTCAAATACAAAGGAACCAGGAATCACAATCAATTTTAATTACAAGTATATGTACAGACTTTATCAATATGAATATTGTAGTGACATATATTATTAAAATATCCTATGTGTGTCAGTTGTGTAGTGGTAATATGAGGTAATACTGGTTTTGTTTTGTTCAAGCTCTGTTGGTATTTGTCATCATGACTTCAATAGTTTGTCTTTATTGGAACTAGTATTGGAGATGTTCTCAGTTCCTGATATTAAAACAATTAAATTCCCCTCTGAATGTTATTTTTACAAAGTCATTTCAAGATGAGGGGACATAATGTTGAGCTCAGCTGGCCAAATCAGCTTATCTTGCGTGATGGCGGCAGGAAAGGACTCCTCTGCTCGAATTCTCCCCTGGGCTCTGGAGACACCTCACTGATAGCTAAAAGACCAAGGAGTATGCTGTCCGACTCTGGATTCAGCAAAGCTCTGACCAGGTGCTGCTCAGTACCATCAAGACCACGGTCCCTGAAAACAAGAAGGATGTACCTTCTACTTCATAACTAATTTATACTCTCTTTTACACTGATCACAATACAACACAAACATTGAGTTCAGAGCGTTAGGCCAACTGTCAGCTTCATCTGAAATACTTTATACCAGTATTTACCTCCTTAATGGTTACCACGCCTCTGCACTTCCAGCATTATTTCTGTCTAATCAATCATCCAGGTGTCAGTGTATTATTTGGCCATTCCATGCCGTTTTACTTCCCTCCGACACCCTCTGTTCAGGCTGGAGCATTATAGGCTTTATCTCCTGTTTGCCACTGAACTACACATATATATACAGGCATAAATTAACAATTTACATTCAATTTTCATTAAAAGATACTGAATGGTTCAAGCTTACCACAATTTCATGGAAATAAACACAGATACGTTGATTAGCAATGAATTCTGGCACAATTACTGGCACAAATTCCCATCTGCTTATGTTCCAGGCTTTTATTTTAGCAAAAATGTGAGCTGGCTTCAACGCACTGTCGCTTTATCAAGCTTATTTAAACAAGTGGTTTCGAACTAACGCTCCTAAGTGATTATATCAGCGAGTCTAGCCAATGAGGCCCCGTTTCGACAAGTGTTTGAAAAAATGTTACCTTTCCCCGTCTCCCCTAACAACGAAAGATAGTATTTATAGCCCGACCAATCGTGGTTAGTCTTTCATTTGTTGCGCTCCAATCAATTTGGAGTTTACATGGTAGGCTATTTCTGTAACGCAAGGTTTTTTCAAACACGTTATAAAAAAATTTTATGAGCAGAAATGATTTCATGCTGTCAGGCATCCTCACTATTTTATTTTGGGTATAATTTATTAATTCCTGGACTATTTGCGTAACGTTTTACATATTCTTTGTCAGCAAGCCCTAAGGAACCCAAATATCCCAATTTAAGGAGCTACGTGGCTGCGTTCAAAATATGTATTTTCTACCTCCTGTTTCGAAGATGTGCTGTCTGGGTACTGTTATGTTTTCAACCGTAAACCCATCTATTGTTATCTTTCCTAATAAGCGTTTTTTTATGATTTATAAACCTAACTCTGGGATGGGTAATGTATTTTATCACTGTCCGTCTGAAAAAAAAGTTAGTGCATGTAGTCTTACACGCGTGATGGCAGCATTTGTGTATCGCGCGAAGCGTGTTTAGTGTTCGGCTTTCTGCCTCTCCCTTCCCGCTATCCTTTTGTCCATCTGTCTTTCGTTTTGGTAACGCAGTATAATTAATGTTAGGATTAATTTAGGTCATTACGCAGGGCCTCTCAATGTTTTTTCCAAGAAATACAGCACACGTTTCATTGAAGAAGGCGGGTAATAATATAGTAAGCTTTACTATCAACGTGAAAGCGTTACAATTTGCAGACGAAGCAGAAAACAAGGGGGATTTCGAGTACATTCCTTGTGACAGCACTGTTATTTTTCCATTGCTCTTCTCTTTATTAATTTTATGTATTTATTAGGCTTTATGATATCACGAGAAGAAAGACGACATCAGATTAAGCTGGGAGAACAGGTCCTGGAGCAGGTCGACCACTTTAAATACCTCGGAGCTATTATAGACGGAAAGGGGGGCATCAAAGAAGAGTTGGCCACTCGAAAAGCAGCAGCTGGGAGACTTTTTCAGGCCATAAATCGAGGATTTCTCAGCAAGAGAGAGGTTGGTAAGAAAACGAAGATGGCTGTATACCGCTCCACCTATGTCCCAGTCTTGACATTTGGATGCGAGTCATGGGCAATGACTACAACCCACAAAAGCCAGATCCAAACCTCAGAAGTGAGGTATCTGAGGAAGGTGGTTGAAGTAACAAGAAGAGACATAGTCCGCTGGGAGGACAACATTAGACAATCTTTGAAGGACCGAGCACTAGAATGGAACCAGGCCAGGAAGAAGACAGCCGATAGGATAGTCTGGCGCTCTCTCTTCCAAACCTCTACACCTCACGGTAGAAGGGGAACGACTAAGTAAGTAAGGGTCGACCCTGGAGCCGTTTGCGGTTTAAAATATCCCACCTCAACTGAGGATCGAACCATGGGCCATCGAGCTAGGAAGCCAGTGTATCTCATAACAGTACATCGTGTATTTTCCAGCTAAAAAAAAAATTAGTTTTATGTGTGACGTTATTAATCGCTCCCCTTTTCGCATTTTCTCTCTCTCTCTCTCTCTCTCTCTCTCTCTCTCTCTCTCTCTCTCTCTCTCTCCCATTATCTACTTATTTCTCATTTTCGGAGCACGTGTGGCTGTCAGGTTAAAGAGATTATTTGAATGTAGGTTTTAGATGCACAAGTAATAGTGATATTTTATTGTGTTATCCAAGTAAGTGATTTACTGGTTTAAAGTCCGCCAGAGATAGTGTTTCCTTGGCTTATGTTAATTTGTACCCAGGTTGGTTCATTCCTCTTGAGTTGGTGATATTTGTGAGAGATAGTGGTGATGATAGGTAATACAATATAATGTTCAGTACATCCACAACAATGTACGTTTGTCCATCAGTAAATGATCTTTAGTAAGGATGTAGGTAATTCTCAAAGTTTATTAAACAGTTGAACTTTAGAACATCAACGACAACATTGTACAATAAGGGGTCAATCGGTTACAATTGTGAATATACTGCATGCGTAATAAATTGTCCTTTCTTCATTTCAATCCAACATGGATTAAAAACATTCATCAGTATTTGTGTTTTCCTCAATTTTCTTATAAGAAGTTTCTTTAGTATATGGCGTCTTTTGTTGAGGAGTCTCTACTAGTTTTAATTCTACAATTTCTGGTTTCATTTGCTTGTTTGCATAACACAGTATTCTCTGACTTCCAGCTGAAATAGAAATAAAGTTCGTACTGCTTGTACTTACTTGTATAACCACAAGTTAAAAATCTGTTTCATACAGATTTTAGTCCCAATTAAGATGGTTTGGCCATGTCTGCAGAATGGGAGAAGATCGGATACCACGACAAGCATGGGAAACAAAGAGCCAAGGATCCAGACCCCCAGGACGACCCAAAGTCCGCTGGGAGGACAACATTAGACAATCTTTGAAGGATTGAGGACTAGAATGGAACCAGGCCAAGAGGAAGACAGCCGATAGAATAGTCTGGCGCTCTCTCTTCCAAACCTCTACACCTCACGGTAGAAGGGGACGACTAAGTAAGTAAGTCTTCGGGTAGTGGCGCGAACTTGCTACCCTTTCATTTGATAAGTGAATATTTTATTAATTTAATTTATTGTTTCTTCTATCAAGCTACCTGTACAGGGAGTAAGGCTATTCCTATTTGTGTCACTCTTTGAAAGGCAACACCCGCCAAAGATAGCGTTGGGCAGTCCAGTGTGACACAGATTGAGTTTCGTTTTTATGTCATCCTATACTCAATGTAACTCGTATTTTGGTTAACTACGAAATGTCGTAACTGCTCTGTTTATTCTCTATAGTAGTTAATAGTAATTTCTTATGTTTTATTATAACTGGTTACTAGCACGAATAAATGCTATGATAATAGGTCATACGGACACAAAACAGAAATACGTGCCCAGTCACTTGTTTACACTTCTTCCTGTAATAATTCGTCATGTCTGTTTACCTGATCATCCCTGCTGAGAAAGTAGACAGGTCATGTAATATTGACCGACAGTCATATTGGTAAATTTTTCGTGTACTGGACATTGGTGCGACGTATTAATACGAAGTTCGCCCCGCGAGCTTGGTTATCGATGATATGGCTATTGTAACTTCCTAATTTTTCTCGTGGAGAGGACACAACCCAGATCGTCACACGATGAATGTTTGTTTACACCGGTACAGGGCAGTAAATTAACCAGGTGGTGACCTATTACAGACACGTACCTGAAAGACGGAATGTTGTAATACGTTTCCAAAAAGATATTATTTGTGATAATGTAGGAAGTCGTGAGTGTAAATAGGACTGATAATCGACGGACATAACAATTCCTTATATGAAAAGTGACTTAAAAATTCCCTCAGAATTTTCCTATGAGAAAATTGAGTCATGCAGAAAATTCCATGAGGAAGTTTACGAAGCATGTGTGTTTGAATACAATCGGCTGGGCAGTTCTAGATGTTAAAAACAACCCTTTTGATTGGAGCCTAGTCAAATAGTAACAACAAATTGCGTGGGACGAAAATTCACCTCGTCAAGAAGACAGCCAGCTAGCCAGAGTAAGGAATAGGGTCAGAATTCCATTTATCGGACCGGACTTAGCTTGAGCATCTTGTGGACTTATATCCCAGGAAAACTCTATTTACATTAACATGGAAAGCCGGAATCCTAGGAATCTGAACACAGAGTGGGAGCATAGTGTAAAGTAATATCCCAGACTGCGTGTAAGAGGCATCTTAGACAATTTACCTTAACTATTTCTCTGAGCCAGGAGTCAGTATTCCCAAAGAGATGTTGGGGTGAGTTGTACATTTTTAAATTCAATGTTTTGCATTTATTAACACGTGAACATTGATAATGGATGTCCAAGTCATATGAGGCTAGAAACCTCTGCATATAGAATGATGGTTTCACAAACCACCATTGCAAGAGCTGGTGACTGCTTTATGTGGGTTCCTCATAGAGAACCAAATGCAGAAAGAGTCCCAAGTTCCAAATGGAACAGGAAGTGGATGATGATAGAACTGATGTTCATACTTATTATATTATTCACCTTTTCAACCAGTGCAAATGTAAAGATATTCAATATAAGTGTAATGAATGTTTTCCGCTTACTGGGATTAATGTTAATGCTCAGAGAGGATAAAGTTCTGAGGTAGATGGGATGGTGAAATGAAAAAAGGGGGGCACATCATTGTGTGTCAGGAAACTGTTAAGGTTAAAAAGGGAGGTGATACTTTGTATATGGGTTGGTCACAGTAAACTAAGGGTTACATCGCTTGTAGACTTGATTAACGGTGAATTGGGTTAACAAATATTGATAGAGGTCATAGTGTACAGATAGCGTCATGAGCGCTGGTCTGTATTATTAGAACTGTAAATAGTTCGCACGGCTAGTCCGTGGAAGGGACTGAGCGGTGGTGAACTGCGAAGTCCCGTGACTGTTTAGGCGGGAGTTTTTTGTGACCGCTTGCAGTGGGTTCTGGCGTTGACAGAGTGAAGTCAACGAAGGTGTTTGTCGAAGTGTGTGTTCCCGACCAGTGTTCGGTGAAAATGGTATAGTGTTTTTTCAATGTGTGTCTCGGTGGAGACTTTTGGCACAGGCCTGTAGCTGAATATTCTTCCTGCATATGTATTCTTCCATGTGTTAGGTTATTTTGAAGGTATGTACTTTGATATTTATGACTGCAGTGGATGCAGCTTATGAGAGTTTGCACTGTGCACGTTCTATGAGAAGTGCACCACTATTTATTGTGAGCTCTAAGAGATAGCGCTGATGATGATTATACTGCCGTGGAGCAGCTTTATGTGAAGATAGACGTTGGTGCACGTTCTATGAGAAGTGCACCAAAAGTGCTATAAAGAGTCCGAGATTTGAAGGACATTGCTTTGAAGGCCAGGATTTCGTACAGGCCGCATTTGAATTAACTGCAGTAAGATGTTTATGGAGCTATTGGGATGCTATTATGAAGGCAGTCCTTGAGGGATTTAGCTATTGTGCACGTTCGATGAGGAGTGCACTATGATTCTGTAATTGAGCTCTATGAAGAAGACATTTAAGAGTCGGAGACTTATCGACTTTATAAGGCCATATTTATAACTGCGGTGAAGGCAGTCTTTGAGGATTTTGCTATTGTGCATGTTCGATGAGAAGTGCACCACTATTTATGATTAGGCCTTAAGAGTATATAGCTGACGATGATTATTCAACTGCCGGGGAGCAGCCTTGGTGGAGGAGGGAGGAGACGTAGTCCTTTGAGGAAAATCGTGATGGTCATCTTCAATGAGAAGTGCACCATTATGCTATAAGTGATGAGGCCTTATTTATAACTGCGGTGAAGGCAGTCTTTGAGGGATTTTGCTATTGTGCATGTTCGATGAGAAGTGCACCACGATTTATAATGGAGCTCTGTGGGGTGTTTTGAACTTATGATTTGACTTACCTATGCTTTGTACTGTATGCGTAATTTTCGTCTGTGTCATCGTGACTGTGTGTGTAACGTTAATAAAACTGTTCATTAACCATCACCAGTCGTTCTACGCTACATGGCTTCTATGTGTGTTACTGTGCTGTGACGAAAGAATGCACCAATACACACCCACTTTGAATAGTCAAGGCATAGTGACAGCAGCAACCAATATTTATATAATGTAGCTCTGTGTGGGCGTATACCTAAATATAAATAGACCAGGATTATCCTGTCCTAAACATTACAGTAAGTAAGTGTCAGTGGTGCCTGTGTAGCGTTGATATTCAAGAATCATCTATCGTCAATTACCACATGAACCTACCACTAATTGACTTACACTTATTTACACTTATATAACACTTTTCAGTAATGCCCCAATATGAATCAAAATTCTACACTTATCAGAAACCCAATACTCAGGAGGGAATTTGTTTCTCTTCTTTCATGATACTAGTCGGTGGTTCCAGTTGAGAGTGCTATCTCTGGAACAAAGTGTGTGGTATAAGTGGCCTGTTTTCAGCGATAGCGTTCATCATCATTAGACGGGTCTTGAAGACGCTGGACCAGCTTCGTGATTACTCTCTGATATTTCTTGGAAGGTGTCACAACCTCCAGACGTGACCAGTGACGACAGTGAATCAGTCCATAAGAACCAAACATCGGCTGGAGCAGAAACCAACAAACTTACTGGCAGCTAAGTACAAACTTACAAGCTGTCAAGTGAACTTTCAGACAATTCCCTCAATATCCATAACATCACCCTGTGATGATCCGGGATTTTGATTCATTGTATTCAGTTCTGGGTTTAGATCATCTTCTTTGGCCATTTGCTTGCTAACTTACTTACTTAGTCGTCCCTCTTGTACCGTGAGGTGTAGAGGTTTGAAAGAGAGAGCGCCATACTATCCCATCGGCTGTCTTCCTCCTGTCCTGGCTCCATACTAGTCCTCGGTCCTTCAAAGATTGTCTAATGTTTTACTTCTCTCGTCGTTTTATATTATTTTTAGAATCGCTTCATACATTTCTTTGGTGACTGTGACGATATTTTGTGCGATCTCCCGTTCACTCCGCCAGTACCATTTTTTTACTTCATTTTTCTCTTTCTCCCATTCAATTCGCTTATTATTTGGCCATTTTTTGCCCTTTCATTCATTCCTTTTATTCTCGATGCTGAATCTAGTATGGTGATGTCTCTAACACTCTACTCCACTACGGACGTATCTGCTTTACACGCAAAATTGTTTATGTTCCGCAAGGTACATGCGATAATACCAGGTAATTATACCGGTCATACGATTATCTATTCTCTCAGTGTGACCACCCTTTGAAACGCGGCGGTCCAACATTTGACCCCAGAGAAAAGCTGATGACCGTGTTGAGACAAGCTTGAATTGTGCGTACGATGAAAGAAGACAACATTGTCTGACCAGACATCTATCTGGCGGAGGAACGCAGATAAAGGCGATAATTGGATAAAACCTGTCTGGGTAGACATCTTGACGGAAGATTTTACGCCAGGAAAACATGGTCACAATATTGTGGGAGGCAGATAGGTGCAGCCAGAACAATATTACGTCTTATTATAAAGAGGTCACGCGTGGAGTTTTAAATTTAATATTGAAACATGCGAGGGGATATTTTGAATTAAAACTTCCCCACCCAAACAGTGCTAGAGAGATTTGATTGGTGTGAAATGAGAGCCGGAATATGCAATGAATTCTATTGGAACATTCGGGAAAACACCATCTGTGATTTGAACTGAGAATGAGAGATACGAGATCTAGTGAACTCAGAAGCACAGAGCAGACAGCTTCGCAACTTCATACGAGCAAATCCCAACAGCCAGGAAGAGAAGGATCAGACCTAGAATTCCTATATCAAAAGTGACAGATCGACAGTATTTTGGCAACTCTGAAACCCTAAGAGTAAACCCACATAACTTCAGGACCAAACCTTATAAATACAAGACTGGAAACCTAGGAATTGGATCATCAGTCATAAGAGAAATAATGTCCAAGACCAAGTGTACCGCAGAACACCCGTCGAAGAGGAATTACTAGTTTCCCAGGCCATGTGTATCACAGAACACCGTCATAAGAGGAATTTCTCAGACGAAATTGATTTGAGAGCATATGCACCAAAATTGCTCGCGTCCATTTGAAAACCTGTGCAAGAAAGATTGTGTATTCCCAAAAATTTGGGGTAAGTTGTGAACATTTCTATTACAAACGTGACTTTAACATGTTTTCTTGCTAGTGGATATATATAAGAGGCTGGCAACATCAACATATGAAAATAGTATATTCATAAACCACTACAGCAAGAGCTGGTGATTGTTTCTGACTAGTCGTGCGGGAAACCCGACAGCAAAGCGACCACAGACTCCGACTGGAGCAGTGATAAGTGATGACTACATCATATGTGCCTCCAGTGTAACATATTATCTTGTGAGATTTATGTACCATTTTTAATTGTAATTCAGGCAAATCATTATTCACGCACTCCAGGCGCATTTTCCTAGTTAACACCCACAAGGATATGGGTGAATTTTCATCATATTTCCTGAGTTACACTTTGTGCTCGGGAATTTAATTCTTCTGAGAGGTTAACATTGGTGGGTGGAGCGCATGACAATGGGCCTCTTAGTTTGCTTCCTAAACACTGATTACACTGGCTAACAAAAAAAAATTTTTTCTTTCTCTAACATTTCTATGTTTTTCTGCTTAATTTTAATGCGCTGTTTTTAAATCTGCAAACCGTTTTTCTCTATCAGGTCGGGATCTCTAGAAATACGCAATTGAAGTTTTTTAACAACGCATACAGTATTACAACATCATTCGTACAAGAAGTATAACAGTTATGTAGGCTTGAATTTCTTTGCAGTCGACTTTCGTCGGTGAATGGCATGTGGTACATCGCAATGAAGCATCCAACAATAATCGGCAAGCATGGTCACACTCCACCGTCCTTGATAACGTGACTCCATTACGGCGATATCTTGATGGAATCGTTCTCCATGTTCATCGCTGACTTCGCCAAGGTTGTCAGGGAGAAAGTCAAGATGCGAATCGAGCAAATGGATTTTGAGGGACATGTTACAGCCCATAATTCTGTATGCATCTATGCACTGCTTAACAATATGCACATAGTCGACAGATTTGTGATTTCCCGGCAAGTTACCGACGATCGAGTTGAATGCCATCCACGCGCGAAGTTCACTACCATGTAACAAGTTCTCGAATTGTTTGTCTGCAATAACTTTCCTAATCTGAGGTCCTACAAAGATACCTTCCTTTATCTTTGCATCGCTAACTTGCGGAAACTTTTCTCGAAGATAAGTGATAGCTTTGCTCGTTTTATCTAACGCGTTTACGAAATTCTTCATGAGCCCCAACTTTATATGTAACGGTGGTAAAATGATGCTGTCTTTGTTAACTAATGGCTCGCGTATTACATTTTTATGCCCGAGCTGCATACGATCCATGATAGGCCACACCTTTCTTGCATAATGTTCCTGTCTGTTGCGGCTGTCCCATTCACATAGGAAGCAACAAAATTTAGTATACCCAGTCTGCAATCCCGTGAGAATTGCAATGACCTTTAGGTCTCCACAAATCCGCCATTGGTAGTCATTGTACTTTATTTTTGCCAAAAGTATAGCCATATTGTCATAAGTTTCTTTCATATGAACAGAGTAGGCGACTGGAATTGATGAAAATAAATTTCCGTTATGCAATAACATGGCTCTTAGACTAGTCTTGGAAGAGTCGATGAAAAGTCGCCATTCGTTGACTATGTGCTCATGACCGAGGTGCACCATTAGACCGTTTACATCTTTGCAATAGCAAATGTCATCATCCATCTCAAAGTATTGAACAAGTTCTCTGTGTCTATGACGAAATTTAGATATCGGAGTATTGGGCGCTAAAAGATTCCATTCTTTGAGTCCCGAACCGAGTAATTCCGCTTGTCCTTTGGTAAGAGCGAGATCACGTATTAGATCTGAAAGTTCTGAATGGTTAATTAAGTGAACACCATCATTCACCGGTATATAATCCGAGTCAGAATTAGTTTCTAAAGCAGGTAAACTATCACTTTCTGATGGTTCATTCACGTCCAACAGATATTGTTCTGGTGGAACTGGGATCGGACACGTGACTGGATCATGAGGCACTGGTTTCAAAACCGATTCAATATTTGGATAAACCACAGACTTTCTAGTTTAAAAAGTGAAACCATGAATATTTGTCAAGCAGAACTAACAATCAGTAGCGTGATTTGTCGGTTCACGCCATATTACTGGCACTCCAAAAGGCATCGACTTATGCTTCGGCGATTTTTGTAACCAGCTTGCCAATGTATTTGCACAAGTCGAACAAACTGCATTTGGCTTCCAAGATTTATTTGCATCATCAACTTTCGAATCTAAATAAAGTTCATATGCTTTCTTTAGTAATGGTGTAAAGTTTTTCGTGTTGATCGGTAAAATATCCGCACACGTAACAGAACTGATTAGCCGAATTTCTACAACTTCTAGAAGCCATATTTCGCTCAGAATTATTTCAAAATACAGTAACTATTTGAAAAATAGCGTAACATATGTCATGCATCTTTTAGCAGTATAAAAAGTAGAATTATTTTGCATTTTATTAATTTTTAATAAGTTATATAGTAAAAATGAATCGGAGCAAATAACGGTTTCCCAAAAATATATTTATTCACAAATATCTTAAGAACCCGATGTGATAGAGATAAACGGATTTCAAATTTGAAATCAGCGCAAGAAACTGACCTAAGAACACTTATTCTTATATGAGAAAGAAAAATGTTGTTTGTCAGTGTTATCTACCCTCATAGAAACATCATTTGCCTGCCAACATCTCATCCATAGGTCAACATTTCTTTTCCTCTTCCGCTCGTTTTTTATGGAAATAATTTGTTTTATATCCATGTAATATTATTATATAATGTAATTGTCACGGCATATTTATAAAAATAAATTGGTGGCATCGTTATCAGCGAGTTTTGGCAACGCTGATAACTTTTTGAAAAACCGGTTAGTGGCGACACCGGAAGTGGAAGATAGAAAGGCGCGAAAGTGACAGTTGATGCTTGGCCTTTGTCAGAGAGTGACGGACATTTTTGGTTCCCTTGTCTTGGAGTATGTATTGTGGCCGATAGTGGTTTGTTCTGTGGACATAATTGTAATTCTGGAGTGGTTTAGTGTCCAGTGATATTAGCGTCAGGCCATCGAGTATAATTTGCCAGTGGATGGTTTTTTTTCCATTGTGTAGTTTCCAGTTCGCCATAGTGAGCTATTGTTCAGTACTAAGCTTGAATAGTACTGTTATACTGTCATTTGTTAGGAGTATTTGATATATTGATTCGAGACGTTTCTCGGGCAGTGTTTTATGTATTCCATACTGTTTTTCCAGCCGGGTGTGGCTATACTGTGTGTAGTGTTGATTAAAAAGGGGAATTCCTATAGAAAGTGTTATTTTTTTGTGTCAACCATTTCATGTTGTGGTCGTATCCTTAGATAATGAACCAAGTATTAAATTAGCGTCAGTGTTAAATCCACAGCAGAAATAGAGGAGTTGACAGTAATGTATGTGAGAATGTACTCGCATACCACTGTACTTTAGAGATGTGAATGGTTTCGTTTGCTTAAATAGGATGATGTACATGAGAATAAGCAGATATACATTTAAAAAAAAAAATTAAACTGCTGAAAGACTTTTCCTGCAACAGAAGTGCGTAAGAAAGTGTTATTATTATTATTATTATTATTTCATTTTCCATCAAGAATGTATGGATGTAAGCGAGAATGTGTTTTTGTAATTTTTGTATTGACGATTGATGACACATTCAAAAATACAGATTACTTGTAGACGTTTTGACCGCATAAGTGAGTGTCGGTATACAGAATTTATTTATTTATTGTTTTGTTTATATTATTTTATTTTATATTTATTATTATAATTTTTCTTCAGTCACTATCTTGTTTATTTTTAAAAAAAAAAACTTACTCATTTTTTATTATGATTGTATTACTGTAAATGAATGCTGTTATGTTAACTTTATAATGTTGCATGCCTTTAAATTAATGCTTAAAGTAATATGTGGGAATAAAAGGATATAGTATGCAAGATTAATGAGGGTGAAAGGCAGTGGCGGTTCCAGGGGGTTGTCATTGGGGGTGCTGCACTGTTCATTCATTTCAAATACTATACATAATACTCACAAATTGTGATCACCATGTGAAATATCAACCCAGACACACATGATTAGTGTCTTATCTCATCTAAAATCTGTCAAGAAGTTCTGAAAAGTTATTTTAAACGTTTACTGCAACTAGGAGTAATCATTGGCAGTCGTAGCAGCTTCCCGAGTCTCAAACCGGTTACACAGACTTGTATGCACTATTTCTCGTGTTTAAAGTTTCATTGTAACTTCCCTTTAATTAGAGATAATTTACACGAGCTGCGATCCGTTGCAGCTCATGATAAAAAATTCAAACCAATCGTAATTCGTCTCTAGCTGTGTGTATGACAAGCATTCGCTTATAAGAGGTCAAGGTCACTTGAGCTGAAATCGTTTGCAGCACATACGGTGTAAGATAATTTTTTTTTTTAATTTAACCCCTCCGGTGTAACCTCAATTTTTTGGTCTGTCCGTATTATGTATTATAATGTTGTAGTAGAGACAGCAGTATGCAGTCCTTTTCTTTGGGAGTGCTGCAGCTCTACAGCTTATTAAAGAAAGCCGCCACTGGTGAAAGGGCAGACTGTTAGACGGGCCTGCGCGCCCAATTCTTAACCCTTCGAAAATAAAGTTCGTTCGTTCGTTCGGCGAACAAATGCACTTAGCAGGCATTTGTTTCTCTCTAATTGTCTAAAGTTCGTGGTTACAAGCCATCAGACGATTTGTGGTACTAACGCCGCTAGTGTGAGAGAAAAGCATCCACCATAACCGCATACAGTGGAAGAGAGTGTGGAGAAGACTTTCGTCACCACAGAATTGATGAACCACAGCTGCAGGACTCACTCATACAAGCTAAGTGATAACTAAAAGGCACCAGCAAAAAGGACATTTCAGTTAAACTTTAAGTATAAAGTTAAATTTCCACCTACGTCTCAATGATGAGAACTTTATATCCATCAAAATTCCACTAATCTTTCCATATTTATTTTAACCTGTTAAATACGAATTAACAATTACATTTGTTACCTGTTGTTTTAAAATTAAACGATAACAGTTGATTCAGTTATATGTATGAAAGCAAACGTATGAGCCAGAATATTTAATATATTTAATATTTCTATAAATAAATCATCATCTTAACCTGTAACCCGTCATGGGTCGTAGCGGTGCCATGGTGGATGCATCAGCAGACAGGGTCCTCCACTGCTCTCTATACTCAGCAATGCGTACAAGTGTGGAAAAACCTTGCCCTGTCCATTCTTTGATGTTATCAGCCCAGATATTTTTTGACTTCCTCTTCTCCGTTTATCTTCGACTGTTCCCTGGAGGATCGTTTTTGAAAGGGAGTCATGACGAGTTACATGACCAAACCAGGCAAGCTTTCGACGTTTCACCACTGACAAAAGTGGTTCTTGGTGGCCTGCATACGTGTTTATTTTCTCTCTATCATAGACATTTGTTTTGTGCTCTTTATAGCAAATGCGCAAAATTCTTCTATAACATTTATACTCGAAAGCCTGAATCCTTCGCTCCGTATCTACAGTGAGTGTCCAGCCCTCACACCCATACAAGAGAATAGATAATACAAGTGATTTGTATAATTTGATCTTCACAGGAAAACTGATGTTACTTTTCCAGATCACATTCAGCCTTGTCATGGCAGCTGAGGCCATCTCAAGTCTTGTCTTTATTTCTTTACTTGATCTTCTATCACTACATATAGTGGACCCCAGATATTTAATGGTGTTCATTTTTTCTAACGTTTGCCCATTTAACGTAATGTTGGTCGGAACATGTTCCTTACGGCTATTCACCAATATCTTGCTTTTTTTCTATATTCATTTCCATCCCTTACGTTCTTGTTATTTTCTCCAGTCTAGAGGTAAGGTTTTGAAGTTCTGATTCTGTTCCAGCTATAAAGATCGATATCATCAGCAAAACGTAGATTGCAAAGAGGTCGGCCTCCAATCGATATGGTTGTTTTATAATCGTATAGAGCCTCCTGCATAATATGATCTAGATATAATAAAGAGCACTGGGGACATCCCTGACGAACTCCTACAGCTGTTTTGAAAAATTCTCCAATGCCATTGCTTGCAAAAACAGCACTGCTTGCATCCTTGTAAAGTGCTTCAATGATATCTATGATGTTGGTATCAAAATTGAATTTTCTCATTATTTGCCATAAGCCTTCATGCCAGACTCGATCGAAGGCTTTTGTGAAATCGATTAAGTTATGGTATAAATACTTCGACATGTATTTACACTAAACAGAGATATACTTTATAAGAGGGATTTCGTTGAATTACACCAACTGGGGGCTTGAACGGGCTAAACCATTGCTTAAATCCTTCATTCGCCAATGAACTTCTATAGGTTTCTCCCTGTTACGTGTCTTTTATATTGTTAATGTCAATATGTATTAACAGGATGGTTCCTGTAGCCAAGATGACGTCTAGGGTAGTAAGTAAGTAGACACCGCAACCAGCCAACACCCTTCAGAATTAGTTGAGTCACAAACTGACGAAGTGGACGATATACAATTTATTTAAGACTGCACGCAGCTCCACATACAATAGTCAGGCCAACATATAATGGCAGATAATATACAGTAGACGAAATACCGTAGGCAGTCAGTTCATGTCAGGAAGGCTGTCCTTTTATTCTCAATTTTATTTATTTCTTTACACACTCGAACCTGAGCGATAATACTTCTGGTCAATACAGATAGCTAGATAACTAAATATATCTCACCGAAGATCTTGATGTATTAGTGATAACAAAACTCCATTTTAAACACTTTAAGAATAAGGAGCTCAAACACATACGTCCACTCGCCATGACACACAATCGTATAAGGCCCCGCACTTCTGATCCTCTAGTTTCACGTGAGCCAGCCAAGCATATCCGCGTAACGTCACTCACCCCTCTTTATCAGTGACCCGTATAAAAGAAACAAACAAAGAGCCCAGTAGAGCTAACAATATAATAGGCACAATCGTTATGAATTTTAATCATAATACACCCATTCGCTGTTAAAAAACGGATAACAGATCGCTGCTCCTCTTTGGTGCATGTCACTAGTATTCTTCTTCGATCCTTAACCACCGACCGTCAAAGCAGTCAGTGGCCATCACGCCTAGTGGCGTCTTGTAGGGCAACAACAAATTGATTCCACTTTGCACGGTCGGTGGCCATCCTTCGTACAGTGCCCCAACTCTGGTTCATTCTTTGCATCTCAGCCTCCACAGTCCTCCGCCAAGTTGTTTTTGGTCGCCCTCTCTTTCGCTTTCCTTCAGGGGTCCAAAGCATAGCTGTTCTTGTGATGGCATCGGGGTCTCTTCTGAGGACATGACCAACCCAGCTCCAGCGTCTGCCAGCTATGATGGCATGCATGTCCTCTTGCTTGCTACGAGTAAGCAGATCTTGGTTGGTGATGGTATTCGGCCAAAAGATGCGGTGAATTTTTCTTAGGCATGTTGTGTGAAAAGAGGACAATTTTGACATTTCCTTCTCTGTGACTCTCCAGCATTCCGCACCATAGAGAAGCACAGAAAGCACGCAACTCTGGTATAATCTTAATTTTGTGATTGTGCTGTATTGGGAGGACTTCCAGATGTTATTTAGGCTAAAGAAGGCTGTTCTTGCCTTATTCATTCTGATGTTGATGATGTCACTAGTGGGGCGGCCATATTTAAACTCCTACTGTGACGTCATGTAGTTCGTCTGCACCGTGATGCCACCTGCAGGACACTCTTGACGTCCTTAGCAACAATACTGCCAACTTACATGACAATGGCGCGGTGTTTCGAATTTCTATCGCAAATATAAGGTTTTCATTTGAAGCCCCCCTCGTAATAGATGTTGTCAACTAATTCAAAGAAATCACTAGCTGCAGAGATAATTTTTACAGCAGAATGGCTCACCAAATTCAGTGAGTGCGCAAAACATGGTATGTATTCAGCAAGTTGCCATTTGGTTGGTGATCCAAAGACCTCGTCATTCCCTATGAAAGCTATACCAGGCTCAGTTTGAAATTTGATAGTAGCACAGTAACTCGATCTAGGAGAGCTGCTTTTTTACATAAGCACTTTTCAGCTTGATGTTTTGATTTAACAACAAGAGCTCTCACACAAACCAGTAGAATTTGCCCTTTGGCAAAGGGTGGTAGTAGATTGTCTATAAGAATTTGCTGCTTTCATCAGCTGATTGGGTTTTGCTTTTTAAAATGACTATTCTTTTCTTATTCTTCTTTCTTCTTTGATCCTTAGCGGCCGACCGTCAAAGCAGTCAGTGGCCATCACGCCCCTACTATCTTGCATTGCACACACACAATCCAACATTGCTCCGATTTCTCCTTTTGGTCACACAAGGAGGATCTCAGCAACAGTTGTGTGAACTCCGTAGCACGCAGCGAGGATCCCACTGTATGTATACAGAATCACACATTCTATAAATATGTTTGTGGTTCGGTAGGTTTGCATAATTTTAAATTTTTGCCAGGGCACGGGCTGTGGCCTAACTCTTTATAATTTTAAACAGCAAGGATTTTTTAAACGTGCGCAACTTATACACGACACACATCTCATCCTCAGCCCTGTAACCCGTCATGGTCGTAGGGTGCCCATGGTGGAAAGCATCAGCAGACAGGGTCCTCCACTTCTCTCTATCCGCTCCAGCAATGACATCAAGATGTGGAAAACGTGTCCTGCCCATCTTTGATGTTATCAGCCGATTTTCTCTGCCTTCCACTTCTTCCCGTTGACCATCGACTGTTCCCTGAAGTCGTTGTTTCGCGCGAAAGGGAGTCATGACGATTAACATGCCCAAACCCTAAACATGTTGGCAAT
>JAMPIV010020623.1:0-148343 GCA_024509875.1 Oreohelix idahoensis
TGTGGGGGGGGTGGGGGGGTGGGGGTGGGGGTGGGGGTGTTTAGGTGGGGGTGTAGGTTTTGGTTTTTTAGGAGGGTGTAGTTTGTGGGAAGGATTATTGATAATGGTAATATAGGATTTTTTTGGTAAATAATAGGGAAAATTATTATTTTTTGTGTGGGTGTGAATAGTTATGGTTAAGTATTGTGGAGTGAATTGATTTTTTGTTAAATATAATTGTTAAAGTCTTTTGGGATTTTGATAATATTAGTTTAATTTGTTTTGAAGTAAACCACCATGTTATTTTTCTTATATCTTTGTTAATTCCTAACTATTTCGTAACACCTTAACATATTCTTTGTCCACAAGTCCAAAGAACCCATACTATATAAATTTTAAAAAAGAGCTAAGTGGCTGCGTTCAAATAGTATTTTCTAGGATAAGTCGTGTAATTTCTTTTATTTTTCCTGTTTAAGAAAGAGACCGCCACCTGTCCTGCTGTAACTGTCAGACTAATGTCAGGGATTTCAGACATAAAACAGTCTAATGTCATGTTTGTTTCCTAATAAGCGTTTTGTAAGTATTTTTTTAAAACCTAACTCTCGTATGGGTAGTAGTAATTTTATAAATCACTGTCGATTTTGAAAAAAAAAAAGTTAGTGCTTGGGGGGGGTGGGCCTTACAACGTCGTGATAGTTGTAATGGGCATGCAGCATTAATTGCATTATCGCGCGAGACGCGTGTTTAGTGTTGGCCTGCGATTCCTTCTTTTCATCGCTCTCCTCTCTTCTTATCCTTTTCAGTCATCTGTACTTTCGTTTTATGTTATACGCTCGTGTATAAAATGGAATGTTAGTAATAATTTTAAATTAGGTCTTACGCTCAGTGGCTATTTATCTTATGTTTTTCATTAGAAATGCAGTACACACGTTTATTGTGTTTGAAGAAACGCATGTATGCTGCTATAGCTTTTTACTATTAACGTGGAAACGTTTACAATTTGCAGACGAATAGAAAACAAGCTGGGGATTTCGAGTACAGTCATTGTGACAGCACTGTTCTTTACCATTCTTCTTCCTTTATTTATTATATGTATTTATTAGGCTTTATATTTACTTGATAATTTATATATGTGGATTAGAATATTTCACGACGCCTCCCCTCTTAAAACAGACATTATATGTCAGTCCTTTATTCTATATACACATAGAGAAATTTATTATTATTTCTGGGGTTTACGGTGATTCTCATCACACGGATGGCGGCTTAAAAAATCCGCTCCCAAATTGGTTTTTCCAGATATATACTCAATGCTAAAATTATATGGAGCCAAAAGTAAAGACCATCGGAGTAACCTAGAGTTCTCATGCTAGCCTGTGCTAGAAACGATAAAGGTTTGTGATCTGTTTGCAACTTAAATGCCTTCCCATATAGATAAATATTGAATTTCTTTATTGCCCATATTACTGCAAGACGTTCCTTTTCGCTAGTTGAGTAGTTGATTTCAGCTTTATTCAACTTTCTGCTAGCATATGCCACTGGGCTTAATTCCCCATCCAATGCATCTGATTTCTGTAGTAGAGTTGCACCTAACCCAATATTACTTGCATCCGTCCTTACAATGAATTCTTGACTTAAGTCAGGTAATTTCAAAATGGGTTTACTTGTGAGCTTTTCCTTCAATTCTTGGTAAGTCATTTCACATTGTGGTGTCCATGTAATGCGATCTGGATGTCCTTTACGTGTCAAATCAGTTAACGGTGCACATATGGAATTAAAGTTTTTGATATACTTCTGGTAGAAACCACATAATGAGACAAAGGATCTCACGTCTTTCTTGGTTTGTGGTCTCGGGGCTTTCTTTAGTTTCTCTAAATTCTTTGGGTCAGGGGTCATGTTTCCCTGATAAACTGTGTGTCCCAAAAATTCCAATTCTTTACATCCAACGCAACATTTGGTTGGTCGGGCTGTTAAATTTGCCTCCCTAAGTCGATTCAACAGCATGTTCAGAGAGTCAATGTGTTCCTCAAATGTTTCTGTTGCTATAAGGATATCATCCATGAAATTTGTTATACATGGATTATTCAGAGGATCCAATAATTTTCTCATCATTCTAGAGAAGACACTAGGCGCATTCTTCAATCCAAATGGCAATCTATTAAACTCATAGTGTCCTTTCTGAGGTACTAAAAAGCTAGGTATGGTCTAACCTCAGGCTTTACTGGAATCTGATAGTATCCTTTACTCAGATCCACTTTTGAGAAATATTTAGCTTTATTTAGTCTGGCAAACAACTGATTTGTATCCGGCAATGGATCCACCTGTCCTTCTGTAATAGCATTCAGTCTCCTGTAATCTATACAGAGTCTATGTTCTCCAGAGGGCTTCCTTAAGAGTACAACACCGGAACTATACGAAGATTCACTGTGCGAAATAATTCCTTCCTTCAACAGATAGTCTATCTCTTCCTTCAAAGCTTTCTCCTTAGCAAACGGAATCGAATATGGTTTCATACAGACAGGTGTGGGGTCTATCAGTTTTCATATCATATTCCAATAGGTTTGTATGCCCTGGTCGGTCTGTTAACACCTCTGCATGATTATTTAGAACCTGTTGCACTCTCTCTTTCTGAGTTTTCGTTAAATGTGTACTGATTTTCACCTGTGCTGCTGTCTCACAGGGGTGTAATGGATATTCAAATGATGAAAGTGGTTCCTTTTTCATCTCCATGGCGATGGACAAGGTCAACAAGTGTGTCTCTTCCTGATGTTCTCTTTCCAAATATTTCTTCAGGAGATTCACATGATAGATTTTTTTCTTTCCCCCTTCTTATCTATCTTATAATTTGTTCTAGACACCTTCTCTAGAACTGTATATGGACCCTGCCATCCAATTTGTAACTTATTCTGACTCCCGGGCAAAAGAAGCAGTACCTTCTCTCCCACAGCAAAATTTCTGTCTTTCGCCTTCCTGTTATAATAGGCAGCATGTTTCTTCCTGGCTTGTAACTTTCTCAGGATCGACATCAATGTGCCATTAAAAATCCTTCCACTTTGGCCGTTCCTTGGCTTTTTTTTGGGGAGTGGTACCCACACTACAATGGAAGTGTTGTGGCCTGGAAGATGACCTGAAAACTTCTTCTGTTAGTTTTCCCCTTGAAACTGAGAGCCATTATCAGTCAAGATTTGATTGGGAAAAACCTAATGAGCGTGCCCTATTATAGTCATAAGATGAGTGATGGCGCGCCTGCGGTCTCCTGGTTAGGTGTGTAGTGGTGCAGATGATGAACAAGTCAAACAATGATCGACTTAAACATACAAAAATAACAGGGCAATCCACATAGGACGTCAGTAAACTCACGACGTATAAAGTCAATGATTCTTGCAACAGCCGTTGACGTTTTTCTTCATTATTTATTGTGGACGCCACAGTGACAAAATGGTTACGCAAATGTGTAGGCACATCAAACAGTCATTATCACAGCAACATAGTCAAGTACACGCAATGGACGGTAGACGGCATCATTAATAAAGATGAATTTAGTAGATGCAATGTGATACATCATAGTACTGTAATTGTAGTCAGGTGGGAAAATATCCATCCTTTTCTATAAACAGCCAGAGATAACAAGATGTATGAGATCAGTTCACTCTACTTAGGCTGACTTCAGCAAGACAGACACGTCTGCCGAAGTATAAATAATGTCCTCAAAAATATCCTCTAGATAATAAAGGTTTTCCAAACCTAGTTCATTTAACAAAGTAGCAAGTAATGGTCCTTGGGTCATGCATCAACCGATGCAGTACAATACAGCGACATGTGAGCTGGGAAAACATCTCGTGATGACGACTTTCAAAGGACAGGCTACGAATCAAAATGTCACTCACGAACAAAAATCGATAAAGTTAATGTAAAATGCAATTTACCATGCCTTCAGGCAAAATAAACACACACCAGAAATTAATACGCCTTCCGGCGGTGCTGGAAAATGGGACCAAACACTAGAAGGTATTCATCTCGAAATAAACGAAATATCCATTAAGAGGACTTCAGACATTCCTGAAGAACAAGAAAAGGAACATACGGAGATCCCCTCTTCAAAGGCATCTTGCTCGCTATCCGAATCTTCGCCTGATGCTGGGCGGAAATCGTTCGACAAAGACCTCAAGACTTAGACATGGCGCGGAAATCCAGCGCGAATCGACCACAGAACTCAGATAACTTTAAGACACAAGGTCCCTCATAAGCGCTTAAGAATGATTCCAGCGATATAACCAACAGGTTGCCAACCGCTTTCAAAGAAAAGCGGCCTAGCAAGACCATATTCATGGACACAATTCAAGAACGCATCACAAACTTAACTGCTTACCGAGACCAAAGGTAACAACTGCTTACAATGGAAAGTGACTTCAAATTTCATACAATTGTCGCTAAACAGCATACTCTAATATTGTCTTTAAAAATGGATGTACAAATCTGATAGGAAAATTTAAATAGTACATTCTTTGACATGTAATGACATAAGTACATAGTAAAGTTAAACTACATGACGATCCAGGACATATGCTCTGGTATTCCGAGAAGTACACAATCTAGAAACTCGTCATGCTTGATACTAGTAAGGTAAGTCCTCAGCTCAACAATGACATTCTGAGAAAGTACAAGCAATATAATGCTAATTAATAACTAATATGCTTCATAAGGTACAATACATTATTAATAATTGTGGCTGTTTAGTAAACTAACGGCCCTTATATTAACTACTCAGTCCTCCTCTATCATTTTAAAAAACGAACAGAAGAAGATGACAACAAAGCACGATAGTGTGTACATATAAAGTAAGTACAGATGTGCTAATCTATTGTAGTAATATAGGTGTGTTATGACTCTGTAATATATGGAAATATAGGACAGAAGTATTAGTTGGAGTCATGTGGGCATCTAGACAAAATGTCAGCCATCACATTATCCGCACCACGGATAGCTCGTACCGTGAAGTGAAAAGGTTGAAGAGCTATAGCATATCGAGTGGATCTCGAACTCTTCAAATTCTTAGTCTGAATAGCTGTAAGAGCTTTCTGATCAGTCTCTAGAATGAAATGTGCGCCCAGGAGGAATCTTTGTAGCTTTAGAATTGACCAAACCATCGCTAACAACTCACGGTCTAAAACCGAGTAGTTCCTCTCTGCCGCATTTAGTTTTCTAGAAATGTACATAACAGGATGCAGAGTATTTGCATATTCTTGCATCAGTGCTGCTCCAATCCCAGTGGATGAAGCATCACTCCGAAGAACAAAAGTCCTATCAAGAGTAGGTAATCTTAAGATGGGAGGAGAAGAAAATATATTCTTGATTTGGTCTAGTGAAGATTGGCATTCTTCAGACCAACGGACCAGATTAGGCGAACCTTTCTTCAACAATGTTGAGAGAGGTGCCATGATCGAAGATAAATTTGGAATAAATCTCCCATAAAATTGAATTAAACCTAAGAGACTCCTAACTTGTTTCTTCGTTTTAGGAACAGAGATGTTCAGTATTTTGGAAGTATTGTGGTCTTCTGTCTTCAAGAGACCATGACCAACACGATGACCCAGGAAAGAGATTTCACCAAAACCAACAAAAGCTTTAGAAGGTTTTGCTGTCAAATTATTCTCACGTAGAGTGGACAGTAAGTCATATAACCCTAAATAGTGATCTTCCCAGGTATCACTGAAGAGACAGATGTCATCTAAGTATGCGATGACATCCGAACGATGTGACAGAATTCGACGCATCATGCGAACGAAAGTGGCAGGGGCGTTCATGAGACCAAAAGGCATAACATTCCATTGAAATAGACCCCTAGGTGTAGAAAAAGCAGTAAGAGGTTTGGCATGCTCTGCTAAAGGCACTTGCCAATAACCTTTAGACAAGTCAAGTTTAGTGAAGAATCTAGAATTAGAAAGTCTAATCAGTAGATCTTCTAACAAAGGCATCGGTTCAGCGTCGAACTTTGTGACCTGATTCAATTTGCGATAATCAACGCAAATTCGTATGTTCTTATCCTTCTTCCGGACAATAACCATGGAAGAAGAATATGGTGAAGTCGATGGTTCAATTATATTTAATTGAATCATTTCATCCAATTCCTTTTCCACTTGCGACTGAAAGTGTATAGGAATAGGATACGGCCTAACCCTAATTGGATTATTGTCGGTAAGAATTATGTCATGTTCTATGACATCTGTGTGTCCAGGAATGTCAGTGAGAACATCCTGAAATGTTTGTAACATCGACAAGTCTCGTCGATGTTCGTCACCAGAAAGATTAGGAGAAACAGAAACGTTTTTCCAAGATTCCGTGGAATGTAATGGAACCACTGGAAGGGGAAGGTTGACATCAGAGAAGGTAGCTTCCTCATCCTGAATGACAGACAGGGATGAATAATGACCGTGAGGTGCAGGAGCATCATCCGTTGCCTGGAAAATAGGCAGCAAATAGTCCGGACGTTCGTGAAATTCCGAAAGCATGTTTATGTGGAAAGTTTTATGCTTTCCATCAATATATCGACCACATAGTCAACATCGGAAATCCGAGAGACTATTGCATACGGACCTTTCCATGCAATAAGAAGTCTATTTTCCCTACTGGGGAGTAGGACGAATGCTTTGTCACCTGGACAAAGTTGTCGTAGACATCTATTCTTGTTAGCAAACTGCCTTGCCTTCTCTTTAGCAATTTCTGATGAAGCAGTTGCTAGCTTACATGCCTCAATGATCTTTTGTCTAAGAGCAATGACATACTCATATGAGGATTGAGTTTCATCGCTAATATCATCGGCAGTGATGAGATCGTGTAATAAAGACATAGGGCTGCGTGGACGCGCGCCAAAGACAAGTTCGAAGGGAGAAAATCCTGTGTGTTCATTAGGGACTTCTCTATAGGCAAAGAGAGCCGCGGGTAAAACCCTGTCCCAATCTTGAGGATGATCTTCAGTTATCTTACCAAGCAAGTCTTGAGCGTTCTATTCAGACGCTCAACTAACCCATTAGACATAGGATGGTAGATACTACTGAGAGATCGTTCAATATGTAAGGTAGACATTACCTGTGACATAGTGTCAGATATGAGTTGAGTGCCATGGTCTGACAATATTTCTCTGGGGAACCCCAAGCGAGAAAATATCAACCAAAGAGCATCTGCGATATCTGTAGTAGATATGCTCTTAAGAGGAATAGCCTCTGGCCAACGTGTGCACATATCGACACATGTAAGGATAAACTGATGTCCTCTGGCCGACTTGACCTTAAAAGGGCCAATAATATCTATGGCCATTTTCTGAAACGGCCGAATAGGAATGTCAGCAGCCTGGATAGGCGCAGCATGTCGTGGTCCTCTAGATTTGACCTCCTGACATACCTTGCATGATCGGCAGTAAATACGAATGTCCTTATTGACAAAAGGCCAAAAGAAAGCCGCAAGGACTCTCGACTTCGTACGGGAAAAACCCATATGTCCAGCACATTGCGAGTCATGAGCATGTTGCAATATTTGCACTCTCATGCTCTTGGGAACAAGAATTTGCGAATGTGCCGACGTAGTCGAATCTTGTACCATACGTACAAGTACGCCGTTTCTCATTGCAATCCAAGATTTTCTATTTGTATCCTGATTCGGATCACCTTTCTTCGCAAGAACGAAGAATTTTTTTAAAGAAGGATCTTCTTCTTGCAATTTTATGAAAGAGTCACGAGTGATTACTAAGTGACTATCTTGGCTATCAACTTCATTATCACTATTCAGTGAAGTTTCGGGTGTTTGTAGAGCTTGTGCTCTTGTAACTACTGCATTTGTAGCTTGCATGTTATTATCTTCCCAAGCAGCAATCTGCTGTGGGGTACACTCCCTAACTCCGTGAATACGACCAATAATAAGGTCCGCAATAGGATTAGGTAAGAGACAAGCATGCACATCTCCAGTAAAGAAAGGAGTGGCAATGCGAATTACAGCAGTAGGATATTTTTCTAGAGTGCCGCCAAATGTGACACATTTAATAACCCTTCCTGTAGCACAAGATGGATCTACAAGCGATTGTCTAACACCAATAGTGGTGCATCCGGAATCGAAAAGTAGTGAGACCGGAGTATCATTAACAAGACCCTTATGTAGATTAAAGAACCCCTCCCGTCATGCGCAACAGCAGCAGGAAGAGCGGGAAGTGGGTGACCACAACTCAAAGTAGTTATGGTACCCGGTTCGAATAAAGTACTGCATTGGGGGCATTTGTTTGCTCTCTCAAAGTCAAAAGCAGAACCAGTGACAGCGTCAAAGTTTTTACTATCAACAACATGATTACAGGCTCCCTCAGTTTCCTGTTGTACAGCATTAGCCTGCTGAATCTCTCTTTTTTTTGTGTTGAGATCTACCCCACCTCTTATTACCTCTGAAGTTATCAGAGTTATTATTATCTCTGCAGTTATTATTGTCTCTATTGTAATTGTTATCCTGGTTCGAATTCCAGTTTCCACGATTACTATCATGTTCACATTGATGCGAACATCTATTTGTTTGGTTCTGAGGTCTTCGGCAGGAATAACCTCTATTACCATATCCTCTTTTGAAATGCTTATAATTATTAGGGTGATAGTAACGAGTACTATCAGGTTGTCTCCAATTCTTCGAAGAAGAATCACCATGAAATTGATTTCCATGATTTTGACAGAAATTACCGCTACTCTTTCTATCAAAATTTTGTTGGGATCTACGAGCAAAGTTTTGACCATACGGAGCTGCCGAAGCAACTGGTAAACCTTCTTTCACCTTAGAGTTACCCATGGTTATGTGTGGGTGCGCAGTTACGTATTGGCAACAGAAATCTTCCATTTCTTTTATTGTTTTAGGTTTACGTTCATGAAGGAAAGCAAGGAAAGACTCATTGACAGACGACATGACTTTGTCTCTAAGTATTAAGTCCATAAGTCCTTCATAAGTTTTTTCCGTCTTAGATAGTTCAACCCATCGTGAGAAAGTAATGCGTATTCTTGCAATAAACTCGGAGAATTCAACTCCATTTTCAGGTAACATGTTTTTAAATTGTAGACGATAGCCGTCTTCGTTAAGCTGATATTTCTTTAACAAAGCGGCCCTGACAACCTCATAATTGCTCTTGTCAGGTTCATCCACCATATTTAATATACTTAGAGCTTTACCTGTCAGTATCCCTGATAACTGATAAACATATTTTGCTTTGTCTATGTTATGAGCTGTACATGCTTGTTCAAATCTGTCCAGATAGACATTATGTCATCACTGGAAGGACTAAATGTTGGTAACTTAATCTTAAAAGTATCATTATTAGCCTTACCAGAAGATGAACCCTTGTTTGAATCATTACCATTACTCATGCTCGTCAATTTCAATTTTTTCCAACTCTAAAGCTAAGACCTTTTCTTCATGTTCCATTTTTGCTTTCTCTTTCCTCTCATCAGACTCTCTCTGTAATCTTCTTTCCTCAGGCTGAGCCTTTGAAGTCTTTTCATTTTCAGCTTCTTTTTCAAGTCTTTTATTTTCAGCTTCTTTTTCAAGTCTTTTATTTTCAGCCTCTTTTTCAAGTCTTTTATTTTCAGCCTCTTTTTTTTTTTCAAATTCTCAGTCTTTTTATTCTTTCAGCTTCTAGCTGTAGCTGGAGTTTTCTCTCCTCAGCTTCTGATTCCCTTTTTTGTTTTTCCATTTCCATTTGGAATCTTTTTTTCATCCACCTGCATCTGCAGTTTCTTTTGTTCAGCTTCCATATGCAGTTTCTTTTGTTCAGCTTCCATTGCTTTTATATATCGAGCAGTTGCAAATTCTTCTAACTTATCACCAGTCTTCCCAAGCAATTTACCCTGCTCAATAAAGTGCTCAAATGTAGACATGTTGTCTAACATATGAGTCCAAAACCTGAAATAATTAACTAATTTATTTCAAACCTAAGTGTAACAAGTCTTAATTAAGCACTTGTATATTCACATCACATTATATTATCCCAGTCTCTGTGGGAAACAAGTCTCCAATCAAAGAACTTGTATATGAAATATCAGCACTCAATTCTTGATCATAAGTGCACTTCTCATTCAATAGTGCACGACACTATTCATCATTCATTTATCATCAGTGTAGTAGTAACAGTGCATTAGCATAGCCCATTAACTAATTACTATAACTGTAAACAATGACTATGTAAACACATGCAGAATGTAAACATTGAAAATGTAAACAATACAAACAATGTAAACAATAACAATGTAAACAATAACAAAGATCAGCAACAATACAAAAACGTTCGCAGAAATCAACTAAAAATAAAGCAGAAATTAATGAAATATCACAAAAAATGTGACGATATCTGCGATAGAATTAAACAAAATACATGACACCTCAGTGTATAAACAAAAATGTTGTATGAAACTAAATTATAGACAAGAGTAGGCTAACAAATACAAACAAATCAAAACAAAACTAAAGAATGCGAAATAATAACGAAAACAATATTAAAACATGTCATCACAGCTAACATAAATAGCAACAGAAGTCGCTTAGCAAATTCCAGTATGGGAAATTTGCAAACCCTACAGAAAACGCTCACAATAGACGACCTCTATGACGTGGCATAATCTAACGGAGACACCACCCAACCGAGAACCCGCTGAAATATAAACATATAAATATACGAATAACATATAAACATATAACATATAGAATGAGATGATACACAGAAGACTCAGCAGAAGTATAAGGGCACAGTTTACATACAAACAGGCCACTTAACTTATAGGCTTCCAATCGTAGAACAGCAGAAAAAACGGATGTCAATCAACGTCCTAAAGAGCGAAGCTCCAACGATGATGGCACATCTGAACTGCTTCCACTGCTAACACGATGGTACAAGAGCTTCTGAAATACTGTGTGTTGAGTTGTTTCGGCACTTGACCTTCTAATCCAAAAGTAAGTTGATGGAAATCGGTACTTGGCCTTCTTCAGAAAACAACCCGTTTCAACCGGCACTTGACCTTCACAAAAAACGACAGCACTGGAACCTTGACAGCAGCAACTTGCTTGACTTGCGTTAAAGACAACAGCAGTCCGTGTTATCCGGCAATATGCAACAACGCCGGGTACTGTCAAATTCCTGTTTCAGTCAAAAAATTGCAATTTTGACATTTACCGGGCAACGCCGAGTACTTTGCTAATTTTGAAGATGTTGACTGTCTTTAAGAATGTTGAAGTGTTGACTTGAAGGATGCCGTTTGTTGAAAATGAAGTGGGTAAGGGACCCCGTGTATGCTGGTACCAGATCAAACCAGCTTATGGCCACCAAATGATGCGTGCCCCATATCATATCATAAGATGATGTGATGGCGCCCGCGGTCTGGTTTGTGTAGTGTGCAGATGATGTACAGTCAAACAATGATCATACAAAACAGGGCAATCCACACAAGGACGTCAGTTAACTCACGACGAATAAAGTCAATGATGCTTGCAACAGCTGGTGACGTTTTCTGTATCATTTATTGTGGACGCCACAGTGACAAAAATGTATACGCGAATATGTAGGTACATCAGACAGTCATGATCACAGCAACATAGTCAGTACAGCAATGGACGGTAGACGGCATCATAATAAAGATGAATTATATGCATGTGATACATCATAGTACTGTAAATGTAGTCAGGTGGAAATCTCCATCCTTTTCTATAACAGCCAGGAGATAACAAGATGTATGAGATCAGTTCACTCTCCTTAATCTGACTTCAGCAAGGCAGACACGTCTTCTGAAGTATAAATAATGTCCTCAAAAAAATTCTCTAGATAACAAAAGGTTTCAAACCTAGTTCATGTAGCGAAGTAGCAAGTAATGGTCCTTGGGACATGCATCAACCCGATGCGGTACAATGTAGCAATATGTGAGCTGAGAAAACATCTCGTGATGACGACTTTCAAAGACAGGCTACGAATCAAATGTCACTCACGAACAGAAATCGATAAAGTTAATGTAAATGTAATTTACCTTGCCTTCAGGAAATAACCACAGAAATAATACGCCTTCCAGCGTGTGGAAATACACTAGAGGTATCATCTCGAATAAACGAAATATCCATAAGAGGACTTCACATTCCTGAAGAACAAGAAAAGCACAGACGCTCACAAAAGACGTCTTGCTCGCTATCCGAATCTTCGCTCACTGACTGCTGGGCGGAAATCTTTCGACAAAGACCCAAGACTTAGACATGCGCAGTCCAGCGCGAATCGACCACAGCTCAGATAACTTAAGACACAAGGACCCTCACTAAGAACCAGCTTAAGAATGATTACCTTATAAGGATAACCCAACAGGTTGCCAACCGCTTTCTGAGAAAAGCGGCCTAGCAAGACCATACATGGACACAATTCAAGAACGCATCACAAACTTAACTGCCATCGACACCAACGCGAGGAGACAACTGCTTACAATGAAAAGTGACTATAAATTTCATACAATTGTTTCCCTTGCATTACAAAATATATATTGTATACAAAACGATGTTGCGAGAATTTCACACGCAACACCTAACCTTGTGAAAATTGTGAGTAATGCCTCTGCCACATGCTTGGAATCAATCGATGACAGGGCTACCGCCTCTCCCCACATAGAACAAGTGTCCACCAGAGTCAGAATGTAGCTGTTCCTCCTCTTAGTTCGAGTGAGAGGTCCCACAAGATCCACGGCAACTCTCTCAAAGGGTGTTCCCACCATGGGCATTTCCCCCAGAGTTGCTGGTGCAGTCCAATGCTTAGGTGCTACTCGTTGGCACTCTGGACAGGATTTTACATATCGTTTGATATCTTCAGTTATTAATGGCCAGAAATAGTGACAAGCTATTCGCTGTCCTGTTGCGCTGATCCCCATATGACCACTGAAGGGAATCGCATGCCCTAGTTCCAACACTTTAGTCCTATATGAAGTGGGAAGGACCAGCTGTCCGTGACCATTGGATTCAGATCCAGCCTTCCTATAAATCAGTTTGTTCTTCATATAAAATTCTCCCTTGCCTGGAGGTGTATGAGATTTAGGCAACTTCTTGAAACACGGCTTGAGTGTCTTGTCCTCCGCCTGTGCCTTCCTCATCTCATCTGGATGAGTATTTATTGGATTATCCTCCTCCTTTTTAGACTGTGATCTGGTCTGCACTGTTGCCAATATCACAGGTCTCTTGGGATTCCCCAAGAAGACATATCTACACCCCAATATCAGAGGGTAGATTGGCTCATTTATCACTGCTGCTTTTATGATCCCTTCCACATATCGCGTTTTCACCTTTATCCGGGCGACGGGAAGTGTCATGGTAGCTACATCCTTGGTTGCAGTTTGAATCTCCACTGTTTCTGTGGTGTATTGATCTGCCTGCACCAGGTGAGAACTCACAACGGAATCGTAATCTAAACCGGTATCATATAAACACCTTATAGTGACACCATTACAGATGACATCTTCACACACTGGGGGGTGGTATGGTTCCTGTAGTTCTGCAGGTTAGACCTTTTTTTCCTTTTTCCCAGATGTCATAGCAGCACAATGAAGAGGTTTCCTTCTACAATGGTCAGTGTCATGATTGTTCATCTTACAATTTTTACACCACCTTTTCCCTTGGTTGAAAGATTTTCTTTCATCATATTTCCTTTCATCGAATTGTGAGGTTTTATTTTTATTGTCATACCGTGGCCTATCAAACTGGTGCTTACCTTTGTTTTGATCTCTAGGATCAAATTTATTAAAGTTCTGTGGTGCCTTAAAATTATCTACCTGTTTCTTTTTATTACCTGATACCTCTGCCTGAGCTGCTTGATACCTTTATGCAACATTTAGTAACTCACCCAGCCTCTCTGCACCTTGTTCCATGAGAAACTTTCTCAGGTCTGGAGCCATGGACTCTCTTAATTGTTCTATAAGGACCATTTCCTTAAGATCTTGGGTTTTCCCCAGAGAAGTCGATTTCTCCAAGTATGTCTCTATCCGTGCAGAGAACTGGTGATAGGTTTCACCTGACAGTAGTTTAGCATTCCTAAATTTCTTCCTCTAAAATTCTGCGTTCTTTTCGTATCTTAACAAAAGAGCCTGCTTTAGCATGTCATAATTTTCTTGATCACTTCTGTTCATTTTGGCAAAAACTTCATAAGCTGCACCACGAAGACCTTGAGATAACTTTAAGCTCCACCTTTCTCTCTCTAACCCATATGTGGTAGCTAATAGTTCATATCTATTTAGATATCAATCAATATCATCGTCTTTCTCAACAAAATGATCTAAATGAAAATTCATAGCTGAGGTTGAGGCTCCCTGACTAGCAGTGGCATCAGAGGTAAAGGGACTGGCACCATTTTCAGGAGCATGGCCTTGAAACTCAAACTCCCTTAGTCGTAACTCATGTTCCCATTGTAATCTCTTTTCCTCCTTTTCTGCTTCCCTCTCTGTAGTCAATCTTCTTTCCTCTTTTTCTGCTTCCCTTTCTGCAGCTAATCTCTTGTCTTCCGTTTCTGCAGCTAATTTCTTCTCTTCCCTTTCTGCAGCTAATCGCTTCTCTTCTCTTTCTGCCTCAAATTTCTTAGCCTCAGCCTCAATCTGCAGCCTCTTAATTTCTTTTTCAGCCTCTAACTTTCTTTCGGCCTCTTTTTCTAATCTTCTTTCTTCCCGTTCAATATATTTGTCACATTCAGCAGTGACATAAGCAATCATAATTTGCCCGTCCATTCCTAACTCTTTTGCAGTCTGCACAGCAGCAGATCGAAATTTGGCCAGGTCTGCCATTTTCTAACAGGTAAATGTATATAATGTCTAACTAAACAATACAATTTCTAACTAAATAACCAATAACCACCACAGGCACTGAGAGCTCAACGTTATTTATTTTCACCCAAGGATACCTTTATAATTTTTATTATTCCCTGAAGTGAATTACCCCCAATATTTATAATAGGGAAAGATTCAAAATCCCGGACAGGACCCCAATATATGTGGTAAAATGGGATGTTATAAATATTTATAGGGGACTTAGTGTACTGACTGAGATCAGCTGTGAAGGTATCTGTATCTAATAGGTGTAGTGTTTTACAGATAACCTTACTTGCTACCACATTTATACCTCAGTCAGAATTATTCTGGAATATTGTGATGACTACGTTAAATGTCTAGGGTTATGAAAATGATGAAGTGTAAGTCACAACAACAACAGACAGATAAACCATTTAATTATCCCACAACACTTTACACCACTGTGACTCTCACATACATATTACACTCTATAAGATTATTTTAAATGAGGCAAGTGTTAAAGGTTAAAAATATATGTATTAAGTGTTTTCAATAATAGAGATCCTGATTCAACTACACAGTGAACCAGGAAACATGATAAAATATAATTACAAGTATTATGTACACAGTTTATATATATGATCTTTGTATTGACATATATTATTATTAGTATTCTATGTGTGTGAGTTGTGATGTGGTACTAGGAGGTAATACTGGCTGTTCAAGCTATGTTGTTGATTGTCATCACGACTTCAAGTGTTTGTTTCTGTTGGAACTAGTACTGGAGATGTTCTCAGTTCCTGGCATTAAAACAATTAATTGCCCCTCTTTATTTAATACAATGTCAGTTTTAGAGGGGGTACATAATGTTGAGCTCCTCTGGCCACAGAAGCTTATCTTTCGTGATGGCGGCAGGAAAAGACTCCTCTGCTCAATTGCTTCACTGTGTTCTGGAGACACCTCACTGGTTGTACCTCCTACTTCAGAACTAATTTATACTCTATTTCTACACTGAGCACAATACATAACAAACACTGAGTTCAGAGCGGTAGGCCAACTGCTATCTTCATCTGAATCATTTTACACCAGTATTCTCCTCCCTAATGGTTACTACGCCTCTGCAATTTCAGCTGTAAGTCCTTCTATACAATAAGATAGGTGGCAGTGTACTATTTGGTAATTCCATGTAGGCCTAGGCAGTTAAACTCGTCTCCGACAAGTTTGGTTCAGGTTGGAGCAATATCTAGGCTTGGCCTCATGTTCGCTACTGAACCACACACATATGCAGACATAAATTATCAATTTACATTCAATTTTCATTAAAAAGATATTGAATATATCAAGCTTACCACAATTCATGGAAATATTACACAGAAACGTTGACTAGCGATGAATACTGGCACAAATTATGGCACAAATTCCGATCCGCCTCTGTCCCAGGCTTTTATTTAGAAAAATATGAGCTGGATCTCAACGCACTGTTCCTTTAGTAAGTTTATTTTAAAATGTGGCACTGAACTGACGCTTCTAATTGACTATATTGGCGGGTCTAACCAATCGAGCCATGTTTACACAGCTTTTCAAAAAATTACCTCTACTACGGTTTCCCCTAACAACAAAAAATAGTATTTATAGTCCGACTAATCGTGTTTAGCCTTACATTTATTTCTATCCAATCAAATAGGATTTAACATGGGGACCTATTTCCCGTACAATGGTGGTTTCAAAATCTGCCACTGAGCGATTCTGATTTTGGTGTTGTCTGACAGCACCACCATGTTATTTTGGCTATAACTTGTTAATTCCTAGACTATTTGCGTAACACTTAACATATTCTTTGTCAGCAAGTCCTAAGGAACCCAACTATATAAATTTAAGGGAGCTAGGTGGCTGCGTTCAAAATATGTATTTTCTAGGATAGTCGTGTATTTGTTTTTTTATTTTTTATGTTTAGAACCGCCACCTGTCCTGCTGTACTGTCAGACTAATGTCAGGATTTTAGACATAAAACAGTAGAATGTCATGTTTCCTAATAAGCGTTTTGTAAGTTTTTAAACCTAACTCTCGTATGGGTAGTGTTTTTTATCACTGTCGATTTGAAAAAAATTAGTGCTTCTGGCCTTACGCTTGTTGGGGGTGGCATTAATATCACGAGACTGTGGTAGTATTGCCTGCGTTCCTTCGTACATCGCTCTCTCTCTCTCTTTCTATCCTAAGTTCATCTGTCTTTCCGTTTATGTTAACGTAGTGTAATTAATGTTAGTATTAATTTAGGTCATTACGCGGTGTGCCTTATCTCAATGTTTTCTTAGAAATGCAGTACACATTCTATTGTGTTGTGGAAACGCGTGTATGCTGCTATAGGCTTTACTATTAACGTGGAAACGTTACAATTTGCAGACGAAGTAGAAAACAAGGGGAATTTCGAGTACAGTCATTGTGACAGTACTGTTCTTTACCATTCTTCTTTCCTTTTATTGAATTTATTTGTTAGGCTTTACATTTACCTTTTAATTTATATATGTGAATTTAGAATGTTTCACGACACCTACATGCAGACATCTGAGACACGCTCATCTCATACACACTAGAAATAGGTGGGCTTGATTACATAAATTAGCCCCTATTTTTACTTGTTACAGGTTTTATTCGTGTCATCCAACCTGAGGTCGTATGTCCAGTCAATCCAGCTGCCTGGAACTTTGCAGGAGCACAGTGATTGCACAGGAGCTACATCTTTAGTCTCCCTCAGTCTTGGGTGGGCTAACGAATCGATCATCAGCGGGTGTTGTGTGCAAGAAATTAAGGACAGAACTGTTTCAAGAGATGAGTACACATTAGTGCCATTTCTGTCAGCAATTGTGATCATTTAACTGTCAAGGACGAAAAACTGAGTAGCATAGCAAGAGACAAAAATAACAGCATAGCTGATAAATTATATATACTTAATTAACAGCACAGCTGATATAAATTTGTTTCCTATAATTGAAAACTTGTTGTAATATATATATATATATATATATATATATATATATATATATATATATATATATATATATATATATATATATATATATATATATATATATATATATATATATATATATATGTAAACTTACAAATACATTGCATTCCATCTTCCACCATCCATCCTTCAGCACAAGAGTAGATAGTGTATATACTAAATAAATAATAAGGAAATTGTATTTAAATGACTTGTCAATTTTATAATTGTTAAGTAAAATCGGTTTCCTTGCTTTAATATCACAGTTAGTTACACAGCGGGGGTGGCAATTTATGACTGTCTCCTCTCTACTAATTTTTCGAGATCAGATCATTCACAGCCGTAACTAATTTGTGATACCAGTAGTTCTTTCAGACACTGGGACTTCTGTAATTGTCAGTACTATACTGATCCTAGAGCCAATAAAAACCTCACGCCACATCAGCACATCACCAGGCTTAAACAGGTTTAAATACCTAGGAAGCATTTGAACTCAAAATGGAAAATTTGGAAGAGAAATTCAAATAAGATGTCAAAAATCCAGTGCAATGACTTGTCAACTGTCACCACTACTCGAACATCAGAATACAGTATGGAAACTAAACGACAACTAACAAATGGTATATTCTTACAAACTCTTTGCTACCAGTGTCAAACACGATCCCTGACGATCCACTATAAAATGAGATGCTTAAGACAAGCTAATAATGTTACCTGGAGAAAAAGAATGAGAAGTGATGACATCAGAAAAATGGTTGGAACTACATTTTGCAGCAAGCATATAGAGAGACAGATAATTGGTGGTTTGATCATCGGAAGAGAATGAAGCCTGATAAATTACCACTACAGCAGCAGCAGATCTGGTTTCTGGGCATGGGAAAGACCGAGAGGCAGATGGATACACATTACAGAAACCTTCCAACAATACGGGCTTACAGTCGCCACTGTGACACACTTGGCTCAAGAACGCAAGCTTTAGCTACCCTGCACTATGCTTCCCACCATTAATAATAATAATAAATTCTTTAAGCACCAAACACGGCGCATAAGGCAGAAACCAGTGCTCTCCAGGTTGTTCGTTGTGGCGCCACTCCTCTTAGCTCTTGCACATTATTTAGGCCCAACGTTCTTCCTTCTCTTATTATTGTTCTTCTGAGTGTTTCTTTTGGTCTTCCTTTTTTCCTCTTACCCTCAGGAACCCAAGTGAGCGCCTGTAGTGGTATTCTGTTGTTTTGCATTCGTAGGACATGACCGATATATGACCATCGTCTTTTCCTTATATAGTCGGAGACATATTTCTGCCTAGAGTCTTCTCTTATTTGTCAATTAGTCTTGAATTCTTTCCAACTGATGTTCATGAGTTTTCTAAGACATTTGTTCTCGAATGTATTCAGCTTGTTCTCCAATGATTTTGTTATTTTCCAACTCTCACAGCCGTATGTTAACACTGAGATAACATTTGAATTAAACAGACGAAGCTTGGTATGTATATTCAATGATCGTAATTTCCAAATGTTAGATAATCTATTGAAGGCGCTAGCTGCCAAAGCAATTCTAGTATGGATTTCTCTTGTTGTGTCACCATCCTGAGTCATTTTACTGCCTAAATAATTGAAACTTTCAACTTTCTGTAGTTTTTCCCCGTTCAAGATGATATCAAAGGTCTCGTTAGAAAAGTTCATAGCTTTAGTTTTAGAGGCATTTATTTGGATACCTATTTTAACCGAGAGATGACACAAATTATTTATTGCTTCTTGGGATTGTCTTGGTGTTGAACTTCAGAATGCTACATCATCTGCGAAATCCAGGTCCCCCAGGAATTTTCCATTTGTCCATTTTATACCCAATTGTTCATTGTGGGTATAGTTTCTCATAACCCAATCAATAGCTATTCCAAAAAGTAGTGGGGACATAATACAGCCTTGTTTCACCCCTGTTTCTACTGTAAACCATTCTGTATTCCCTTTATTTGTTCTAACACAACATCTTGCATTGTCATATAGCGCTTTGATTATATTGACATATTTTGTTGGAAAACCATAGATTGTAAGTATCTTCCACAATGATGGGCGGTGTAGACTATCAAAGGCTTTTTGAAAATCGACGAAGGTGATAATAAGTGGCGATTGCCTTTCCACTGATTCTTCTATAATTGTTCTTAGTGTGAATATTTGATCAATACATGATCGTTTCGGCCTTAAACCCGCTTGTTCTTCTCTGATCTTTTCGTCAGCATGCAATTTAAGTCTTTCTAACATCATGCAACATAATAATTTTCCAGGTACTGATAATAGAGATATACCACGCCAGTTATTACAGTCTGATAGATCACCTTTCTTCGGTAACTTTACAATAATACTGTCTTTCCATTGTTGTGGTGGTTGTTCTTCTCTCCATACTTCATTTATAATATCTAAAATTCTCAAGAGGTTGTTGTCATTAACTGCTTTAATCATTTCCCCTGAAATTTCGTCAACTCTAGCAGCTTTAAATTTTTTTAATCTTTTAACGGCTTGTTTAATCTCGTCCAGCGTGAATTCATCGCAAGTTATTGGCAAGGTGGTTGTGGGTGTTTCATTATTAAAATCAGGTGTTACTGTTGGTGGTGGTCTGTTTAGCACCTCCATGAAGTGCTCAGCCCATCTCTTCATTTGTTCTTTTTCTGTTGGTATTGAATTCCCTAATTTACCTTTAACAGGTCTTTCCATAGCAGTAGGCTGGTGACATAGTTGTTTTGTAATTTGATAAAGGCACCTACTATTACCAGTTCTTGCAGCATTTTCAGCTTCTACGGCCAGTTCATTGATGAAATGTCTTTTATCTCTTCGAGTTTTTGTCTTCACTTCTTTATTTAACAAGTTATAAGTTAGTTTGCAAGATTCAACTGCATTATGTGTACTTGCCGCTAGTAGTTTAAGTTTTGCTGTTTTCCTTTCATGTATTTTATCCCAAGTATCTTCTCTCATCCATTTTTTCTTTTTATGTACTAGGTATCCGGTGAACGCTACTGCTGCTTCTGTCATTGCTGTTCTCAGTTGTTCCCATTTAGTATCGATTGTCTTGGTGGTGATATCGTTGTCAATTTTGCCTAAAGCATCGAAATAGTTGTTCATTTTGACATTATATTCCTCCTTTATATCATTTGATTGCAGTCTGTGTACATCTATTCTTCTATTTTTATTCTGTTTGTATAACTTCTTCAGTTTAATTCTCAGTTTAGCTATGCAGAGGTTATGATCGCTTCCGATCTCTGCACCTCTGTATGCTCTGACGTCTCGAACTGATGAGCGAAATTTAGCGCTTATGCAGAAGTGATCTATCTGGTTCTTAGTTCTGCCATCAGGTGAATTCCATGTTATCTTGTGGATATTCTTATGTGGAAAGATGGTGTCTGCCACAACGAGGTTTGATATTTCACAAAGTTCTAGAAGTCTTTCGCCATTTTGATTCATACAGCCTATGCCATTGTGGTAAAGTGGGATGATATAAATACTTATAGGGGACTTAGTGTACTGACTGAGATCAGCTGTGAAGGTATCTGTATCTAATAGGTGTAGTGTTTTACAGATAACCTTACTTGCTACCACATTTATACCTCAGTCAGAATTATTCTGGAATATTGTGATGACTACGTTGAATGTCTAGGGTTATGTAAATGATGAAGTGTAAGTCACAACAACAACAGACAGATAAACAATTTAATTTTATTTCACAACACTGTACACCACTGTGACACTCACACACATATAACACTTTATAAGACTATCTTAAATGAGTCAATGGTAAAGTTTCAAATATTAATGTATTAATTACTTTCACTAATAGATATCCTGATTCAACTACACAGTGAACCAGGAATCACAATCATATGTAATCACAATTTATATGTACATAATTTATAAATATGAACCTTGTAGTGACATATTTTATTAGTATTATCCTATGTGTGTTAGTTTTGTAGTAGTACTATGAGGTAATACTGGTTTTGTTTTTCAAGCTATGTTGTTATTTGTCATCATGACTTCAAGTGTTTGTTTATCTTGGAAATAGTAGGGGGAAAAGTTCACAGTTCCTATCAATTTAAACAATGTATTTTCCCTCTGTTTTACTATAATGTCAATTTTAGAGGGGGACACATAATGTTGAGCTCCTCTAGCCACAGAGGCTTAACTTTCGTGATGGCGGCAGGAAAAGACTTCTCTGCTCGATTGCTCCCCTGTGTTCTGGAGACACCTCACTGGTCACTATCTGGACCCAGGAGTATGCTGTCAGCCTCTAGATTCAGCAAAGCTCAGACCAGGTGCTGCTCAATAACTTTAGGACCACGGTCCCTGAAACAAGAAGGTTGTACCTCCTATTTCAGAACTAATTTATAATCTATCTCCAGACTGAACACAATACATAAACACTGAGTTCAGAGCGGTAGGCCAACTGCTATCTTCATCTGAAACAATTTACACCAGTATACTCCTCCCTAATGGTTACTACGCCTCTGCAATTCCAGCATTAGTTCTTTCTAATCAATAAGATAGGTGTCAGTGTACTGTTTGACAATTCCATGCAGTTTTACTTTTCTCCGACACCTTCTGTTCAGGTTGGAGCACTATATAAGCTTTGCCTCATGTTCGCTACTGAACCACACACATATACAGACATAAATTATTAATTTACATTCAATTTTCATTAAAAAGATATTGAATATATCAAGCTTACCACAATTCATGGAAATAATACACAATTACGTTGACTGGCAATGAATATGGCACAAAATCCGACCTGCCGCTGTCTCAGGCTTTTATTTAGAAAAATATAAGCTGAATCTCAACGCACTGTTGCTTTAGAAAGTTTATTTTAAAATGTGGCACTGAACTGACGCTTCTAATTGACTATATTGGCGGGTCTAACCAATCGTGCCATGTTTACACAAGCGTTTGAAAAAAGTACCCTTCCTTCCGTCTCCCCTAACAACAAAAAATAGTATTTGTAGCCCGACTAATCGTGTTTAGCCTTACATTTACTTCTATCCAATCAAATAGGATTTTACATGGTGGCCCATTTCCCGTACAATGGTGGTTTCAAAATCTGCCACTGAGCGATTCTGATTTTGGTGTTGTCTGACACCCTCACTATTTTCTTTTGGCTATAATTTGTTAATTCCTAGACTATTTGCGTAACACTTAACATATTCTTTGTCAGCAAGTCCTAAGGAACCCAAATATATAATTTTAATGGAGCCAGGAGGTGGCGTTCAAAATATGCATTTTTTTCTACCTCCCGTTCACTTCGATCGATGTGGGGTCTGGGTACTGTCAGGCTTTCAAACGTAAACCAGTATAATGTCATGTTTCCCAATAAGCATTTTTCAGGTTTTTAAACCTAACTCTCGTATGGGTAGTGTTTTTTTTATCACGGTCTATTTGAAAAAAAGTTAGTGCTTGTGGCCTTACACGCGTGATGGCATTAATTTTGTATCGCGAGACGTGTGTTAGGGTTGCATGCGTTCCTGCTTTCAGCCCTCCCTCACTATCCTAAGTTCATCTGTCTTTTCATCACGCCGTGTATAAAATGAAATTAATGGAAGTATTAATTTAGGTCATTACGCAGCTTGCCTAGCTCAAGGTTTTCTTAGAAATGCAGTACACGTTTTATTGTGTTGTGGAAACGCGTGTATGCTGCTATAGGCTTTATTATTAACGTGGAAACGTTACAATTTGCAGACGAAGCATAAAAAGGGGTTTTTATTGTTCAACTAGCATGACGTTCTATTAACACAGGCGTACGCTATTGGAAAGCACTAGTCTTTAACCATTTCTCTATCCTTTTATTGAATTTATGTGTTAGGCTTTACATGTACCTTTTAATTTATATATGTGTATTTAGAATGTCTCTTGACAAATTCTCCCCTCTTAAAACAGACGTTATATGTCAGTCTATAATTCTATATACACATAGAGAAATTTATTATTATTTCTGGGGCTTACAGTGATTCTCATCACACGGATGGCGGCTTAACAAATCAGCTCCCAGATTTGTCTTTCCATTTATATACTCTATGCTAAACTCATATGGCTGCATCAGTAATGACCAACGGAGTAATCTAGAATTTTCATGTCTAGCCTGCGCTAGAAACGACAAGGGTTTGTGATCCGTTTGCAACTTAAATGCCTTCCCATACAGATAAATATTGAATTTCTTTATCGCCCATATTACTGCAAGACATTCTTTTTCGCTAGTTGAGTAATTGGTTTCAGCTTTATTCAACTTTCTGCTAGCATATGCCACTGGGCTTAATTCCCCATCCAATGCATCTGATTTCTGTAGCAGAGTTGCACCTAACCCAATATTACTGGCATCCGTTCTTACTATGAATTCTTGACTTAAGTCAGGTAATTTCAAAATAGGTTTACTTGTGAGCTTTTCCTTCAATTCTTGGTAAGCCATTTCACATTGTGGTGTCCATGTAATTCGATCTGGATTTCCCTTACGTGTCAAATCAGTTAACGGTGCACATATGGAATTAAAGTTTTTGATATACTTTTGGTAGAAACCACATAATGAGACAAAGGATCTCACGTCTTTCTTGGTTTGTGGTCTCGGGGCTTTCTTTAGTTTCTCTAAATTCTTGGGGTCAGGTTTCCCTGATAAACTGTGTGTCCCAAAAATTCCAATTCTTTACATCCAACGCAACATTTGGTTGGTCGGGCTGTTAAATTCGCTTCTCTAAGTCGATTAAACAGCATGTTCAGAGAGTCAATGTGTTCCTCAAATGTTTCTGTTGCTATAAGGATATCATCCATGAAATTTGTGATACATGGATTATTCAGAGGGTCCAATAATTTTCTCATCATTCTAGAGAAGACACTAGGTGCATTCTTCAATCCAAATGGCAATCTGTTAAACTCATAGTGTCCCTCTGAGGTACTAAAAGCTAGGTATGGTCTAACCTCAGGCTTTACTGGAATCTGATAGTATCCTTTACTCAAATCCACTTTTGAGAAATATTTAGCTTTATTTAGCCTGGCAAACAACTGATTTGTATCCGGCAATGGATCCACCTGTCCTTCTGTGATAGCATTCAGTCTCATGTAATCTATACAGAGTCTATGTTCTCCAGAGGGTTTCCTTAAGAGTACAACACTGGAACTATACGAAGATTCACTGTGTGAAATAATTCCTTCCTTCAACAAATAGTCTATCTCTTCCTTCAAAGCTTTCTCCTTAGCAAAAGGAATCGAATAGGGTTTCATACAGACATGTGTGGGGTCTATCAGTTTCATATCATATTCCAATAAAGTTGTATGCCCCGGTCGGTCTGTTAACACCTCTGTATGATTATCTAGAACCTGTTGCACTCTCTCTTTCTGATTTTTCGTTAAATGTGTACTGATTTTCACCTGTGCCGCTGTCTCACAGGGGTGTAATGGATATTCAAATGATGAAAGTGGTTCCTTTTTCATCTCCATTGCAATGGACAAGGTCAACAAGTGTGTCTCTTCCTGATGTTCTCTTTCCAAATATTTCTTCAGGAGATTCACATGATAGATTTTTTCTTTCCCCTTCTTATCTATCTTATAATTTGTTCTAGACACCTTCTCTTGAACTGTATATGGACCTTGCCATCCAATTTGTAACTTATTCTGACTACCGGGGAGAAGAAGCAGTACCTTCTCTCCCACAGCCAAATCTCTGTCTTTAGCTTTCCTGTTATAATAGGCAGCATGTTTCTTCCTCGCTTGTCTCAAATTTTCATTGGCAAGTTTCCAGCCAGTTTTTAAACGAGTGGTCAGCTCATTCACATATTGGTATGAGGATGTAATATTTTCCTCTGCCTTTTCATCAGTCCACGTTCTTAACAGCGTTACATATGGACCTTTAATTTTGTGGACCTATTTGTCCATGCACCGGTATGGTCTATTCCACTCGAAGCGCTATAGTGATGATTTTTCTTCCCAGAATTATCATGCACAAAACGACCGCTACCAATTTTTTTCTTGGGGCTTTCTCCCCACTTAGAATTCTTGATGAGAGATTTCCTCTCTACATCCTCTTCCTCCAGTTTGTTTAAGTCCGATTGAGGGATTTTAGGCTTATCCTGGGGTAAGACATCTTTTTGCACTCTCTGCATAGTGGCCATTGTAAAACAGTTAACTGAAGCTTGTCCGTGGAAAGGGGCTTCCCATTCCATTTGGTCCACTTTATCAAATTTATTTTTCTTTTTATTATCAGGCCTAATTTTGCCCCTTGGTGTGTGGAGGTCCTGATCAATGTTCCCACTTGTGGGTGTTCCCTCATGTGCTATGCTACACCTTTCTACAAAATTCTCAATGTCCCACCTTGCCTTGGGCCAATAATAATTGTGAGCCACCTTTTGGATGATGGTACCTATTTTCTCATGGTCCCCATCTTTTTTCACATGTAGGCTCCTTATTAATTCTGCCCTATATCTCTTTGGAAGAACCAACTGTCCGTGACCATGGGATCTAGTTCCGGCCTTCCTGTACATCAACTTGTTTTTCATGTAAAAATCTCCCTTGCCTGGAGTTGTATGACAAGTTGACTATTTCCTGAAACAAGGCTTGAGGGTCTTATCCCCAGCCTGTGCCTTCCTCATCTCTTCTGGAGTGGTATTTAACATAATATCCTCCTCCTGTCTTGAGGTCGACCTGACCTGAAGGGTGGCCATAACTATAGGGTTCCTTCTGCAACGGTCAGTGTCATGATTGTTCATCTTACAATTTTTACACCATCTCTTTCCTTGGTTGAAAGATTTTCTTTCATCATATTCCTTTCATCGAATTGTGGGGTTTTATTTTTATTGTCATACCGTGGCCTATCAAACTGGTGCTTACCTTTGTTTTGATCTCTAGGATCAAATTTATTAAAGTTCTGTGGTGCCCTAAAATTTTCCACCTGTTTCTTCTTATTACCTGATACCTCTGCCTGAGCTGCTTGATACCTTTCAGCAACATTTAGCAACTCACCAGCCTCTCTGCACCTTGTTCCATGAGAAACTTTCTCAGGTCTGGAGCCATGGACTCTCTTAATTGTTCTATAAGGACCATTTCCTTAAGATCTTGGGTTTTCTCCAGAGAAGTCCATTTCTCCAAGTATGTCTCTAACCGTGCAGAGAACTGGTGATAGGTTTCACCTGACAGTAGTTTAGCATTCCTAACTTTTTTCCTATAAAATTCTGCGTTCTTTTCATATCTTAACAAAAGAGCCTGCCTTAGCATGTCATAATTTTCTTGATCACTTCTGTTCATTTTGGCAAAAACTTCATAAGCTGCCCCACGAAGCCCTTGAGATAACTTTAAGCTCCACCTTTCTCTCTCTAACCCATACGTGGTAGCTAATAGTTCATATCTATTTAGATAGCTCCCAATATCATCGTCTTTCTCAACAAAATGATCTAAATGAAAATTCATAGCTGAGGTTGAGGCTCCCTGACTAGCAGTGGCATCAGAGGCAAAGGGACTGGCACCATTTTCAGGAGCATGGCCTTAAAACTCAAACTCCCTTAGTCGTAACTCATGTTCCCTTTGTAATCTCTTATCCTCTCTTTCTGCTTCCCTTTCTGCAGCTAATCTCTTGTCTTCCCTTTCTGCAGCTAATTTCTTCTCTTCCCTTTCTGCAGCCTGTCTTCTTTCCTCGGCTTCCAATTTCTTAGCCTCAGCCTCAATCTGCAGCCTCTTAGTCTCAGCCTCAGCCTCAAATTGTAACTTCTTAATTTCCTTTTCAGCCTCTAACTTTCTTTCGGCCTCTTTTTCTAATCTTCTTTCTTCCCGTTCAATATATTTGTTACATTCAGCAGTGACATAAGTAATCATAATTTGCCCGTCCATTCCTAACTCTTTTGCAGTCTGCACAGCAGCAGATCGAAATTTGGCCAGGTCCGCCATTTTCTAACAGGTAAATGTATAAAATATTTAACTAAACAATTTTATCTATGACTTATTAACTCAGGACAACACAGGCACTGAGAGCTCAACCTTATTTATTTTCACCCAAGGATACCTTTTACTTCTTTATTATTCCCAATATATATATAATAGGAGAAAGTTCAATATCCCGGGAGCGAGACCCCAATATATGTGGTAAAGTGGGATGATATAAATACTTATAGGGGACTTAGTGTACTGACTGAGATCAGCTGTGAAGGTATCTGTATCTAATAGGTGTAGTGTTTTACAGATAACCTTACTTGCTACCACATTTATACCTCAGTCAGAATTATTCTGGAATATTGTGATGACTACGTTGAATGTCTAGGATTATGTAAATGATGAAGTGTAAGTCACAACAACAACAGACAGATAAACAATTTAATTTTATTTCACAACACTGTACACCACTGTGACACTCACACACATATAACACTTTATAAGACTATCTTAAATGAGTCAATGGTAAAGTTTGAAATATATATGTATTAATTATTTTCACTAATAGATATCCTGATTCAACTACACAGTGAACCAGGAATCACAATCATATGTAATCAAAATTTATATGTACATAATTTATAAATATGAACCTTGTAGTGACATATTTTATTAGTATTATCCTATGTGTGTTAGTTTTGTAGTAGTACTATGAGGTAATACTGGTTTTGTTTTTCAAGCTATGTTGTTATTTGTCATCATGACTTCAAGTGTTTGATTATCTTGGAAATAGTAGGGGGAAAAGTTCACAGTTCCTATCAATTTAAACAATGTATTTTCCCTCTGTTTTACTATAATGTCAATTTTAGAGGGGGACACATAATGTTGAGCTCCTCTGGTATCGCGAGGTGTTTTGAGGAGATAGGTCAGCTTTGATGGAATGGAAGAATAAAGATAATAATGTCTTATTGATAGCTTCCGAGTTTATAATAGAACTGCCTCTCCTCGGGAAATAGTGTACCAGAAATTTACTTAAAAGAGAATTCTGGTACCTAAACAGGATATTTTCTGGACGATAAATTCTTCCTCAGGGATCCTACAAAAGGACTGTGTAAAGCACACAAGGTTGAGAAAGAGATTTGGTGTCCAGCCACAATTAAAATATCCCGACCCAATAAAAGTTAATTGTATTATGTCTGAGCCCCCAGGGTGTAGATTTATATTTAAAACAAAATACAACCCAAATAAAGTTAACAAGAAAAATAACAACAGACTCTGTTATGTAAAGTTGGATAAAAGGGTATAGAATCTTACATTTGTTATTATACATATAAATATGAAAAATAGTTTAGCTCTACTGTTTATTAAAAAAAAATCAACTAGTGTGGTCATCACTTGGACCAGAGATCTTTTCTATGGTAGTGTTGCTGGTAGGTATTATACTCAACTCTCCGAAGGCCTGTAGTAGCTGCGGAGATGATTTTGGTTCGGACTCTCTTGGTTTGGTCTGCCCCAGCAGGTTGGTCTCATAACAGTTAATGGGTTCAGAGGGTGTCAGAGTTTGCCTCCCTGGACTCAGTGCACATCACAGATAAGGATGGATTAGTCACCTCTGCTGAATACCTCTTCTGCTTATGGGATGTGTGGTATGGTTACTGGGTGACAGGATGTGGTTTGGTATGGTAACCTATTTGATAGGGTATGGTGGGTAAGGGTAATCTTTGGTACCATGGACTTGTACCCTGGTTTGTACCCTGGACCTGTTTTAGGTATCTGGTAACCACAACCTGGTTTAGTACTGGGTAACCGCAACCTGAGTTTTTTGCTTTGTAACCGCAACCTGGGTTAGTACCTCGTAACCGCAACCTGGGTGGACTGGAAACAATTTAAATCCCATTAGTGGTTTCAAGAGCAGTCATCTCCTAAGTCTGATGGCCGGTAAGCGTCCATCAGAAATTAAATTAACACAAGGTTAACTACTATTTAGTAACTGTGTTATCTATTATATGAATTACCTCTTCTTAACTGACATTATAGTGTATCTTGAGTTCTCAGTCTCTATCTGGCTGTCTGCTTATTTACAGCAGTGGTTTTCCCCATGTGGCAATGAGTTTCACAAACTGTGAGGTAGGGGCTGGGGTCATCAAATGGTTGAGAACCACTGGTTCACCTAGTGCCCATAGAGCAGTATTTTAATTCCGGGGTCACTGTCAACAATGGTTTGAGAACCACTGGGTAATAGTTTCCTATGCTGCTTTAACTTGGTGGGGTGTCATTGCGGCCAAGGTCTGAGAACCAATGATTTACATTCTTGCTTACTCAAGCAGTAAATCATTTGGAGGGTAGGCATGGTCTCAAGGCTTGAGAACTGCTGACTTACATTTTGTCAGTCAAGTGGTAAATTCATTAAATAGCTAAATAATTGCAAGCATTCTTAAAGTCCTGGTTCCTGTAGCAAATAACATTCATATACTGATAATAAAATAGTTCTTCAATCATACATAAAATAGTTCTTCAATCATACAACATGGTATATGCATAGGATTGCATTAAATACATGTAAAGAACCTTCCATAATGAAAAACACATTAATGTCCCTTATGTGACAAAGTGAGAAGAAGTGATTGAGACACTGTTATCAAGTTTGTAGTCTTGGCAGAGAACACAGAAGTCTTATAAGAAATAGAAAATAGAAGAACCACTAATACACTTCTATTTTTCTTGGATCAATATGCAAATTCCAAAGTAACAACAATAATGTACATCAATTGTTTTAACCCTGTCTTATTTCTGCCAGGCTGTGAGATAAAGATCAGGAGTTAATTAAATTTAGGAACTTTGCAAACTCATACATTAGTTTGAGTGATCTGTAAAGATGCAAATAACAGTTATTGTCACTGAAAATGAAATGCATTTAAACTTTAACAAAAAGTTACTGCAATAGCAAGCTGTTGATAAACATATGATTATTCATGTTATAAAATCAGCAGTATTAGATCTACTTACTTCGCTCAACGAATTCACTACAACTATTTCGCAACATGAAATGCCCACTTGGGCCCAGAGTCTGTCTGCTCCGAATGATGGTTACAAGAAGAATGCAGAAAATTCCCTCCAATATTCCAGGATCTGTTCCGGGCAGGGGTGGGTTGTGTGCAAATTCTGTTCTGGTCCCTTGTCAAAGGGGAGAAATTCGTAGAGGGAAAAAATAATAGACAGATAAAGTTACCTATCAATTTCAATTTAACTAGAGAAAGTTTTCCGGCTGTTTTTAAAATGATGCGTCCATTTTTTTCGTGAATTCCACAACAAAGATGGTTCGACTTCCTGTTCGAGTCAAGTGTCGTTGTACCGTGTTCCACCTTCGACTTTCGCTGGCGAGTTCGTGAACAACAAAGATGGTCGACTTCCTGTTCGAATCGTTGTACCGTGTTCCACCTTCGACTTTCGCTGGCGAAGTGAATAATTTATTACCTAGACCGTGAGAGAGCTGAGGCTAGCAAATACTGTTAAATCTAAGACTAGCGAGAGAGAGAGAGAGAGAGAGAGAGAGAGAGAGAGACTTATGGTTTCTTGTCAAATGATAGGAGAAATTTGTAGAGGGAAAAAATAATAGACAGAAGAAAAGAAGTCGGGGAGAGTCGTTCCACGACATCTGGCCACAGAGGCTTAACTTTCGTGATGGCGGCAGGAAAAGACTCCTCTGCACGATTGCTCCCCTGTGTTCTGGAGACACCTCACTGGTCACTATCTGGACCCAGGAGTATGCTGTCAGCCTCTAGATTCAGCAAAGCTCAGACCAGGTGCTGCTCAATAACTTTAGGACCACGGTCCCTGAAACAAGAAGGTTGTACCTCCTATTTCAGAACTAATTTATAATCTATCTCCAGACTGAACACAATACATAACAAACACTGAGTTCAGAGCGGTAGGCCAACTGCTATCTTCATCTGAAACAATTTACACCAGTATACTCCTCCCTAATGGTTACTACGCCTCTGCAATTCCAGCATTAGTTCTTTCTAATCATTAAGATAGGTGTCAGTGTACTGTTTGACAATTCCATGCAGTTTTACTTTTCTCCGACACCTTCTGTTCAGGTTGGAGCACTATATAGGCTTTGCCTCATGTTCGCTACTGAACCACACACATATACAGACATAAATTATCAATTTACATTCAATTTTAATTAAAAAGCTGTTGAATATATCAAGCTTACCACAATTCATGGAAATAATACACAATTACGTTGACTGGCAATGAATATGGCACAAAATCCGACCTGCCGCTGTCTCAGGCTTTTATTTAGAAGAATATAAGCTGAATCTCAACGCACTGTTGCTTTAGAAAGTTTATTTGAAAATGTGGTGCTGAACTGACGCTTCTAATTGACTATATTGGCGGGTCTAACCAATCGTGCCATGTTTACACAAGCGTTTGAAAAAAGTACCCTTCCTTCCGTCTCCCCTAACAACAAAAAATAGTATTTGTAGCCCGACTAATCGTGTTTAGCCTTACATTTACTTCTATCCAATCAAATAGGATTTTACATGGTGGCCCATTTCCCGTACAATGGTGGTTTCAAAATCTGCCACTGAGCGATTCTGATTTTGGTGTTGTCTGACACCCTCACTATTTTCTTTTGGCTATAATTTGTTAATTCCTAGACTATTTGCGTAACACTTAACATATTCTTTGTCAGCAAGTCCTAAGGAACCCAAATATATAATTTTAATGGAGCCAGGAGGTGGCGTTCAAAATATGCATTTTCTTCTACCTCCCGTTCACTTCGATCGATGTGGTGTCTGGGTACTGTCAGGCTTTCAAACGTAAACCAGTATAATGTCATGTTTCCCAATAAGCATTTTTCAGGTTTTTAAACCTAACTCTCGTATGGGTAGTGTTTTTTATCACGGTCTATTTGAAAAAAAGTTAGTGCTTGTGGCCTTACACGCGTGATGGCATTAATTTTGTATCGCGAGACGCGTGTTTAGTGTTGCATGCGTTCCTGCTTTCAGCCCTCCCTCGCTATCCTAAGTTCATCTGTCTTTTCATCACGTCGTGTATAAAATGAAATTAATGGAAGTATTAATTTAGGTCATTACGCAGCTTGCCTAGCTCAAGGTTTTCTTAGAAATGCAGTACACGTTTTATTGTGTTGTGGAAACGCGTGTATGCTGCTATAGGCTTTATTATTAACGTGGAAACGTTACAATTTGCAGACGAAGCATAAAAAGGGGTTTTTATTGTTCAACTAGCATGACGTTCTATTAACACAGGCGTACGCTATTGGAAAGCACGGGTCTTTAACCATTTCTCTATCCTTTTATTGAATTTATATGTTAGGCTTTACATGTACCTTTTAATTTATATATGTGTATTTAGAATGTCTCACGACAGCCATGAGTACCGAGATATCTTTGTACTCCATCGTTGTTGTCACCTACTTTGGCGTTAAAATCACCCATGACTGCTATTATGTCATGCTTGGGTATTGTGTTGATGGTACTTAGAAGTGCTTCATAGAAGTCATCTTTTGTGGTATCAAGAGCGTCGTTAGTTGGTGCATAACATTGTACAATTGAGAGCTTGAAAAATCGTGTCTGAAATCTAGCTAATATTAGCCTCTCATTGATAGGTACCCAGCTGATAAGCGATGCTTCTGCTTTCTGTGTCATTAGGATGGCTACTCCCTCTGTGTGACGATTATCATTACTACCAGAGTATATAATTTGCTTTTTTTCTTCTGAAATATATTTTATGCCCTTCCCCGTCCATCTACACTCGCTGACACCCAATAAGTCCAACTTATAATTATCCATTTCTTTAATTACTTCTTCCAATTTTCCGTCTTGATACATAGTTCTTACATTCCAGTATCCAATTTTAACAATCTCCTTAGCCCCCAAGATATTAGAGTGAGTCATGTTTACTGTCGAGCCTGGTTCTGTTTCGGTAACAATAGCTTGTTTTACGATAGTGAATTGTTAACTCACTGATCAACCCTCCGATCCAACCGACCGATTCGAGGATTTCGAGGTCAGTTATAGGAAAATATCTACACCACTAGATACTCTGGTGTATCTTTTATTCTATAATTTAACATAACATGGTACTATCCATCGAAATATACACATTCCTGATGTTTTTCTTTCGGCGTCTAAGGTGAGAAACGAATTTCACCTCCATCTTGGAAGGGTAGATCCATTAGTGGGATGAAAAAGTAAGTAGGGTAAATAATAATTCCTCACCGTGCGTGGTTTCCCCCCACCCCCCCCCCCCCCCCCCCCCCCCCCCCCCCCCCACCTTTTTGTTTAAAAAGAAAAATGGTATAAACTTAGTTTTACAAATGGACGGTACAATAGAAACACGCGACGTTCACTTTTCGTCAGCCACAGTAACAAACAGGCAACAAAGACAAAAAATACAGACAGGTCAAGAGAAAAAAGCAATGGACACAGCAAACACGTTAAAAATATATGAACAAATCAAAGATAAGTGAGTGATACAGAAAGATGAAAAAAAAAGCAACACGTGTCACACAAGGAAAAAGTGCAACAAATAAGCAAGTAGAATTACAGAACCAAAATAAAGAAAAATCAACATAAGAAATTCAACAAACAACACAATTCAAAAGGAGATGTCCTGCTCCACTCCGATCTCCAAGGGCTTGGTTTCGAACATCTGAGTATCGTCTGTTTGCGGACCCTGTCCTTTCTTGTCACTTGGACCACCTTCCCTCAAATACCTCATTTCTGAGGTTTAAAGCTGGCTCTTGTGTGTTGTAATCACTATCTGCCACTCAGATCCATAGCTCAAGACTGGGACATAGACGAAACCATCTTAGTCTTCTTGCTAATTTCTTTTTTGCTGAGGAATCCTCGGTTTATGACCTGGAAAAGTCTCTCAGCTGCTGCTCTTCGGGTGGAAAACTGTTCTTTGAAGCCTACCCTCCAGTCTATTACAGCACCGAGGTATTTAAACTGGTTTACCTGCTCCAAAACCTGTTCTCCCAGCATGATCTGTTGTATTTTCTCCTATATTGAGATCATCACGGTTTTCATCTTGGAAACCTTGCAGGCTTGTAGGTTAGATTGGAAGAGCGCTTCTGATTTTGCAAGTCTTCAACAAACACATGAAAAGTCCACCTGTCACGTCTAATCAGCTCAAGGTCTTTCCATGCCTACCTCATCATTGTCATTTCTGTCTCCAGCTCTCTTCTCCATTTTTTTTTTCAGTTTGCCTGTGCTCCTCTTGCTATGTGCATTCTTCTTCTTCTTTGTTAGCCCTCAGACTTCTACATTAATTACTGTAATAAAGGCAGTAGTCAGCTCAAGGTTCCTGGCATCTCCAAACATTTTTTCGTGGAGAGAAGTAGGTTGTTGCCATATGTTGTATGTTGGGAAGGACTGCAGCAGATGTTCGTTTGTCATGGGAATGGTGTCACAGGTATAGAGATTTGTTGTACCAATCATGTACTTGTTGTATAGATAGTACTTAAACCTATTGTGTCCAGTGGTAAGCAGAACAGGATGACCTGGACTCCCCTAGATAGCTGGTGATAGGCATCATTTAAATATACAGGGTGTCCATAAAGTCTCTTTACAATTTAACAAATTTATTACAAAGGCGTCTGTGGCCTAATGGATATGAACGCAGTTTCATAATCCAGATATACCAGGTTCGAAACCTGCTGCAGGCGGTTTGGTAGCAGATCGCTTTGTGTGGATTTTTAACAATGGTATAAGCGCCGTACCGTTCAGAAAGCAATGGCAAACTACTGAATGAAAAAAATTGCCTAGAAAAATCACAAACAGCCAATAAAAGCTGGGGTTGATTGCCACGTCCTGTAAAGGATATGCAACTAACCATTACAAAGGCAATTGATGAGATATCTTAATCAGATTTGTTCTATGTACTCAGTGGTTATCAAAGTTTTTAATCACATACCTTTATCGTATTTCAGGTACCCTGTTGACGAAAGAGGTACTGTTAAATGAACCCCTACAAAAATGGCTACTCCTCAAGAGAAGGCACAATGTGTATCATGGTTTATTGAAAGAAAATCGGATAGGCAGACTCAGCGAAACTACAGAATTAAGTATGGAAGAGATCCACCGTCACGTCCGTCAATTCGTGCATGGCACAAGAAATTTATGGAGACAGGGACAGTGTTGGATAAAGGGAGGAGTGGACGACCAAGAACATCTTACACGCTCGATGTTTTCCTCAGATGTTCTTGGTCGTCCACTCCTCTCTTTATCCAACACTGTCCCTGTCTCCATAAATTTCTTGTGCCATGCACGAATTGACGGACGTGACGGTGGATCTCTTCCATACTTAGTTCTGTAGTTTCGCTGAGTCTGCCTATCCGATTTTGTTTCAATAAACCATGATACACATTGTGCCTTCTCTTGAGGAGTAGCCATTTTTGTAGGGGTTCATTTAACAGTACCTCTTTCGTCAACAGGGTACCTGAAATACGATAAAGGTATGTGATTAAAAACTTTGATAACCACTGAGTACATAGAACAAATCTGATTAAGATATCTCATCAATTGCCTTTGTAATAAATTTGTTAAATTGTAAAGAGACTTTATGGACACCCTGTACTACTCGTCAAAAGTCAAGGGCCACTTAGAAAAACCTTGGTTGAAACCATAAAACAAATCTGATATAAAAGTAATTGGTATCAGTCAAAACGGCATTTATTAAATACCAAATTGACATGTCACGTAAAGAAATGGAAACAAACATTCAAACGCAATGAAGCTGTGAAGTGTGTCACCCACCTTTTCAAAAGTCACACAATAGATATTGGACAAATAGACATTTCAAAATCGGGTATGACCACCGTTTGCAGCAAGGCATTCAAGACAGCGTAGACACATCGAGTCCACAAGGATCCGAAGAGTATCCTGAGGAACAGCTTGCCATTCCTGAAGCAGAAATGCAGTCAGCTGTGCAACATCCATTGGCAGGGGATGATTTGTTGACAATCTTCGACCAAGGACATCCCAGAGGTGCTCAATCGGAGAAAGGTCAGGGGAATGAGCTGGCCACGCCATCCTGATGATCCTATGTTGCTGAATAAACTCATTCATCACACGAGATCGATGGGGTCGAGCGTTATCATCTTGGAGGATGGCATTACCACCTATGACCTCCAGAGCAGGCTGAACAATTGGTCTCAAGATTTCGTTCTGGTATCTTGGGCCGGTCAAGTTGCCTTGGATGATGTAGAGTGGGATCCTGCCGTGTCTGTAGAAGCCTCCCAAGACCATGACAGAACCCCTACCATAACGATCCACCTCTCGAATTGTATCATCAGTAAATCGCTCTCCTGCTCGTCTCCAAACTCGAATACTGCCATCATTGAATGACATAGTAAAGCGAGATTCATCAGTGAAGAGAACTTGACTCCATTGTTGCCTTTTCCATCGGATGTGCTCGCAACACCAAGCAACACGGGCTTTGCGATGAGCAGGAGTAAGAGGTATTCTGACTGCAGGACGTCGAGCAGCTAGTCCAATATCATGTAAACGTCTGCGAATGGTTCTCTTACTGACATTAACGTTTACAGTTTGTCTCAGCTGACATCTTAGAGTGAAACAAGTCACTGTTCGATGGCGCAGGGCTGACAACAAGAGGTACCGGTCATCATGTCTATTGGTGCATCTAGGGCGACCTGGCCGGTGACGATCCTCCACACTTCCTGTGGCCTGAAATCTCTCCAAAATTCTTTGGATAGTAGAGTGTGACACTGCAAGCCGTCTAGCAACCTCACGGACAGATAAACCACTTTCAACCCACGCTATAGCCCTTATTCCTTGTAAGGTGTTAAGACTTCTTCTCGGTGGCATGGTTTTTGCAAGTGATAAAACTACCCTAAGTCTGCTGATTGTAAAACAAATTAAGAGTGAACTCTGTTCACGAAAAGTCGCTATTGCACGTGGAATGTCAATCAGCACGATTACTTCACCTGTTTGGTTGTAATGAAGTTTGAAAAAACAGATTAAAAATGTGAATTTATGGTCAGCAAACCAAATTGCACGTGATCACCATGGTTGTCGGTTGTAGAATATACACTTTGCTGTAGAATAAACGTGTTGTTGTGTATTGGCCACTGTTGAATGTCTGGATGCGGATGTTATGTTTAGGGTCATGCACTGATCATCACTGAAGAAAGTCTTCTTCAGTTACCTCTGCATCATCGAATGAACCTGTCATGTTGACATTGAGTGGGAGTGTCAAGTAACGCGAATGGTGTAGTAGTTCGGTGTAACAGACCACTTGATAATATCTTTCACACACTCTCATGTAATGCAATGACGACTTGAACTGCCGCTGACATTTCAATAGTTTAATGAAGGCACGCACACTTGGACAGCACGGATACAGTCATGGGTACATGTTGACATAAATTCATTGGTTATTTGAATCGTGGATGATACATTCATGTAGTAGTGAAATATCATTTAACCCAAGGTAGCATTCACTGTTCTGGTAACTAATCGCCGTATCCTCTACTGACTGAACGCGTCAATGAGGATCGGTAAACACACAAAAGTCATTGGCCGAACCTTCATTTCATGGCTAAGTTCTTAAGCTGAGATATGTCCAATGTTTGTATAGTAATCATAAACCACGATAGTGGGTTTTCACCTCATAACAAGATCTCGATACCACTGCCCGATAGTAGGATACATAATCTGTTCTCTTGACAGTGATCAAAAATATGATGACAGGAATATAACATGGCCGCCTTCCTGAGTTGTCGCTCACTCACTCGCAGGAGGGTAGATATAAGCCAAAGTTGATTTAGAATGTGCATATAAATAATTTCATAAAGTTTTCCATACAGCTCTACAGTAATCAAGTTACTTCATGTAGACATAACTGCTGTAGGAAAGCCTGTCATCTTCGTCGATACAAACACGACCCTAGAAATACGAAGCACAATGTTCCATCTAGGTCTAACCGACTCGAGATCATCAAAAATAGGGTCTGGCATTACCTGGAGTCCGAATCACACATATGAGGAGGATCTCTGACAAATAGACTCTTGCAGAGACATAAACTTCTCCTGGAAAAACATCTACGAATCACTGTTAAAACTTAAACAGTATCAGCCCTGGAAAAACCACTCAGCCATTCTTGGCGACATTATCGGAACTCTTCACAACCCAGTAGGACTACGAAAACCTGCGCTAGATTCCGGCAGAAAGAATATAGTCCGACCTGAACATACAAAGGTATACAATATACGACTGAATCTTCTTGCACTAGACAAGTAGTACACATGAATTCAGGCCATAAACATAACAAGCAAAATTAATCTATTTTCTGGCCCGAACAAATAAGAACGGACATGAATACAATATCCATGCGCCGAATCAATATCAAGAAAGATCACTCATATAATCAAAAGTGTAAATCAATCACGAATTATCTAGCTTTACCAGAGGAAGCATTTTCATACACAAATGAATGCAAATATATATTTTCCATATTAAATAGCCATATCGTATTTTTGTAATATGTGCGTCAAAATATGCACTCAACAGATTACCACACCCTTCGGAAAAAAAATGGTACTTTTTTTTTTTGAAATACATCTAGGAGCAACATACAATAGGCTCACAACGCACCAATAACAATGCGCAGATGATAAGCATTGAGAATATATTTCATGAACTTAGAGAAAGTATTTCTCTAAGTATAAATATTTCCAGAGAGGTGTCACCAATGCATACTACAATACTGGCAATGCCACACTTTCTACATCAGTTTATACATAAATTTCATCTTAGATATCTTAACATCTTTGAGAACTACTTTTGTCAATAGTGAAACGTCGAAAGCTTGCCTGGTTTGGGCATGTAACTCGTCATGACTCCCTTTCGAAAACGATCCTCCAGGGAACAGTCGAAGGTAAACGGAGAAGAGGAAGGCAAAGAAAATCCTGGGCTGATAACATCAAAGAATGGGCAGGACACGGTTTCTCCACACTTGTACGCATTGCTGAGAATAGAGAGCAGTGGAGGACCCTGTCTGCTGATGCTTCCACCATGGCACCCCTACGACCCATGACGGGTTATGGGTTGAGATGATGATGATGATCTTAACATCATGATCATCAAAGACGAAAAAACATTGAAAGATCAGCGGTGAATAAACATCAATGAACCGCTAAGTAGTGTTACAATCAATATATGATATATTACATATGTGTACACATTTCAACATAGGAACAACTGTAGCAAAGTTAGGCATATAATTTAACAGTTATGAATCATGTGGGCATCTAGACAAAATATCTGCCATCACATTTTCTGACCCACGGATAGCTCGCACCGAAAAATGAAACGGCTGCAGAGCAATCGCGTATCGCGTTGATCTCGCGCTCTTCAGATTTTTACTCTGAATAGCCGTAAGAGCTTTCTGGTCAGTTTCCACAATGAAATGCGCGCCAAGAAGAAATCTTTGAAGTTTAAGGATTGACCAAACCATAGCCAATAATTCACGGTCAAGGACCGAGTAATTCTTCTCTGCGGCATTTAATTTTCGAGAAATATACATCACAGGATGCAGAGTTCTAGAGTACTCTTGCATTAGTGCTGCTCCAATTCCTGTGGATGAAGCATCACTACGAAGAATAAATGTCTTATCCTTAGAAGGCAATACTAGGATAGGTGACGTAGAAAACATAGTTTTAACCTTATCCAAAGAGGATTGACATTCTTGAGTCGAATTGACTACATTAGAAGACCCTTTCTTCAGCAAGGAAGAAAGAGGTGACATAATGGAGGACAGATTCGGAATGAATCGTCCATAAAATTGTATTAGACCTAAGAGACTTCGCACTTGCTTTTTAGTCTTAGGAATAGAAATGTTAAGTATCTTACTTGTATTATGGTCTTCTGTTTTTAGGAAACCATGACCAACACGGTGACCTAAGAAAGATATTTCGCTAAAACCAGTACAAGCTTTAGATGGTTTTGCAGTTAGGTTATGCTCGCGTAAGATAGAGAATAGTTCGTTTTACCCGTTATAGTGATCTTCCCAAGTATCACTGAAAAGACAGATGTCATCAAGATATGCAATGACATCTAGCGATGAGATAGGATTCGACGCATCATGCGTACGAATGTTGCAGGGGCGTTCATTAGGCCGAAAGGCATGAAATTCCATTGGAATAGACCCCTAGGCGTCGAAAAAGCAGTAAACGGTTTGGCGTGTTCGGATAATGGAACTTGCCAATATCCCTTAGACAAATCAAGTTTAGTAAAGAAATGGGAATTCAATAGTCTCGTAAGTAGCTCTTCTAGTAAAGGCATAGGTTCGGCATCAAATTTCGTCACTTGGTTCAATTTGCGATAATCAACGCAGAGACGTATGTTATTGTCTTATTTTCGTACAATAACCATCGGCGAAGAATATGCTGATGTGGATGGTTCAATAATTTTTAACTCTATCATTTCATCCTACTCTTTCTCTACCTGTGCTTGAAAATGTATCGGGATAGGATACGATCTGACTCTTATAGGATTATGGTCAGTAAGAATAATGTCATGTTGAATGACATCAGTTTGACCAGGAATGTCAGTAAGGACATCCTGAAATTGTTCTAACATAGTAGAAACTTGTTTCTGCTCTCCTGGAGATAATTCAGGAGAAATCGCAACATCTTTCCATGATTCATTAGAGTGAAGCGGAATCATTGGAAAAGGTAGATTTACATCCGAGAAACTCGTTTCCTCATCCTGTATTACTGACAGTGATGAGTAATGTCCATGTTGGACTGGAAAATCGTCCGTTGCCTGGAAAACAGGTTGTAAATAATCCGGACGTTCATGGAATTCCGTGAGCATGTTGATGTGGAAGGTTTTATGCTTCCCGTCAATATCGACGATATAGTCAACATCGGAAACTTTTGATATTACATCGTACGGACCTTTCCAAGAAATAAGAAGTCTGTTTTCATTACAAGGTAGCAAGACAAATGCTTTGTCACCTGGACAAAGTTGTCGCAAGCATCTCTTTTTATTGGCAAATTCCCTTGCCTTTTGTTTTGCAAATTCCGAAGAAGCGGTTGCCAATTTGCATGCTTCGATAATCTTATGTCTAAGTGCAATGACATATTCGTAAGAGGATTTTGTGTCATCGACAATATTATCAGCAGTTATGAGATCATGAAGTAAGGACATAGGACCTCGCGGTTTCGCGCCGAAGACAAGTTCAAAAGGAGAAAATCCTGTATGTTCGTTGGCGACCTCTCTATATGCAAAGAGAGCCGCGGGTAAAACCCTGTCCCAATCCTGAGGATGATCCTCAGTTATCTTACCTAGTAGGTTTTTCAGAGTTCTATTCAGACGTTCTACCATCCCATTGGACATAGGATGATAAATACTACTCAGAGATCTCTCTATCTTTAGAGTCGACATCACTTGAGACATGGTATCCGATATGAGTTGGGTACCATGGTCCGATAATATTTCTGCTGGAAATCCCAGACGAGAAAATATTAACCAAAGAGCATCTGCAATATCAGCAGTAGTTATGCTCTTTAGAGGAACAGCCTCTGGCCAACGTGTGCACATATCAACACACGTCAAAATAAATTGGTGTCCTCTAGCAGACTTTATCTTAAATGGACCAATGATGTCTATCGCCATTTTTTGAAATGGTCGAATGGGAATGTCTGCAGCCTGAATAGGTGCAGCATGGCGTGGACCTCTGGATTTAACCTCTTGACATACTTTACAAGATCGACAATAGATTCGTATGTCCTTATTCACAGCAGGCCAAAAGAAAGATGCAAGAACTCTAGATTTAGTACGGGAAAAACCCATATGTCCAGCACACTGAGAATCATGAGCGTGCTGTAAGATTTTAACTCTCATATTTTTGGGCACAAGAATTTGAGAATGAATGGATTTAGCGGAGTCTTGTACCATACGTACAAGTACGCCATTCCTCATCGTAATCCAAGATTTACGATTTGTATCCTTATTCGGATCACCTTTTGTTGCCAGAGTAAAGAATTTCTTTAGAGTAGGATCATCTTCCTGCTGTTTTATAAAGGAATCATGGGAAATCTCCAAGGGATCATCTTGGATCTGCGCATCATTATCTTCAGAATGTGAAGATTGCGGCATATTAAGAGCTTGAGCCCTAGTGATTACTGCATTAGCAGATTGCATATTAACATTTTCCCAATTAGAAATTTGCTGTGGAGTGCATTCTTTCACTCCATGAATGCGACCGATGATAAGATCAGCGATCGGATTCGGCAAGAGACATGCTTGCACATCTCCTGTAAAGAAAGGAGTAGCAATATTGATAATGGCAGTGGAGTACTTCTCCAATGTGCCACCAAATGTTACACATTTGACTACATTGCCTGTGGCTCGAGAAGGATTTACGAGCGACTGCCTCACTCCGATGGTAGTGCACCCCGAATCGAAAATAATTGATACCGGAGTACAATCTATTAGACCTCTATTGAAGACAAGAGCACCCCTTCCATTATGCGCGATTGACGCAGGGAGAGCGGGAAGCGGGTGACCACAGCTTAAAGTAGAAACTGTGGTTGGATCGAATAATGTTTTGCATTGCGAACACTGAGATGCTCTATCAAAATCGAAAGCAGAACATCCTACATTATTAGAGTCTTTTTTATCATTATTCTGACTACCGGCCTCATGGAACTCTTGTTGTGCAGAGTTAGCCTGGTAATGAGATTTACCATGTCTTTTGTGTTGTGATCTACCTCGGTTATAATTGCCTCTATAATTATTATTTCCTCTGTTATAACCCCTATTTGGGTTTGAATCATAATATTCATGATCATAATCATCATGCTCATTATAATGAGTATCCCTGTAATGTTGGTTTTGTTGTTTCCATGAAGAACTTGGGTAGTTCCTATAGTTACTCCCTTTTCGGAAATTTCTATAATTATGGGCACCCCTCGCGTATCGAGGACTGTCAGCCCGATTCCAGTTCTTCGAAGAAGAACCCTGATTTGAGTGGTTACCTTGGTTTTGATACTTATTCCAATTAACCTTTTTATCAAATTTATTTTGAGCTCCTTGGAATTTGTGTGAGTAATTATGATTATATTCTGTTGCTGAAGCAACTGGCATACCCTCTTTAATGTTAGTGTTACTAAGAATTATGTCAGGGTGTGCCGTGGCATACTGGTCACAATATTCTTCCATTTGCTTTAATGTACTAGGTTTACGCTCATGTAAAAACTCTAGGAATGGTTTATTTACCGAAGACATGACCTTGTCTCTTAGCAATAAATCCGTAAGACCATCAAATGTTTTCTCTATTTTGGATAATTCAATCCATCGTGAGAGTGTAAGTCGTGCTTTTGAAATGAATTCTGAGAATTCTACACCTACCTCAGGTCTCATTGTTTTAAACAAAAGACGATAACCTTCCTCTGACAGCTGATATCTCTTTATCAAAGCTGCCCTAATAGCATCATAATTATCCTTGTCGGCCTCTTCAACTAAACATAACTTAGTCAGAGACTCCCCTTTTAGATTTTCAGACAACTGATTCACATACTGTGATTTGTCAACATTATGAGCTCGACAAGCACGTTCAAATCTAGAAAGCCAAAATGTTATATCATCACTGGCAGAGTTGAACGCTGGCACCTTGACCTTATAATTAAAGGGTTTACCATTACCACCAGATGCCTGATTAACATTAGTCATACTTGTCAATCTTAATTTCTCTAACTCAAATTCATGTTCTCTTATTGCTTTTCTCTCTTCAGCTTCTCTATCTAATCTTTTCTGTTCAGCTTCTCTGTCTAATCTTTTTTGTTCAGCAGCAGCAGCAGCTTCTAATTTTTTCTGTTCAGCAGCAGCAGCAGCAGCTTCTAATTTTTTCTGTTCAGCAGCAGCAGCAGCTTCTAATTTTTTCTGTTCTGCCACAAATCTCCTTTCCTCCACCTGCATCTGCAATTTCTTTTGTTCAGCAGCAGCATCAGCTTCTCTTTCTAATCTTTTCTCTTCAGCCAGAGCTTTTCTCTCTTCTGCAGCAGCTTTTTTCTCTTCAGCAGCAGCAGCAGCTTTTCTCTCTTCAGCAGCAGCAGCAGCTTTTCTCTCTTCAGCAGCAGCAGCTTTTCTCTCTTCAGCAGCAGCAGCAGCAGCTTTTCTCTCTTCAGCAGCAGCTTTTCTCTCTTCAGCAGCTAATGCTTTGTCATATTGAGCAACAACCCATTCTTCTAAATCTTTCCCAGTCTTATCAAGGGCTTTCCCTTGTGCAATAAAGTAATCTAAACTAGACATCTTGTCTAATGAGATCAGTAACTTGAAATAATAAAATAATTACCCTATTCCACTTCAATGGGAGGCAAGTCTGTACTATAGACTTGTATAGTCACCTCACTCTATTTTACCCTCTTAGTATTATTCAAAGACCTTGTACCAACCTCACTGGGAAGAAGTCTCTAAATAAGTTTCACTTTACCACAACACTGTGTGAAACAAGTCTCTAATAAAGAGCTTGTATAATCACCTTTATAATCTAAGTACTCTATAGTATCAATAGTGTATGATTATATATATATTTCCAAGTAATGCAACCACCAATTTATAATAAGTTGAATAATCAGCTCACAATCACAATCTCTGTGTGAGACAAACCTTATGGTTATCTTTTTTGTAATGAAACAAATAATTACTTGAGTACCTGTGGAAAATAATATCTTTCTATCCCAACTACTTTGGGAGACAAGCCTTACAAAGGTCTTGTACTTCCTTGTACACCAATGATAGTAATTAAGTACTGTTCTGTACTATAATATAAATATATTCAAATATACCTTATATATTATCTGTCAACCAAAGACATTAACAAGGACAAACAAGAAAAGACAATATGAAAACAATTGCAGGAATCAAATTAAATCAAATAGAAAAAATAAAAAAAAAATGATCACAGAATCTGTGATGATAACCGCAATGAAATCAACAAGACAAATAACGCCACAGTGTATAAACATAAGGGTGTAAAGAACTGAAATGAAAGGAAAGATGAGACCTACAATTATACAAACAAATCAAACAAAACTAAAGAACATAGAAATATTACAAAAACAACAAGAAGGACAGTTTCGTCACAGCTAACAAATATTTGCAAACAATGTTGCATGCAAATTTCAATTAAGAAATTTGCTCCCTATAGAACGCTAGAGCAAGACCAATGTCACTTGGTATTTCTTGTTCTAGTCACCTCCCATCCAGGCCCGCAGAATACAAACTAACTTAACACACAACAAATAACATATAAACATAAATACATGTAAACCTTAATAGCATAAATGCATACATAATATGATTAAATAATATGGCAATGTGATGTTAATAGAGTGTCGCAGAAAGGATGTGTTGCAGAGAAGGCTTATCTTTTATTCAAAATAATTTTTCACTTTTAATAAGTTATTAAATTATTGAATTAACTTATTACAATGTTCAATTTTTTTTTTTTTGAGCATATGAAGATCCAACGATGAAATATGCACTTTATGTTCAACAACACTGTGATTCTTCTGTACAGGATCAACAATCACTTCTTTCTTCTGTACGATGAGAAATGTCAACAGTACTGCTCCCGATATTTTATACACTTGATACAACTGTCCTGTATAATACCGTCTGTACAGCGAAAAACTGTCAACAAGCGCTGACCTAGATACAGCATCCGATCGGTAATACAGGTCAAGCTGACATCGACTGCCCCGTTGTAACTTGTACACTGGTGTTCATGCGTGTCGTATGTGGCGTCAGGGATGGTCTGGTTATCATAACCCCAGGAATCTGGTTCACCACTGTAGAATAATACACTTTGCTGTAGAATAAACGTGTTGTTGTGTATTGGCCACTGTTGAATGTCTGGATGCGGATGTTATGTTTAGGGTCATGCACTGATCATCACTGAAGAAAGTCTTCTTCAGTTACCTCTGCATCATCGAATGAACCTGTCATGTTGACATTGAGTGGGAGTGTCAAGTAACGCGAATGGTGTAGTAGTTCGGTGTAACAGACCACTTGATAATATCTTTCACACACTCTCATGTAATGCAATGACGACTTGAACTGCCGCTGACATTTCAATAGTTTAATGAAGGCACGCACACTTGGACAGCACGGATACAGTCATGGGTACATGTTGACATAAATTCATTGGTTATTTGAATCGTGGATGATACATTCATGTAGTAGTGAAATATCATTCAACCCAAGGTAGCATTCACTGTTCTGGTAACTAATCGCCGTATCCTCTACTGACTGAACGCGTCAATGAGGATCGGTAAACATACAAAAGTCATTGGCCGAACCTTCATTTCATGGCTAAGTTCTTAAGCTGAGATATGTCCAATGTTTGTATAATAATCATAAACCACGATAGTGGGTTTTCACCTCATAACAAGATCTCGATACCACTGCCCGATAGTAGGATACATAATCTGTTCTCTTGACAGTGATCAAAAATATGATGACAGGAATATAACATGGCCGCCTTCCTGAGTTGTCGCTCACTCACTCGCAGGAGGGTAGATATAAGCCAAAGTTAATTTAGAATGTGCATATAAATAATTTCATAAAGTTTTCCATACAGCTCTACAGTAATCAAGTTACTTCATGTAGACATAACTGCTGTAGGAAAGCCTGTCATCTTCGTCGATACAAACACGACCCTAGAGATACGAAGCACAATGTTCCATCTAGGTCTAACCGACTCGAGATCATCAAAAATAGGGTCTGGCATTACCTGGAGTCCGAATCACACATATGAGGAGGATCTCTGACAAATAGACTCTTGCAGAGACATAAACTTCTCCTGGAAAAACATCTACGAATCACTGTTAAAACTTAAACAGTATCAGCCCTGGAAAAACCACTCAGCCATTCTTGGCGACATTATCGGAACTCTTCACAACCCAGTAGGACTACGAAAACCTGCGCTAGATTCCGGCAGAAAGAATATAGTCCGACCTGAACATACAAAGGTATACAATATACGACTGAATCTTCTTGCACTAGACAAGTAGTACACATGAATTCAGGCCATAAACATAACAAGCAAAATTTATCTATTTTCTGGCCCGAACAAATAAGAACGGACATGAATACAATATCCATGCGCCGAATCAATATCAAGAAAGATCACTCATATAATCAAAAGTGTAAATCAATCACGAATTATCTAGCTTTACCAGAGGAAGCATTTTCATACACAAATGAATGCAAATATATATTTTCCATATTAAATAGCCATATCGTATTTTTGTAATATGTGCGTCAAAATATGCACGCAACATCGGTGAGTTGTTTTTATGCTTAATGTGCATAGAGGACTGTCAGAGGAAGATAATGCACCCATCTTTACTAAAAACTTCCTTCATTTAATCATTCTATGCGCTTATATAAAAGTGTATTGAAAATAATAGGGTGGCCCTTGACTTTTGACGAGTAGTATATATATAGCCTGAGTGCTCCTTTTTCCATTTGGACTTGAATGTGGCTTTTAATAGTTATTTTAGCCATTTCATAAGTTGTCCCTATATCATTTTGGTGTAGCGCTACCCTTCGTTAGAAAGTTTGTCTGCCACTTCGTTGCCTGGAATGTTGCAATGGGCTGGTATCTACTGGACTGAGCACTTGTTTTTTAATAATGTCCTGAGCATTCAAGAAAAACGGCTGCCAGGTAATGCTGTCAACAGGTTTCCTTAATTTATGTCTAATCTTCGCCATCGTTTTTTTTTTCTTTTTTCTTGTTCCAGTGATATTTGTCCAGTTCTTTCTACCAGTTCTGCGTTAGATATCTTGTCATACCGATTCAATCCTTCTTCTATACTTCTAAGAAGTTACACGCAAGGTGTAGACAAGAGCCCATTTATGAAACCATGTAACTTCTTCTTCTTTGATCCATAGCCGCCGACCGTCAAAGCAGTCAGTGACCATCACGCCTGGTGGCGTCTTGTAAAGCAGCAACAAACTGATTCCACTTTGTTCGTACAGTGCCCCAACTCTGGTTCATTCTTTGCGTCTCGGCTTCCACAGTTCTTCGCCAGGTTGTTTTTGGTCGGCTTCTCTTTCGCTTTCCTTCGGGGGTCCATAGCATAGCTGTTCTTGTTATGGTATCAGGGCCCCTTCTGAGGACGTGACCAACCCAACTCCAGCGTCTGCCAGCTATTATGGTGTGCATGTCCTCGTGGTTACTCCGAATAAGCAGTTCTTGGTTGCTGATGGTATTCGGCCAAAAGATTCGGAGAAGTTTTCTTCTTAGTTGGTGTTTGTTTGTTGTGTCAGAGCAATAGGACTGACTTGACAGTTGAGTTGAAGATTTTTATGTGTGTTGGACTTTGGTTTCTTTTGATTTCCAAAAATTTCCCAATGTAAAATTTTTTTTTTTCCATTGTCTCCTTGTTTTAATATGTCACTCCAACTTTTTGTTGATGCCAAGATTTAGGTATGATTCTACATCATGTAGGGATATTTCTTCAAGTGCAATCTTTTTATCGATTCTTATATTTATAATAATTATCTTAGTCGGCGTCTGTGGCCTAATGGATATGAACGCAGTTTCGTAATCCAGATATACCAGGTTCGAAACCTGCTGCAGGCGGTTTGGTAGCAGATCGCTTGGTGTGGATTTTTAACAATGGTATAGGCGCCGTACCGTTCAGAAAGCAATGGCAAACTACTGAATGAAAAAAATTGCCTAGAAAAATCACAAACAGCCAATAAAAGCTGGGGTTGATTGCCACGTCCTGCAAAGGATAAGCAACTAACTTTTTATCTTAGTCTTGTCTCCGTGCATATTCAGACCCACTTGCTGTAACCTCTAATGAGGTATTTTTATTTAGTCTTTTTAGTTACAGATATGGAATAGAAGTACAAGGTCATCAGCAAGAAATTCAGATTGTCATGCTTTTAATGTCCACTGAATTCTATTTCTTTAGGCTGGTGTCCATGATTTCCATACTCATTCTATAGACAGTAAGAACAGAAATAGTGACAAGAGGCATCCCTATTGCACTCCAGTTATTATCTTCAACGGTTCTGTTAAGGTGCCCTTTATCAAGAATTCTGTAGTTAATCTCTTCATATGTATACTCTATTAAGTTAACAATCTTCAAGTGATGTCTTAATGCCTCATCAGTTTCCAAAGTGATTTTCTGTCAATACTCAGATGCCTTTTCATAGTCCATAAATCCAGTGTGAAGAATTTAGTCCAGTTCCTAGCTGTTCAGCTATTATGCACAGTGTGGCTGTCTGATCTGTACACAATTGTTTTGTCGAAAGCCTCCTTAGCTATCTCTCAGTTGCTTATGCCATCTGTCAATCTCGTAAGGATGATGCTGTTTAATATTTTCCTATGCACTAATTATAACATTATTCCTCTGTAATTGGTGCACTCTTGTAAATCTCGCTTCTTGGACAACTTCACCTGGTATCCTTGCTTCTATCCAACTAGTATTTTTATCTCTTCCAGATTCATCGATTAATTTGTATATTAAATTAACTCTGAGGAATTAATGCCTAATTAGATAGCCTCTGCGGGAATACCCTTCATGCCAGCAGTTTCCCGTAGAAGCTGAATTGGTTTCTTTAGCTCTTCCTAATTTCAGTTTTCCAAAGTAAACTTGTGACTCTTTTTTTTTGCCTGGCTGGAAAATGTTGTGGAGCTGGTCTTTCAAAATGTTGTTGAAGCTACTTTTCTTTTTTTTTTCTTCATTAAATGCTATGGATAATATTGCACAGCTGCTGAGTCTGTTTTTGGTGCGTATTTTACCTACGATGATATTATACCAATTTTAATTTGGAAACTTTTCTTTCCCTTGACGCCCACAGTGACTGGAATTGTCAACTATATGCGTAGAGCTTAAATAAATAAATATAGGAAATTCATTTAGCGTTAGTTTCCGGGGGTCTGTGGAGAGACAAAGAAATTTAAGGACTACTGCACCCTCAGGCACGACGAGCAAGTCTACTAAAATAAGGTTTAATATGGAGGCTGACAACCTCTTACTTACTTAGTCATTCCTCTTCTACTGTGAGGTGTAGAGGCTTGGAAGAGAGAGCGCCATACTATCCTATCGGCTGTCTTCCTCCTGGCCTGGTTCCATTCTAGTCCTCGGTCCTTCAGAGATTGTTTAATGTTGTCCTCCCAGCGGACACAAGGCTGTCCTGGAGGTCTGAATTCCTGGCTCTTAGCTTCCCATACCTGCCGTGGTAGTCGATCTTCTCCCATTCTACAGACATGGCCAAAACATCTTAGTTGGGACTGTTATAAAACTTCCCACGTGATCATACGGAGTGGTGGCTTCGTAAGGAGCCCTCAGGAATATGATGATAAGTAAATCAAGTAGTTCTCTCTCTCTCTCTCTCTCTCTCTCTCTCTCTCTCTCTCTCTCTCTCTCTCTCTCTCTCTCTCTCTCTCTCTCTCTCTCTCTCTCTCTCTCTCTCTGTCATTGAAAGAAAGTAATTTCAGGACTATTTTTAAAGGCTTTAAAAATTTTGAAAAAGGACGAATTGGCTGCAGTGCTCCCATTTCTGCAAGCAGCATTCTACCACCCAAATCTGCTAACTTTACAGACTTAAAAATTTCGTTTCCTCAATGAGTTTGACATATGTCTGGGCTATTTCCAAATCTGCAGCATGTTTTTTATTTTAAATTTGTTTCATATTGTCGCATAGAGATTATGATCAATAAATTTTCTATATTCTCTTCTTTTTCTACCCGTGTCCTCTATTTTATTATCGCTCTTTATCATTTTCCTGTATTTTTCGCATTCGTTCGTTTGTGAAAAATATTTTCTTTCCCATTCTCACTTAACCGTTTTCTTTCTCATACTGATACGCATTCTATTACGTAGATGTCAGGCTCTTGAGGTTATTGCGTTGTAGACGTAAAACTGTGAATATCCATCTATCTCAGACATAGGGGCAGACTTTTGGTCTAGCATTTTCACCTGACACGAACGTTTCTCCGGCGTGAGGTGTGATAACCGTCATCTGCACGGCGCAGAATGAGACATTTGTCTGGTAATTTCCTCTGTCACGGCACTCTCGGCCAGTTTCGTTAGCGGGAGGTGTCTAAGACGCGTTTGGCATGTTATGTCCAACGTCTAAGGTACGTAGGTGTTAATGAGAAGGGGAGGCTATTGCGTGGTTTTGGAAATAGCGCATATCTTTGTCCGTTTCATAGATATAACTAGAGTTGGAAACCTGACTTCACGCACTCAGTAACTTCGCAGTTAGACTAGAACAACCTACGTTCGAGCCCTAAGAATCTCTGTGATAGAAGCAATTAGTTGGTAGAATTGAATGTTCGATTTCTAAGTATATATGTTGATGATAGAGGGCATTAGTTGGTCGAAGTGGTTTTAATTCTTAGTAGTTCTATGTTGAGGTAAATATATTATATCTAGTATTTTGTGAAGTGTTTAAAGTGTTAAATCGCTTATTTCACTAGTTAGATTTTTGTGCAGAGTGCTTAATTTATAAGTCTGTTATATTCTCTAGCTGACGTGTTTCAGTGGAAAGCAGAATAAATTATAATTCCTAGCTTAAAACCAGGTAGCTAGAAGGAATTAAATTTAACTGCTATATAATCAGACGAGAATATATTTTAAAACTAAACTTATAACTGCATTGCTACATCAATGAGTATTGACGGGATAGGTATGTATTCCTAATTCATGATGATTGATTTTATGAATATAACTTATTTCACGGGAAGATTTAAACGATAAGTCAAGCGCTACGCTTGCATTTTAAAATGTAAGTTATAACGAGTACATAGTATGTATAATTATTTTATATGTGTTTTTTCCTCTATTTAATGAAGAAAACTGGGGTTAACCCAAACTTTGCCTGCGTTAAGTAAAGAGAAATATCTGTGAAGAACAAAAACATTCTGTCCTTAAAGATTTGGTCTATAACCTTTACAAGAACTTTAAAGATTTTAAAGAAGTAACGGGCCCATCGAGCCTGAATTGATTCTTCCAGAGAGAAAAAACTCAAGTACATATTTAACCGTGTAGCAAGTAACATATTAACGTCATTAACATTCCGACGGAATTTTGACTAGTGGTGTGGTGACCAAATATAGTCCTATCCTGAAAGTAGACATCGACCTGACATTCCTCATTTCTAGAAACCTAAGCTAGTGACATTGTGCTCGCTGTTAACGTACGTGCCTGGACAATTTTTAATGTGACTTAAACAGACATCCGAAAAATAAGAACACCCAAGGAATCGTTACCTGAAGCAGAGAATTCAACCCGTCTTTTTGGAACTGGGGATTTCTTGGTCAAGTCTGCCATTGACGATTCTGTATGTGAATGTCCTAAAAAAAAATTATGTTTCCAGATGTTGCTACGAAAGCTGTAAGTATGCAAGAGAGCACGTGGCCACGGCTGATTGAATAGAGTGAATGCAGGTCTGAGTGTTTCTTATTGTTGTATTTTGGCACCCATTTTGCTGTCTTAAATTTCTTTATGCAAGTTTTGTTGCAAACAAGATACTTTTCCTTAGGATAGATCATACCACTATCAAAGTCTGTTCATACCTTTAAAAGGGAAAAAATCATTAGACTACCGCAGATGTATCCGTGACTCTTTGGGCTATCATCTTTTCTTGTAAGAGGACTGTGGGCTAACCATCGAGGGATAAGATCATACTGTGGGTTTATCATTCTTGTAGCATCTTTCTTGATTTTATGACTATTTGTATATGCTTTGATGTATTTTTATGTGTTGTGATGAAATTTTAGATGATAATTAAAATTTCTCTTGAACTTAATCAGCGCGTTGGTCAGCTCGTTCCAAATTATCTGTATAATCACTGTTATAGTTTTTCCCACGTGTGTGCGTCTAACTGTCGTCACTGGTGTGTGTGTACGCTAGTGGTACGTTCATATATATTAATATATGTTGTCACTAGACTGTCTGAGTCCTCTAATTCTGTTGTAGAAGATAGGCTGAGAAAGAGAGAAGATTCTCGAGTTCTCAGGGACAGCCTCTATTGATTCTACTCGGGGAAATCTATTTCTGTTATTATCTCTCACTGTGGCTATCACTCATTCTAACCTATTCAGAAGGGACCAACCCAAGTCTTAATTCCCCTATCAAAAATCTACGACACATATATATTGTGACGAGAGGTTAATTAGTGTGTAAGATAATGAACGATTAGGTGTATCAGATGATACCAGGAATCTCTGAAAAGAGTAATGGTGTATCGAGGTCAAAGGTTAAAGTCAGGCTGTATAGATGACTAGGTGAGATCCTAGTCACCTATGATCCTTGTGCAATCCTAGTCACCTATGATGCCTCCTCTCCCAGACCAACCTAAGACTATAGCTTATCTAGGGGTAATTAATTATCAAATAAGTAACTTGAACCAACGTAAATGATTTACTCAAAACTGTGGATACAATTGGTAATTTTATTTATATACATGATCGATTTTTTGTCTGTTATTTTTTTTTTTTTTGGTATTCTTTGAAAACTCAAATAGCTCAAAATCAAATAAAATAGAAAATATGGTTCAATTACAATAAATATTTTACAGTTAACTGAATTTAATTATTAATGTCAATCTTTCTTCTGTGAAGATCTTGATCCGTGAAGTAACTCTGTTCTACAAATAACTGTTATTACAATCTGTCTCTCGCTTGTACTAGTATTGAATTATTCTTTCAATGTTATTTAATTAGAATGACACATATACTTCTTTTTCTTCTTCGTTCGTCCTGAAAAGGACGTTGGTTGCGTTGTGTCCGTTTACAGCGAAGCTGCAATATTTGCGCCTTTCGGCCGACACATCCGACTTCAGCACGGCATTTTTGGGACCGGGTTAGCCTTCCCTCTTCGATATATATATATATATATATATATATATATATATATATATATATATATATATATATATATATATATATATATATATATATATATATATATATATATATATATATATATATATACAGTACTTTGCAAAAAAAATGGCAGTCATATTGCTCAGCTAAATAAGCTGAAATCTAATTAAATATGTATGTTCTGCCCCAAATTTGCAATCCACTGAAGTGAGCAAACACTACCAAAAGTAAAAAAAAATTAGCGTAGAGTAACGTCCCTTGATAATAGAGCAGACGACAATTTCTAATGCTAGTGGCAGAAAATGGATACAAAGTCAAAGTGTATGTTAATTTCACAGCTTTGGAATGAAGGAAATCAAACATGTTCCAATATTTCTGAAACCTTGAGCATTCCTGAGCAGACTGTCTACAGAGTTGTGAGTACATTAAAAGCAGGTAATGGAATCGAGCGAAAAGAAGGTAGTGGGAGGCCAAGAATTTTGGACACAAAGGACCATCGGCGTCTCGCCCAAATCGTTCGGGCTGGGTCAATGAAGAGTGTAGAAAACATACGGCAGCGCATGATCGAGTTGGGAAGCCCAGAGGTATCTAATGCTACTGTCAACCGGGAGCTACACAGGATGAATTACACAAAAAAGCGGGTAATTTCGTCACCATTGCTCACAGAGACTCAAAAACAGATGCTCTTGAACTGGTGCCACGAACACCAAAATTTGTCATGGGACAATGTGATTTTTTCAGATGAATGTTCTGTTTGGTCTTATCCTGCTCAAATAAATATTTGGACGAAAGGCTCTGTAACGCCTGTGTACCAGCGACCGAAACATACCTAGAAATTCCATCTTTGGGGAGGGGTGTCAGCAAGAGGTGTCACCCCACTGTGTGTTTTCACAGGAATTCTCACGAAAGAAAGGTACATCGACATACTAGAGGGACACCTTCTGCCATTTATGCAGGTCATGTACCCCGATGGGTGCACATTTCAACATGACAATGACCCAAATCATACAGCTCATACCACCAAAGCATGGCTGCAAGAGAAGAATGTGATAGTGCTGAAGTGGCCCAGCAACAGTCCCGATCTAAATCCAATTGAAAACGTTTGGGCACTACTCAAGAATCATTTAAAAAAGAGTGGACTCAGAGACGCTGAACAATTGAAGAAGGTAGCTGAAAAATACTGGGACAGTCTGACTCACAATTACCTACAAACATTTGTGGGAAGTATGCCTCGCCGCATCCAGGCTTGCCTTGCTGGAGAAGGCAACATTATACTGTACTGAAACCAGTGTTAATAGATAGGGGAGATACCAATCTTCCTCTGGAAATACAGTTTTTATTATTATTTGCTTCTATGAGTGTGCTGCGTTGCGAAAATATGACTGCCATTTTTTTTTGCAAAGTACTGTATATATATATATATATATATATATATATATATATATATATATATATATATATATATATATATATATATATATATATATATATATATATATATATATATATATATATATATATATATATATATATATATATATATATATATATATATATATATATATATACCCCCTATAGTTGCCGGAGTATGTAATGAAACAAAATAAGAATATAACGACTGCTGCCTAATGCATGTCGTACGAGGCGACTAATGTAAAGTTGTGCATCAGTCTGGTAAACTCATCATGTAAAACAAATGTCTACAGAATCCACCGTTACTAAAGGGATCAGCTACAGATGTGGCTCCATGCGCCATAAGGTTTTCTTCATTATTTATTTAAGTGTTCACCCATCCGTGACTTTACCCAACCAGTCTATCCTGTGTTCATCTTCCTCTACTCATTGCCAGACACAAGTATACCTGTCACAAAAAGTAGGGGATATTGAATTTAAAAGTTATCCAAAGACAATATATTTCAAATTAGTTCATTTATTCCTTCGTACAAGTAAACTTGAACATCAAAACAAGACATTTGCGGTATAAGAAGTGTTATGGCTTTACTCACATGATTTTAGTCGCACTGGCAACCAAAGCGGGGTTAGGTACTTCAAAAATATTCCAATATTTCTACAAACGTGTAGGGCCCCCTGTGGCGTGAGGTTTTCACACCGATTACGGAAACAGCGGCAGATGGATCTATTTGTTGTTGCCCTAAAGACGCCGCTAGGCGTGATGGGAAACTACAACAGAGAAAATCAATCTGCTGTTGCCCTTAAGACGCCACAAGGCGTGATGGCCTCTGACTGCTTGGTCAGTCTTTGGCTAAGGACGGAAGAAGAAGAAGAAGATCAGTATAGTACTGACATTTACAGAAATAGAATTTCTGCAGAAAATGGTGAAGTCCCAGTGTCTGAGAGAACTACTGGTATCACAAATTAGTTACGGCTGTGAATGTTCTGATCTCGAAACAATAGTAGAGAGGAGACCGACATAAAATGCCACCTCCGCTGTGTAACTAACTGTGATATTAATAAACAAGGAAACAGATTTCACTTAACAATTTTAAAAAATTTGACAAGTCGTTCAAATACAATTTCCTTATTATTTATTTAGTATTTACTTGGTAAAAAGGGAGGTGAACCGTGAGGAACAATGGAAAGGAAAAAAACATGACTGGAAAAAGAAAAACAAAAACAACATTGGGGGGGGGGGGGAGTGGGGGAGGTATACTACTCTTGTGCTGAAGGTTGAATGTTGAAAAATGGAATGTAATGGATTTGTAAGTTTACATATGATTCACATATATTTATATATATATTACAAGTCTTCCAATTATAGGAAACAAATTTATATCAGCTGTGCTGTTAATCACTTATAGTAAATGTATCAGCTGTGCTGTTAATTAAGTACTCGTATATAACATTTATCAGCTATGCTGTTATTATTGTCTCTTTCTACGCTAAATCACTTTCTCGTCACTGACACTAATGTTTGCTCACAATGCTGATAGAAATGGTACTAATGTGTACTCATCTCTTAGAAGTTCTTGGTTTGGTTGACACAAAACCGGCTGAAGATCGTTCCTTTAGCCCACCCAAGACTGAGGGGGACTAAAGATGTAGATTCTGTGCAATCTCTATGCTCCTGCGGAGTTCCAGGCAGCTGGACTGACGACCCACGATCTCAGTTTTTATGACACGAATAAAACCTGTAACAAGGAAAAATAGGGGCTAATTTCAGTCCTCAAGCCCACCTATTTCTATTGTATATGATATGAGCGTGTCTCAGTGTCTGCATGTAGGATGAATGACAACATGGCTCAGTATGATTTAGCAATAGCGAGACAAGACAGGTGTCTACTTGCAAAACATTCTTTCTGATAAACTAATGCATGGATACATTCAATAACATAAATTCAATGCATGAATACATCCAATAATATAAATTCAATACAGGAATACATCCAATAATATGTACACCTAGGTGTGATACAACCATTTTCTTCCCTCTATAATATACCAGGCCCTCTCTGACAAGTGCTATACTAGCTGGTAACATATATCCTAACAATATTGTTATGTTCTTATGATAGGAGTATATGCGAGAAGGACTGTTTGGTTATATCAGGTGGGAGTTATAGGGGACAATAGATTGATGTTAGATGAGACAATAGATTGCGTCCTAACAAGGACTGTTTTGGTTATATTGCAGTTGGTTTTATCTGAGATAATAGACTGAAGTTATAGGAGACAATAGATTGAATTATAGGAGACAATAGATTGAGACCTAACAAGGACTGTGTTGGTTATATTGCAGTTGGTCTGAGAAAATAGATTGAAGTTATAGGAGACAATAGGTTGAGTCCTAACAAGGACTGTTTTGGTTATATTTAAGTTTGGAGTTATCTGAGACAATAGACTGAAGTTATAGGAGACAATAGATTGAAGTATGAGACCTATTAGTCTTCGTCTATTCAATCATATTAGGAAATAAAATCATTATACCTAATTCCCCCAAGATACAATCAGTAAACTGATACGTTCATATTAAAAGAATATATATGTTAAATATATATATATATATATATATATATATATATATATATATATATATATATATATATATATATATATATATATATATATATATATATATATATATATATATATATATATATATACATACATACATATATATATATATATATATAAAATATATTTCAGAAGAAAAAAAGCAAATTATATACTCTGGTAGTAATGATAATCGTCACACAGAGGGAGTAGCCATCCTAATGACACAGAAAGCAGCAGCATCGCTTATCAGCTGGGTACCTATCAATGAGAGGCTAATATTAGCTAGATTTCAGACACGATTTTTCAAGCTCTCAATTGTACAATGTTATGCACCAACTAACGACGCTCTTGATACCACAAAAAGATGACTTCTATGAAGCACTTCTAAGTACCATCAACACAATACCCAAGCATGACATAATAGCAGTCATGGGTGATTTTAACGCCAAAGTAGGTGACAACAACGATGGAGTACAAAGATATCTCGGTACTCATGGCATAGGCTGTATGAATCAAAATGGCGAAAGACTTCTAGAACTTTGTGAAATATCAAACCTCGTTGTGGCAGACACCATCTTTCCACATAAGAATATCCACAAGATAACATGGAATTCACCTGATGGCAGAACTAAGAACCAGATAGATCACTTCTGCATAAGCGCTAAATTTCGCTCATCAGTTCAAGACGTCAGAGCATACAGAGGTGCAGAGATCGGAAGCGATCATAACCTCTGCATAGCTAAAATGAGAATTAAACTGAAGAAGTTATACCAACCGAATAAAAATAGAAGAATAGATGTACACAGACTGCAATCAAATGATATAAAGAAGGAATATAATGTCAAAATGAACAACTATTTCGATGCTTTAGGCAAAATTGACAACGATATCACCACCAAGACAATCGATACTAAATGGGAACAACTGAGAACAGCTGTAGCGACCACCGGATACCTAGTACATAAAAAGAAAAAATGGATGAGAGAAGATACTTGGGATAAAATACAAGAAAGGAAAACAGCAAAACTTAAACTACTAGCGGCAAGTACACATAATGCAGTTGAATCTTGCAAACTAACTTATAACTTGTTAAATAAAGAAGTGAAGACAAAAACTCGAAGAGATAAAAGACATTTCATCAATGAACTGGCCGTAGAAGCTGAAAATGCTGCAAGAACTGGTAATAGTAGGTGCCTTTATCAAATTACAAAACAACTATGTCACCAGCCTACTGCTATGGAAACACCTGTTAAAGGTAAATTAGGGAATTCAATACCAACAGAAAAAGAACAAATGAAGAGATGGGCTGAGCACTTCATGGAGGTGCTAAACAGACCACCACCAACAGTAACACCTGATTTTAATAATGAAACATCCACAACCACTTTGCCAATAACTTGCGATGAATTCACGCTGGACGAGATCAAACAAGCCGTTAAAAGATTAAAAAATTTTAAAGCTGCTGGAGTTGACGAAATTTCAGGGGAAATGATTAAAGCAGTTAATGACAACAACCTCTTGAGAATTTTAGATATTATAAATGAAGTATGGAGAGAAGAACAACCACCACAACAATGGAAAGACAGTATTATTGTAAAGTTACCGAAGAAAGGTGATCTATCAGACTGTAATAACTGGCGTGGTATATCTCTATTATCAGTACCTGGAAAATTATTATGTTGCATGATGTTAGAAAGACTTAAATTGCATGCTGACGAAAAGATCAGAGAAGAACAAGCGGGTTTCAGGCCGAAACGATCATGTATTGATCAAATATTCACACTAAGAACAATTATAGAAGAATCAGTGGAAAGGCAATCGCCACTTATTATCACCTTCGTCGATTTTCAAAAAGCCTTTGATAGTCTACACCGCCCATCATTGTGGAAGATACTTACAATCTATGGTTTTCCAACAAAATATGTGAATATAATCAAAGCGCTATATGACAATGCAAGATGTTGTGTTAGAACAAATAAAGGGAATACAGAATGGTTTACAGTAGAAACAGGGGTGAAACAAGGCTGTATTATGTCACCACTACTTTTTGGAATAGCTATTGATTGGGTTATGAGAAACTATACCCACAATGAACAATTGGGTATAAAATGGACAAATGGAAAATTCCTGGGGGACCTGGATTTCGCAGATGATGTAGCATTCTTAAGTTCAACACCAAGACAATCCCAAGAAGCAATAAATAATTTGTGTCATCTCTCGGTTAAAATTGGTCTCCAAATAAATGCCTCTAAAACTAAAGCTATGAACTTTTCTAACGAGACCTTTGATATCATCTTGAACGGGGAAAAACTACAGAAAGTTGAAAGTTTCAATTATTTAGGCAGTAAAATGACTCAGGATGGTGACACAACAAGAGAAATCCATACTAGAATTGCTTTGGCAGCTAGCGCCTTCAATAGATTATCTAACATTTGGAAATTACGATCATTGAATATACATACCAAGCTTCGTCTGTTTAATTCAAATGTTATCTCAGTGTTAACATACGGCTGTGAGAGTTGGAAAATAACAAAATCATTGGAGAACAAGCTGAATACATTCGAGAACAAATGTCTTAGAAAAACTCATGAACATCAGTTGGAAAGAATTCAAGACTAATCGACAAATAAGAGAAGACTCTAGGCAGAAATATGTCTCCGACTATATAAGGAAAAGACGATGGTCATATATCGGTCATGTCCTACGAATGCAAAACAACAGAATACCACTACAGGCGCTCACTTGGGTTCCTGAGGGTAAGCGGAAAAAAGGAAGACCAAAAGAAACACTCAGAAGAACAATAATAAGAGAAGGAAGAACGTTGGGCCTAAATAATGTGCAAGAGCTAAGAGGAGTGGCGTCACAACGAACAACCTGGAGAGCACTGGTTTCTGCCTTATGCGCCGTGTTTGGCGCTTAAAGAATTTATTATTATTATTATTATATATATATATATATATATATATACAGGTGTATCTGCTGTAGGCCTATTTTCCTACCAGTTTATAGTAAATTTATATTTACCCTCCAAGATTTAAACAGGCCAGATTTTGACTCGACTTAGCGAAGCAGGCTGCAGGTCAATGCTCTCAGGCAAGCAATAAATCAGGTTGACAGCACCTCTCACACAGTCGGTCGTCTCTGGCTTCGTGTTCGGTGTTGCGTGCCTTTGCATAAAATCTCGCCCGATTATATAGGTAGGTGAATGCTTAAGCAAAGCTTTTGGTTGGTTCCTGGCGGAGCAAGCTGATTGGTTTCCTGCAGTTTCGTCTTTTGCTCGTACAGCCTAATTTTATTCAGTTTCCTTCCGCCATCTTGCGTGAACAAGATGGCCACGACCCACATCCGAAAAAAAACAGGGCTTAAGTTTTTTTCCTGGCGTAACTTCAGGTAATTTATTCTGTCTCAGAGACTGTGCGTTGATTGGCTGGGCTCTCGACATAGGGATTTAACAAAGTAGTGTGTTTACACAACTCGTTCCACGACACCCCCGTTTGGCGCTAAACATGCATTGCAACGACGTCTCATACTGCAAATAAGCCTTCTGACGTTGTCTTTAGGAATTCTCTGCCACTCCTGCTGAAGGGCCTGTGCTAACTGCTGAAGAGTCTGTGGAGCAGCTGGACGTTGTTGGACGCGTCTATTCAGGAGATCCCACAAATGCTCAATAGGAGACAGGTCGGGGGACATCGGCGGCTACAGTAACGTTCGGATATGCTGCATCTGAAGGTGATCTTGGACGACGCGAGCACGGTGAGGACGTGCATTGTCATCCTGGAAGATAAAATCTGGTCCGTGCCGTTGAGCAAATTGGCACAACGATAGGCTCGATGATGTTGTCACGGTAGTAGAGCCCTGTGATATTGACCTGGCATATGTGAAGGTCGGTCTCATTCATACAGATGCCTACCCACACCATTACACTGCCACCTCCATAACGGTTGTGTGCAACAGTTGCAAGAGGCTGGTAACGCTCACCTCGCCGTCGCCAGACACGTATTCGACGATCATGAAAATCCAAAACGAAACGGGACTCATCAGAAAACATCACTGATGCCCACTGTTGATCTGTCCACCGATGATGACGTTGGCACCAATCCATTCTTGCTCGCCTGTGCTGTGGTGACATGGGCAAAGCTACAAACGGTCTGCATGAGGCCAGTTGCACTTGGTGCAAACGGTTTGGCCAGGGGGAAACGTCTCATGCTGTAATGGTGTTATCTTTGGTCGGCCGCGGTTCAGACAAACGTTGGTTTACCACATTGGACGCCCACCTTGGCCAGGTGAACAATAAACAATCAGAGGTCAAACTACACCCACGTTTGGACTGACAGGGGACAAGAGCGATCCAGAGGGGCCATTAAGGATTGGTTGGTATGGGCGGAGCTGTACAAGAAACCCATATTGGACTGGCAGAAATATAATCTACTGCGTAGCTTGCAAGAGGAAGAAGTCCAGTTTTTTACATTGTGAGGAAGAGATTAATCCCAAAAACGCCTAGCCTAATACACGTGTATATTCAGAGTGGATATAATTCAGTTCTGTGATGAATTGTGTTCTTACAGGATTTTGCGAAGGGAAAAGAAGGTTAGTAGATCTTATACTTATTAATACATTTTCTTATTTTTGTTTATTTTAACCTCACAGCTAAAATGTGCGGAAGATAAAGTTTCAAATAATTCTTGGCATAACTGATTAATAAAATCAGAAGATTTTCCTAGAAGATGATAGGATGATAGGAGGTAATTAATAGTTCATACGTCACCTTCATCATCATCACAGTTTCCCATGCGCACACACTCTCATGCACAAGATATTTAACATCATTAGAATTGAACTCAGAGAGAGAGAGAGAGATGAATAATGAGCAGAAGTTTAAATGCAAGTCAACCAGTGATGTTAAATGGGAAAAACTTACGAAGACTTTTGTGTGTCTTCAGTTCATCAGAAGTCTGAGTCTACACGCAACGTGTCTGACGTCTAACCAGAAATAAGTTATCAAAAACGGACATTTGGCTAGCAGAATTCGCCATAGGACATCTTTCATTCCTCAATTAAAAAGGAATATTGTCTCACCCACAAGTCAGAAGGTGGACGCAGCATTTTTCGTCACCATATACTGCTTGCTCACAAGTTCAATACATCGTTATCACAAGTTCAATACAGAATCATCATAAATGCAAATCACTCGAAAGATCATTATTATCTGAAGTCAAGCAAAAGAGCTCAAAAGAGGAATCGCATATTTATAGCAAGTGCAACACCCTCTTAAGCGCATTCTATGAAGCAGACTATATATATATTTTATGAATCACGACTACATATGCAAGGTTATAAGTCTACATATCACTACCGATTCGTGAAGATATCCAGTCTGGCCAGTACCCTCGGGAGATTAGACAACAGACCTTTTGTTCATATGACAGCTATTAACTGTTAATCAACACTACAGAGATATACTCAAACAGTGAAGAAATATACATAGATATCTCGTCAGCGTTCTCCGTACGACAACAGTATTCATCAGAACGTCCTCAGCTTAGAGATACCCCACTCGACATAACGTATAACAACTTGGGACATTGTATGGATACACGTGAATTGTCATATCAATGCGAAGCATTTAGAGACACATGGACTGTGTAGATTACTCACCAATTTGGTAACACGTATCATATCACATCATCTTTTCACTTTACACCAGTTCATTCTTAATTAACTATTACTTAATTAACTGCAATTTTATTATCTCATCTGTGTGTTTTGTGTGAATCGTCTTTCACCATCATCACGATCTAACCATTACTAACCCTATATGTGTGGATGTTTCATTAATAAACCCAACGATCGGTGGATCATTATCAAGAGTTTGTTAATGTATCACTCGTGCTGTCGGTGTTACATATTCACCTATAGGAACATTTCTCTACGCAGAAGAGGTTGGGGGCTTTTTCTTTACGGGATCTAAGGGCAGAAGCTAAGGTCGTGGGGAAACAGAACTCTTTCCATAATTAATTAGAAAACACTGTCAAGTAGAAAGCATTCGCATTCCTGTCTTCTTGTCCCATCTCGAATAGGTCGTTATTCTTTCTTAACGAGCCAATTTCTAGAGACCTTATATCTAATATCTCATAGACTATTCCTGGCAAAAACTACTGTCGTAGTTGCCCCAGTGACTCACCACACGACAATTGGGGGCTCGTCTTGGGATTAGTGAACCCGGACTTAGAATTGTGATAAATCACATTTTCATCCCTGCTATACAGTTGCGACAATTGCAAAATTTGTTGGCATTTTGAGGGATTACCTTCTGGACTGACTCCTACTATAAATTGTCTATTTCATAGGGGGGATAATTTATATCTCTAAAGCACGAGTGATACTTTTTAAATTGAGTATCAAACGGAGAGAGTAAGCACTTTTTGAGAACAGAAGATACTGTAGGGAACTGATTTTTTAAAATCTTTTTCTGTAACTGCTGGGAAAATTTTTATCATAAATATTTAGCAAATTTTTCATAGAAAACTTCGAGATAATCTGTTACATAATTTTCAGAATATGCTGAGTGAGTGATTTTTTTTAAAGAACTATTTGAACTTGATTACTAATTTAAACCTAGAAGGTTTTAAGAGATAATTACTTGTGCGAGTCAAACAATTTGCTTGGAGGTCACTGCCAATTTTTCCCTTCGTGAACCCATACTGCATATCATGGCAGATGCCGCAAAAATTAGAACTAGTTTAATGGAGGCAGGGCGTGAATACGGGTTAAGTGGAAAAGATCTGATGAAATTTGTAAGTGAGGAGACTGATAAACTCCATGCAAGAGAGATGGAAGTGCAGAAACTTGCAATGGAGAAGGAGAAAGCCGCAGCAGAAGCAGTGGAGCGGAAGGAGAAAGCCGCCGCAGAAGCAGCGCAGCAAAAAGCCGCAGCAGAAGCAGCGGAGCGGAAAGAAGCAGCAGAAGCAGCGGAGCGTAAAGAGAAAGCCGCAGCAGAGCATGCACTTAACATGAAGCAACTGGAAATCCATGGACAGGCCAATCAGATAGAGCTGGCAAAAAGTGCAGCAGCTTCCAACTTTGATGGAGGGTACTCACCCCGCTCAGATGGTGTGCGTACTTCGCAACCTGCACCACCCAATGCCATGAACATTCCGCTGGAACCTTTTTCAGAAAGGAACGATACCATGGAAACCTTTTTAGACCGCTTCGAACGCTTTGCAACAGGGTTTGGACTTGAAGAACGGAAGTGGAACTTGAAACTTTCCCAGGGCCTAAGAGGAGCCGCCTACGAAGTTTTTAATAAACTTCCGGCCGGAGAGCAAGATGACTATCAGGCATTGAAAAAAGCTCTCTTGGTGAGGTACGAGCTTCATTCAGAGGCTTACCGAAAAAAATTTCGAGGTTCTAGGAAGGAGGCCGGAGAGACTTTCTCACAGTTTGCAGCCCGTATTGAAGACTGCCTAGTGAAGTGGTGTACACTGGGAAACTTTACCGAGAACTATGACGGGTTGAAAGAGCTGATTGTGATAGAGAAACTAAAAGAGTCTATGTCGGTGGAAATGCGTAGATTTCTCACTGAAAACGGCGCTGACCGGTTAGAAAATATTCTTACACTGGCAGAGCGATTCCAAAATGCTCTCATGGAGTCTCAAGGAGCCAGAAAGAAGTTTTCGGATCAGGCGCCAAAGCAACCTGCTCGCTCCCAACCAGACCAACAAAGCAAAGGACCACACACCTCGCATAAACAGCACGCAAAACAAGATAACTACAAAGAGCAAAACCAGAAAAATGCTGCGCCACACCAGAGACAGGGAGATAAATGGTGCAAGTACTGTCGCTTGAACAATCACAACACTAATGAGTGCAAGCGCAGACCTCCTCCCCAACATGCTGCCTGTCTGCAGACAAAATCATCACCCCGGAAGGAGCAGAGGACCGGAAACGTTTTTCATCCTCCTGTCATCGAATCAGTCCTCGTAAACGGACAATCTGTGGAGTGCCTTTATGACACAGGACTTGCTTTCGATGCGGTGGTCAGGGCATCTCTTGTCACCCCTGACCAGATAACAGAAGAGAGTGTCGACATCCAAGGTCCGACGAAGGATGTTGCACCCATGACACTGCCAATTGCACTTATCAGAGTGTAATCTCGTTATGTGACAGGAGAGATTCGTGCAGCTATAATGGAAGAACCAATCTACTCTTTAATCTTGGGATGTAGATATGTGTTCCTTGGAGAACCTACTCAACCACTAGTCATAGCGGACAGTAAAAAAAAGACGCAGAGCAGGAACCTCCTACCAATATCCTCCCCGAGGAATTGAAGAGGGCCCAAATGGAAGATTCCTCACTGGCGCCCTGTTTTAAAAAATTACCTAGGACACACAACCCACCTACCAAGGGAGACTTCTTTATGAAAAATGGATTAATGTATCGCCGAGCTGGAAATGAAGGACAGGAACACAACCAATTAGTAGTTCCTGCAACCTATAGGAACCAGGTGCTTGAGATGGGCCACTCTATCCCATTTAGTGGACACATGGGAATGAGCGCCACGACTCAAAGGATCGCCTGCCACTATTATTGGCCAGGGATCACCGGCGACATTGAACGTTTCGTCAAGTCTTGTCCTCAGTGCCAGAAAGTTGCACCAAAACACTGGACGGCACCCGCGACCCTTGGGGAGATGCCAATCTTGGCACCCCATTTGAAAGAGTGGCCGTGGATATAATTGGACCTCTGCTGAGAACTAAGAAGAGGAACTCCCATATCCTTACCTTAGTGGACACCTGTTCCATGTGGGGCGAAGCCATAGCCATGCCAGCATGCGACTCAGTGCATGTAGCTGACGCTTTACTGAATATCTTTACTAGATTGGGCTTCCCGCATGAAATTCTCACAGACAACGGGTCACAATTTAGAGGCAAGTTGACAGAGGAGGTGCTTAGAATATTCAAGACTAGGCATATCCATACTTCGCCCTATCACCCCCAAAGTAACGGGCAAGTAGAGCGGTTTAACGGGACGCTCACCTCTATTCTTCGGAAGTTGGCACAGGAGAAGCCAGAAACTTGGGATCAGTATCTTCTGCCGCATTATTTGCTTATAGGGAAGTACCGCATGCGTCAACTGGAGTTCCTCCGGCCACATTACTCTTCGGAAGACCTATTAAAGGTCCATTAGAAGCATTACTTAGAACATGGACAGATGCCAAGGCAGACGATACTGTCACATCAGCCTTCCAGTACGTCACAGACTTGAAACAACGCCTGAAGACTGGCTGGGAATTAGCCACAGCGAAAGTACGGGAGGCTAGGCGGAAACATGCCAAATATTACAATCGCAATGCGAAGGACCGAGAACTAGCAGTAGGAGAGAAGGTGCTACTTCTTCTGCCAAGTAGCAGTAATAAATTGCAGATTTGCTGGAGGGGACCCTACAAAGTGGCGGAAAAGATTTCTCGCACCAACTATAAAATCGCCAGGAACGGAAAGCAGAAAATTTATCACTTAAATCTGCTTAAGAAGTTTTACGAGTGAGCCCCTGCCAAACCAGCGCACCTCATGACTATGGCCATTGCTATGCAAATGGAAGAAGAGCCATTATCATCCGTAGAGTACCCGGTGACACAGGAGGAATCACATTTAGATGTGAAAATAAGCTCCACCTTAACGGAAGCCCAGCAAGAAAAAGTAAGGAGATTGATGGAAAACCACACCGACTATCTGACAGACAAACCGGGCCGGACAAACCTGATGGAGTTTGACATGGAAGTCACGGATCCTACGCCCATCCGAATGAGAACCTATCCGATTCCGTATGCCAAGGCGACGGCATTAAAGCAAGAAATTGATTACTTACTTAAGGAAGGCATAATTTCGAAGTCGGAGTTTCCTTACAGTGCGGGAGTGGTGCTGTTACGCAAACCCAGTGGAGAACACCGCCTGTGCATCGACTACCGACAGCTGAATGCGTTAACACAATTCCAGCCAGAACCGTTACCGGACTAGAACCAGCTATTTACTAAGCTGAGCAGGGCTCGCTTTTTTTCAAAGATCGACCTCAGTAAAGGGTACTATCAAATACCGGTAAAAGCTGAGGTGAGGAACCTGTTAGCCTTCAGTACTCCAGATGGACACTTTGAGTTTAATGTGATGTCATTTGGACTGAACAATGCTCCTAGTGTCTTCACAAGGATGATGCGAAAGTTATTGGATCCTTTGAATCATCCCGCCATCAGCAATGTTATGGATGATATCCTAGTAGCTACTGAATCGTTTGAAGAACATATATCAGCGCTATCCTTGCTGTTTAACAGACTCAGAGAAGCGGGACTAACCGCCCGCCCAACCAAATGTCAAATTGGGTGTGAACAGCTAGAGTTCCTAGGACATACTATATCCCATGGGACCATGTTCCCCGAGACTCAAAACGTTGAGAAGCTGAGAAATGCACCGAGACCGTCCACAAAAAGGGATGTCCGGTCATTTGTATCTCTTTGTGGATTCTACCAGAGATATATAAAGGATTTTAATAGCCTCTGTACGCCGCTTACATCGCTAACCAAGAAAGGAAACCCAGATAAAGTGACATAGTCAGCAGAATGTGAACATGCATATGCACTCTTAAAAGAGAAACTCACCACAAAACCTATTTTACGGCTTCCGGATTTAACTAGAAAATTCATCTTGCGCACAGATGCCAGTAACATTGGAATCGGGGCTACATTACTACAGCCAGATAACAGAAGCCCACCAAATCTATTTCCGATCGCATATGCGAGTCGGAAGTTAAACCGAGCAGAACAAAACTATTCCACATTCGAAAAGGAATGTTTGTCCCTCGTCTGGGAAATACAAAAATTTCAAGCATACATTTACGGAAGGAAATTTACAATCCAGAGTGATCACCAACCTCTGACCTTCCTCGCCAATTCAAAGAATTTGAATGCTAGACTGATGAGGTGGTCGCTTGTTCTACAACCTTACACGTTCCAAGTGAACTATATCCAAGGAAAACATAACGTAGGAGCGGAGTTTTTAAGCCGTCATCCTATGAGGCAGGACGGAGAGCACAGACAAGTAGAGGAAAGGATGGAAACCGGAGAGAAAAACGAAGATGAGGAAAAGGATTAAGGAATCCCGAGCAAGAAGGCTAAGCTCTCCTGAGTACGAATGACATCACACTTGAGGAGGGACTATTGTGATAAACGAGCGCAAAGGCCTTTTTGCTCCATCTTTTCCTACATTTTTCATATTGTATTTTCTCCGACATTTGCTCTTTCATCCCATATTTGCGACCCACATTTGCTATTTCATCGTTGTGATTACTCGAGACCAGTATCTAGAGAACCACATTTGTTCTTTCATCGGGGAAAATAAAAGTCCTTTGATTGAGTCATCATGCCTGACATTATCGTTTGAAGCCCACATTGCATCGTGATAAATCTGGTGAAATCCATCTGGTCATCCCAATCAAACATCTGGGCATGCTGTAATTTCTGTGACACCACATTGGACGCCCAGATTGGCCAGGGGAAAACGTCTCATGCTGTAATGGTGTTATCTTTGGTCGGCCGCGGTTCAGACAAACGTTGGTTTACCACATTGGACGCCCACCTTGGCCAGGTGAACAATAAACAATCAGAGGTCAAACTACACCCACGTTTGGACTGACAGGGGACAAGAGCGATCCTGTGAATGAGTGACCAGAGGGGCCATTAAGGATTGGTTGGTATGGGCGGAGCTGTACAAGAAACCAATATTGGACTGGATGAAATATAATCTACTGCGTAGCTTGCAAGAGGAAGAAGTCCAGTTTTTTACATTGTGAGGAAGAGATTAATCCCAAAAACGCTTAGCCTAATACACGTGTTTATTCAGAGTGGATATAATTCAGTTCTGTGATGAATTGTGTTCTTAAAGGATTTTGCGAAGGGAAAAGAAGGTTAGTAGATCTTATACTTATTAATACATTTTCTTATTTTTGTTTATTTTAACCTCACAGCTAAAATGTGCGGAAGATAAAGTTTCAAATAATTCTTGGCATAACTGATTAATAAAATCAGAAGATTTTCCTAGAAGATGATAGGATGATAGAGGTAATTAATAGTTCATACGTCACCTTCATCATCATCACAGTTTTCCATGCGCACACACTCTCATGCACAAGATATTTAACATCATTAGAATTGAACTCAGAGAGAGAGAGAGATGAATAATGAGCAGTAGTTTAAATGCAAGTCAACCAGTGATGTTAAATGGGAAAAAACTTACGAAGACTTTTGTGTGTCTTCAGTTCATCAGAAGTCTGAGTCTACACGCAACGTGTCTGACGTCTAACCAGAAATAATTTATCAAAAACGGACATTTGGCTAGCAGAGTTCGCCATAGGACATCTTTCATTCCTCAATTAAAAAGGAATATTGTCTCACCCACAAGTCAGAAGGTGGACGCAGCATTTTTCGTCACCATATACTGCTTGCTCACAAGTTCAATACATCGTTATCACAAGTTCAATACAGAATCATCATAAATGCAAATCACTCGAAAGATCATTATTATCTGAAGTCAAGCAAAAGAGCTCAAAAGAGGAATCGCATATTTATAGCAAGTGCAACACCCTCTTAAGCGCATTCTATGAAGCAGACTATATATATATATTATGAATCACGACTACATATGCAAGGTTATAAGTCTACATATCACTACCGATTCGTGAAGATATCCAGTCTGGCCAGTACCCTCGGGAGATTAGACAACAGACCTTTTGTTCATATGACAGCTATTAACTGTTAATCAACACTACAGAGATATACTCAAACAGTGAAGAAATATACATAGATATCTCGTCAGCGTTCTCCGTACGACAACAGTATTCATCAGAACGTCCTCAGCTTAGAGATACCCCACTCGACATAACGTATAACAACTTGGGACATTGTATGGATACACGTGAATGTCATATCAATGCGAAGCATTTAGAGACACATGGACTGTGTAGATTACTCACCAATTTGGTAACACGTATCATATCACATCATCATTTCACTTTACACCAGTTCATTCTTAATTAACTATTACTTAATTAACTGCAATTTTATTATCTCATCTGTGTGTTTTTGTGTGAATCGTCTTTCACCATCATCACGATCTAACCATTACTAACCCTATATGTGTGGATATTTCATTAATAAACCCAACGATCGGTTGATCATTATCAAGAGTTTGTTAATGTATCACTCGTGCTGTCGGTGTTACATATTCACCTATAGGAACCTTTCTCTACGCAGATGAGGTTGGGGGCTTTTTCTTTACGGGATCTAAGGGCAGAAGCTAAGGTCGTGGGGAAACAGAACTCTTTCCATAATTAATTAGAAAACACTGTCAAGTGGAAAGCATTCGCATTCCTGTCTTCTTGTCCCATCTCGAATAGGTCTTTATTCTTTCTTAACGAGCCAATTTCTAGAGACCTTATATCTAATATCTCATAGACTATTCCTGGCAAAAACTACTGTCGTAGTTGCCCCAGTGACTCACCACACGACAATTGGGGGCTCGTCTTGGGATTAGTGAACCCGGACTTAGAAGTGTGATAAATCACATTTTCATCCCTGCTATACAGTTGCGATAATTGCAAAATTTGTTGGCATTTTGAGGGATTACCTTCTAGACTGACTCTTACTATAATTTGTCTATTTCATAGGGGGGATAATTTATATCTCTAAAGCACGAGTGATACTTTTTAAATTGAGTATCAAACGGACAGAGTAAGCACTTTTTGAGAACAGAAGATACTGTAGGGAACTGATTTTTTAAAATCTTTTTCTGTAACTGCTGGGAAAATTTTTATCATAAATATTTAGCAAATTTTTCATAGAAAACTTCGAGATAATCTGTTACATAATTTTCAGAATATGCTGAGTGAGTGATTTTTTTTAAAGAACTATTTGAACTTGATTACTAATTTAAACCTAGAAGGTTTTAAGAGATAATTACTTGTGCGAGTCAAACAATTTGCTTGGAGGTCACTGCCAATTTTTCCCTTCGTGAACCCATACTGCATATCATGGCAGATGCCGCAAAAATTAGAACTAGTTTAATGGAGGCAGGGCGTGAATACGGGTTAAGTGGAAAAGATCTGATGAAATTTGTGAGTGAGGAGACTGATAAAGGTAGAGATGCGGAAAAAGATCATGGCAGATGCCGCAAAAATTAGAACTAGTTTAATGGAGGCAGGGCGTGAATACGGGTTAAGTGGAAAAGATCTGATGAAATTTGTGAGTGAGGAGACTGATAAACTCCATGCAAGAGAGATGGAAGTGCAGAAACTTGCAATGGAGAAGGAGAAAGCTGCAGCAGAAGCAGTGGAGTGGAAACCCGCAGCAGAAGCAGCGGAGCAAAAAGCTGCAGCAGAAGCAGCGGAGCGGAAAGAAGCAGCAGAAGCTGCGGAGCGTAAAGAGAAAGCCGCAGCAGAGCATGCACTTAACATGAAGCAACTGGAAATCCAGGGACAGACCAATCAGATAGAGCTGGCAAAAAGTGCAGCGGCTTCCAACTTTGATGGAGGGTACTCACCCCGCTCAGATGGTGTGCCTACTTCGCAACCTGCACCACCCAATGCCATGAACTTTCCGCTGGAACCTTTTTCAGAAAGGAACGATACCATGGACGCCTTTTTAGACCGCTTCGAACGCTTTGCAACAGGGTTTGGACTTGAAGAACGGAAGTGGAACTTGAAACTTTCCCAGGGCCTAAGAGGAGCCGCCTACGAAGTTTTTAATAAACTTCCGGCCGGAGAGCAAGATGACTATCAGGCATTGAAAAAAGCTCTCTTGGTGAGGTACGAGCTTCATTCAGAGGCTTACCGAAAAAAAATTTCGAGGTTCTAGGAAGGAGGCCGGAGAGACTTTCTCACAGTTCGCAGCCCGTATTGAAGACTACCTAGTGAAGTGGTGTACACTGGGAAACTTTACCGAGAACTATGACGGGTTGAAAGAGCTGATTGTGATAGAGCAACTAAAAGAGTCTATGTCGGTGGAAATGCGTAGATTTCTCACTGAAAACGGCGCTGACCGGTTAGAAAATATTCTTACACTGGCAGAGCGATTCCAAAATGCTCTCATGGAGTCTCAAGGAGCCAGAAAGAAGTTTTCGGATCAGGCGCCAAAGCAACCTGCTCGCTCCCAACCAGACCAACAAAGCAAAGGACCACACATCTCGCATAAACAGCACGCAAAACAAGATAACTACAAAGAGCAAAACAAGAAAAATGCTGCGCCACACCAGAGACAGGGAGATAAATGGTGCAAGTACTGTCGCTTGAACAATCACAACACTAATGAGTGCAAGCGCAGACCTCCTCCCCAACATGCTGCCTGTCTGCAGACAAAATCGTCACCCCGGAAGGAGCAGAGGACCGGAAACGTTTCTCATCACCTGTCATCGAATCAGTCCTCGTAAACGGACAATCTGTGGAGTGCCTTTATGACACAGGACTTGCTTTCGATGCGGTGGTCAGGGCATCTCTTGTCACCCCTGACCAGATAACAGAAGAGAGTGTCGACATCCAAGGTCCGACGAAGGATGTTGCACCCATGACACTGCCAATTGCACTTATCAGAGTGGAATCTCGTTATGTGACAGGAGAGATTCGTGCAGCTATAATGGAAGAACCAATCTACTCTTTAATCTTGGGATGTAGATATGTGTTCCTTGGAGAACCTACTCAACCACTAGTCATAGCGGCCGTACAGACTAGAGGACAGTCAAAAAAAGACGCAGAGCAGGAACCTCCTACCAATATCCTCCCCGAGGAATTGAAGAGGGCCCAAATGGAAGATTCCTCACTGGCGCCCTGTTTTAAAAAATTACCTAGGACACACAACCCACCTACCAAGGGAGACTTCTTTATGAAAAATGGATTGATGTATCGCCGAGCTGGAAATGAAGGACAGGAACACAACCAATTAGTAGTTCCTGCAACCTATAGGAACCAGGTGCTTGAGATGGGCCACTCTATCCCATTTAGTGGACACATGGGAATGAGCGCCACGACTCAAAGGATCGCCTGCCACTATTATTGGCCAGGGATCACCGGCGACATTGAACGTTTCGTCAAGTCTTGTCCTCAGTGCCAGAAAGTTGCACCAAAACACTGGACGGCACCCGCGACCCTTGGGGAGATGCCAATCTTGGGCACCCCATTTGAAAGAGTGGCCGTGGATATAATTGGACCTCTGCTGAGAACTAAGAAGAGGAACTCCCATATCCTTACCTTAGTGGACACCTGTTCCATGTGGGGCGAAGCCATAGCCATGCCAGCATGCGACTCAGTGCATGTAGCTGACGCTTTACTGAATATCTTTACTAGATTGGGCTTCCCGCATGAAATTCTCACAGACAACGGGTCACAATTTAGAGGCAAGTTGACAGAGGAGGTGCTTAGAATATTCAAGACTAGGCATATCCATACTTCGCCCTATCACCCCCAAAGTAACGGGCAAGTAGAGCGGTTTAACGGGACGCTCACCTCTATTCTTCGGAAGTTGGCACAGGAGAAGCCAGAAACTTGGGATCAGTATCTTCCTGCCGCATTATTTGCTTATAGGGAAGTACCGCATGCGTCAACTGGAGTTCCTCCGGCCACATTACTCTTCGGAAGACCTATTAAAGGTCCATTAGAAGCATTACTAAGAACATGGACAGATGCCAAGGCAGACGACACTGTCACATCAGCCTTCCAGTACGTCACAGACTTGAAACAACGCCTGAAGACTGGCTGGGAATTAGCCACAGCGAAAGTACGGGAGGCTAGGCGGAAACATGCCAAATATTACAATCGCAATGCGAAGGACCGAGAACTAGCAGTAGGAGAGAAGGTGCTACTTCTTCTGCCAAGTAGCAGTAATAAATTGCAGATTTGCTGGAGGGGACCCTACAAAGTGGCGGAAAAGATTTCTCGCACCAACTATAAAATCGCCGTGAACGGAAAGCAGAAAATTTATCACTTAAATCTGCTTAAGAAGTTTTACGAGCGAGCCCCTGCCGAACCAGCGCACCTCATGACTATGGCCATTGCTATGCAAATGGAAGAAGAGCCATTATCATCCGTAGAGTACCCGGTGATACAGGAGGAATCACATTTAGATGTGAAAATAAGCTCCACCTTAACGGAAGCCCAGCAAGAAAAAGTAAGGAGATTGATGGAAAACCACGCCGACTCTCTGACAGACAAACCGGGCCGGACAAACCTGATGGAGTTTGACATGGAAGTCACGGATCCTACGCCCGTCCGAATGAGAACCTATCCGATTCCGTATGCCAAGGCGACGGCATTAAAGCAAGAAATTGATTACTTACTTAAGGAAGGCATAATTTCGAAGTCGGAGTCCCCTTACAGTGCGGGAGTGGTGCTGTTACGACCCAAACCCAGTGGAGAACACCGCCTGTGCATCGACTACCGACAGCTGAATGCGTTAACACAGTTCCAGCCAGAACCGTTACCGGACCAGAACCAGCTATTTACTAAGCTGAGCAGGGCTCGCTATTTTTCAAAGATCGACCTCAGTAAAGGGTACTATCAAATACCGGTAAAAGCTGAGGTGAGGAACCTGTTAGCCTTCAGTACTCCAGATGGACACTTCGAGTTTAATGTGATGCCATTTGGACTGAACAATGCTCCTAGTGTCTTCACAAGGATGATGCGAAAGTTATTGGATCCTTTGAATCATCCCGCCATCAGCAATTTTATGGATGATATCCTAGTAGCTACTGAATCGTTTGAAGAACATATATCAGCGCTATCCTTGCTGTTTAACAGACTCAGAGAAGCGGGACTAACCGCCCGCCCAACCAAATGTCAAATTGGGTGTGAACAGCTAGAGTTCCTAGGACATACTATATCCCATGGGACCATGTTCCCCCGAGACTCAAAACGTTGAGAAGCTGAGAAATGCACCGAGACCGTCCACAAAAAGGGATGTCCGGTCATTTGTATCTCTCTGTGGATTCTACCAGAGATATATAAAAGATTTTAATAGCCTCTGTGCGCCGCTTACATCGCTAACTAAGAAAGGAAACCCAGATAAAGTGACATGGTCAGCAGAATGTGAACATGCATATGCACTCTTAAAAGAGAGACTCACCACAAAACCTATTTTACGGCTTCCGGATTTAACTAGAAAATTCATCTTGCGCACAGATGCCAGTAACATTGGAATCGGGGCTACATTACTACAGCCAGATGACAGAAGCCCACCAAATCTATTTCCGGTCGCATATGCGAGTCGGAAGTTAAACCGAGCAGAACAAAACTATTCCACAATCGAAAAGGAATGTTTGTCCCTCGTCTGGGGAATACAAAAATTTCAAGCATACCTGTACGGAAGGAAATTTACAATCCAGAGTGATCACCAACCTCTGACCTTCCTCGCCAATTCAAAGAATTTGAATGCTAGACTGATGAGGTGGTCGCTTGTTCTACAACCTTACACGTTCCAAGTGGACTATATCCAAGGAAAACATAACGTAGGAGCGGATTTTTTAAGCCGTCATCCTATGAGGCAGGACGGAGAGCACAGACAAGTAGAGGAAAGGGTGGAAACCGGAGAGAAAAACGAAGATGAGGAAAAGGATTAAGGAATCCCGAGCAAGAAGGCTAAGCTCTCCTGAGTACGATTGACATCACACTTGAGGAGGGGCTATTGTGATAAACGAGCGCAAAGGCCTTTTTGCTCCATCTTTTCCTACATTTTTCATATTGTATTTTCTCCGACATTTGCTCTTTCATCCCATATTTGCGACCCACATTTGCTATTTCATCGTTGTGATTACTCGCGACCGGTATCTAGAGAACCACATTTGTTCTTTCATCGGGGGAAATAAAAGTCCTTTGATTGAGTCCCCATGCCTGACATTATCGTTGAAGCCCACATTGCATCGTGATAAATCTGGTAAAAAACACATCTGGTCATCCTAATCAAACATCTGGGCATGCTGTAATTTCTGTGACACCACATTGGACGCCCAGATTGGCCAGGGGAAAACGTCTCATGCTGTAATGGTGTTATCTTTGGTCGGCCGCGGTTCAGACAAGCGTTGGTTTACCACATTGGACGCCCACCTTGGCCAGGTGAACAATAAACAATCAGAGGTCAAACTACACCCACGTTTGGACTGACAGGGGACAAGAGCGATCCTGTGAATGAGTGACCAGAGGGGCCATTAAGGATTGGTTGGTATGGGCGGAGCTGTACAAGAAACCCATATTGGACTGGCAGAAATATAATCTACTGCGTAGCTTGCAAGAGGAAGGAGTCCAGTTTTTTACATTGTGGGGAAGAGATTAATCCCAAAAACGCCTAGCTTAATACACGTTTTTATTCAGAGTGGATATAATTCAGTTCTGTGATGAATTGTGTTCTTAAAGGATTTTGCGAAGGGAAAAGAAGGTTAGTAGATCTTATACTTATTAATACATTTTCTTATTTTTGTTTATTTTAACCTCACAGCTAAAATGTGCGGAAGATAAAGTTTCAAATAATTCTTGGCATAACTGATTAATAAAATCAGAAGATTTTCCTAGAAGATGATAGGATGATAGGAGGTAATTAATAGTTCATACGTCACCTTCATCATCATCACAGTCTCCCATGCGCACACACTCTCATGCACAAGATATTTAACATCATTAGAATTGAACTCAGAGAGAGAGAGATGAATAATGAGCAGTAGTTTAAATGCAAGTCAACCAGTGATGTTAAATGTGAAAAACTTACGAAGACTTTTGTGTGTCTTCAGTTCATCAGAAGTCTGAGTCTACACGCAACGTGTCTGACGTCTAACCAGAAATAAGTTATCAAAAACGGACATTTGGCTAGCAGAATTCGCCATAGGACATCTTTCATTCCTCAATTAAAAAGGAATATTGTCTCACCCACAAGTCAGAAGGTGGACGCAGCATTTTTCGTCACCATATACTGCTTGCTCACAAGTTCAATACAGAGTTATCACAAGTTCAATACAGAGTCATCATAAATTCAAATCACTCGAAAGATCATTATTATCTGAAGTCAAGCAAAAGAGCTCAAAAGAGGAATCGCATATTTATAGCAAGTGCAACACCCTCTTAAGCGCATTCTATGAAGCAGACTATATATATATATTTTATGAATCACGACTACATATGCAAGGTTATGAGTCTACATATCACTACCGATTCGTGAAGATATCCAGTCTGGCCAGTACCCTCGGGAGATTAGACAACAGACCTTTTGTTCATATGACAGCTATTAACTGTTAATCAACACTACAGAGATATACTCAAACAGTGAAGGAATATACATAGATATCTCGTCAGCGTTCTCCGTACGACAACAGTATTCATCAGAACGACCTCAGCTTAGAGATACCCCACTCGACATAACGTATAACAACTTGGGACATTGTATGCATACACGTGAATCGTCATATCAATGCGAAGCATTTAGAGACACATGGACTGTGTAGATTACTCACCAATTTGGTAACACGTATCATATCACAACATATTATGCAGGAGGCTCTCTACGATTATAAATCAACCATATCGATTGGAGGCCGACCTCTGTGCAACCTACGTTTTGCTGATGGTATTGATCTGATAGCTGGATCAGAATCAGAACTTCAAGACCTTACCTCTAGACTGGAGAAAGTAACAAGAACATATGGGATGGAAATTAATATAGAAAAAAGCAAAATATTGGTGAATAGCCATAAGAAACATGTTCCGACCAACATTACGTTAAATGGGCAAACGTTAGAAGAAGTTAACACCTTTAAATATCTCGGGTCCACTATATGTAGTGATGGAAGATCAAGTAAAGAAATCAAAACAAGACTGGAGATGGCCTCAGCTGCCATGACAAGGTTGAATGTGATCTGGAAAAGTAACATCAGTTTTCCTGTGAAGATCAAATTATACAAATCACTTGTATTATCTATTCTCTTGTATGGGTGTGAGGGCTGGACACTCACCACTGCAGCTACGGAGCGAAGGATTCAGGCTTTCGAGCATAAATGTTATAGAAGAATTTTGCGCATTTGCTATAAAGAGCACAAAACAAATGTCTATGTTAGAGAGAAGATAAACACCTATGCAGGCCACCAAGAACCACTTTTGTCAATAGTGAAACGTCGAAAGCTTGCCTGGTTTGGGCATCTAACTCGTCATGACTCCCTTTCGAAAACGATCCTTCAGGGAACAGTCGAAGGTAAACGGAGAAGAGGAAGGCAGAAAAAATCCTGGGCTGATAACATCAAAAAATGGGCAGGACACGGTTTTTCCACACTTGTACGCATTGCTGAGGATAGAGAGCAGTGGAGGACCCTGTCTGCTGATGCTTCCACCATGGCACCCCTACGACCCATGACGGGTTACGGGCTGAGATGATGATGATCATATCACATCATCATTTCACTTTACACCAGTTCATTCTTAATTAGTTATTACTTAATTAACTGCAATTTTATTATCTCATCTGTGTGTTTTGTGTGAATCGTCTTTCACCATCATCACGATCTAACCATTACTAACCCTATATGTGTGGATGCTTCATTAATAAACCCAACGATCGGTGGATCATTATCAAGAGTTTGTTAATGTATCACTCGTGCTGTCGGTGTTACATATTCACCTATAGGAACATTTCTCTACGCAGATGAGGTTGGGGGCTTTTTCTTTACGGGATCTAAGGGCAGAAGCTAAGGTCGTGGGGAAACAGAACTCTTTCCATAATTAATTAGAAAACACTCTCAAGTGGAAAGCATTCGCATTCCTGTCTTCTTGTCTCATCTCGAATAGGTCGTTATTCTTTCTTAACGAGCCAATTTCTAGAGACCTTATATCTAATATCTCATAGACTATTCCTGGCAAAAACTACTGTCGTAGTTGCCCCAGTGACTCACCACACGACAGTGCCTCATTCAGAATCGGACGACTCCAATAAGTTCACAACAGTTATTGGTTGGATAAACTGCAAGCCATCTCGCTGCCAGTAATCTTCTTCTTCCTGTAGCACGTGTTCTTCACATTTCGCCCAGTACTCTGTGCCTCTTCGTGAAAGGGCCTCACGAGTCATGTCTTTAACATCGCACATTTTAAAAGTGGTGTTCTGGGCAGCCACTTGCCCTTTAACTCTAGCCCAAACCAGCTCTATTGGGTTAAGGTGAGAATGGTAAGGTGGGAGTCGAAGAGAAACATGACCCTGCTCTTGGATGATTTTATCAATCAGATACACTTTTGTCTTATTCCTCTGTCTCACAAGCTGCAACAACTCTGGTTTTAAATAGCTGTTGTCAGCGAAGATATTTTCATTCACAAGCCACCTCCTGATTTTATCTTTCGTGCTTGCCGAAGTGGGAGCTTTATCCTCCTGCGCTAGAACATTATGATAGGACGCATTATCAATCACCAGGCAAGACGGCCTATCTAGAGTCGGGAGGAGTGTATTCACTATCCAATCTCGAAAAATGTGCCCATTCATTTCACTGTGGTAGTCCCTACCATCTACAGACTTTGACTGAAAAATAAGCTCTGCATCACGGACAAGCCCATTCTGTCTGCTGCCAGCATGTGCTAATATAATGCGTTGACCTTTGCTGCTGGGAATTTCCTTCTATGGTCTCCGTCAACAGATTGCCATTCTTTCTCGTTCGTATGATGAGCATTAACCCAAGATTCGTCCAAATACACTATATCACAGCCGTCTTGCCTTCTCTCACGAATCTGCCTAAGGTATTTGCTTCGAGCTGCAACCAGATGCGGTTTTTCACATAAAAAATTCCTTCCGCCAGACGTTTTTCTAAAAGTGAAGCCGACACTTCTGACAAGTTGCCAAAGAGTTGCTTTTGAGACGTTAATATCGCATTCTGCTTGCAGCCGACTTTTCAGCATGCGGAGAGTAACAAGTTGATTGGCATTAAACATCAAAATCAAACGTCTAATGACATCCTTGTCAAAATCATCAATTTTTTTCTTCCTTCCTTGCTTAACCGCAGCCTCTGTACAATCACCGTCTTGTTGTATCCAACGTCGAAAAGATCTTCTATCCATACCCAGGGCCCTTCGTGTTCTCCTACCTGGTTCTTGGATGTCGTGGTATAAACACCCTATTACATTTCAATTGTAAGAGTTTTTTTTATATAACTTAAAGAAGAAAATTTGAACATGACAAGAGTTTTGTAAGGGCAAAAAATATATTAATAACTGCATTGATATCAGTAGGGCACGTAGCAAATTTCAATAACATCCGTCAAGGGGTTGCAAAGTCACAACGTTCAATGTGTGGGCATTAATTTCCAACTGACTATAGACGTGAACGTTTTAGAAAGATATCAGGGGATATTACAAATACGTGCCTTATCTCATACTTAATTTACTTGGTAATCTCTCTTTTCCTTATCTATTTTGGGTGCAGAGAACGAAGGACATATTGTATGTTCATGTACCATTAGCATTATTATCTTTAGCTGACTGTGGAGCACGTGCCTTCAGTCAGGTCACGCTTAGCTCTCCGGTCTTGTACCATCCCTTCAAGTTCTTTCTATGCCTTCTGAATCTGTTTTTCGGTCAGCCTTAAACTGGAGCATCACATCTTCACCGCTTGTCCCATTGGCTGACTGGTTAATTTCATCAGTTCCACATAGATGATCCGGTCATATCATCGTAACACACCGCGCAAGCACTAATTCATGAATGGATGCAACTTCATGTTGGTCATATTTGTTGTTCTCAATGATTCGGCTAACACACAAGATGGCTGGTTTGATATATGAGTTGAAAATTCTTTTTGTGTGCGTGTGTGTGTGTGTGTTGTTGTTTTTTTTGTGTGCACTGCAATTTAAAAAAAAAATTATTTATATTTTTTTTTTCTGATGTACGCAAAGTCTATCTTGCCTTTTGTATTCTTATTTTAGAGAGAATGTCCGTGCCTAGTATTTCTGTCACTTTTCTGTTGTTTAGTGTTCCTTTCTTTCTTTCTTTCTTTGTCTTTCTTTCTGTCTGTCTTTCTGTCTGTCTTTCTTTCTTTCTGTCTTTCTTTCTGTCTGTCTTTCTGTCTGTCTTTCTTTCTTTCTTTTTTTTATGAGTGTCAGTCATTTACCTTATTTTGGTTGTTTGTGTATATGCACATTCGTTACTGAAATCAACCAATGCTGGTCTCTGTTAATACCATTCCTGTATGATCTTCTAGACACAATATTACGGTTTTGTGCTGTGCTTTATTCAGACTATGCTTGTTAATAGAAAAATCATCGCAGGAATAGAAGCTCTAAAAATGTCTTCGTCGTTCAGTTATTGTTTTCCAAAGCCGCCGGGAGTGTCGTGAAATCGACAACACCTAGTCATATTTTGGAGTGCTTTGTTTGTCCGTAGTTTACACAGGCCATCCCAGCGAGGTGATCGGACTTGGGTTTCTTATTTGTTTATTTCTGTTAAACAACGGCATTAATTAGCTACTCATAATTTTTCCTTCAGAATGAGCAGAGACCTGGGCAAATTGTGCCCGCACTGAAAATAATAAAAGAAACACGAGAGCAAGCATAACATTCAGATACGTACCCCTGTTTTGCCATGTGGGAAATATGCAAGTAAACACTTGCTATCCCCAATTGCACAAGAAAAATAAGCAAGAAATATTTATATTTCAAGAAAGGCTTTGCATAGATAAATAATAAGACAATTATGTGAACAGAATGTGAACTATCAAACGAACACAATCATTGTAAATCATGACATGGTATTATGGACCGTGTTACAAAATCTAGTGTTGAGAAAAAAAGAAATCATGTAAGACACTGTGTGTTGTGTGGGTTAGAGTAGATGCAAGTATAGATGACAGTGAAGATAATCCACTCGAGAAATTCCACTAAGCATGAAAGAGTATATTTGTATATAAGTATTTCCGAGGGATAATTAAAAATGGCTAGACGTAGATAGAAGAAACTACAAAATGTTTGTGTTGACACCATTCCTCTGATAAGAAATAAATAGATACAGAATTTAGCTCACAGCGAAAAGCATCAGCTGAAGGTATAAGTTCAGCAATAAAATAGGCACAAAAACAATTGGTGTATTAATAGGATTTAATAATGCCAACTTTGATTTTATATTTAAATATACAAAACATCAAATCTTTATTCAGTTAACAATTAGAGTAAAAAGATAATAGTGCAACAATATGACACACAGAAATTTACATTTTAATACAAAGTTAATTGTCAGAGGTATCAATATGAGATTCAATGCGTTCTTTGGGATTAATTTATCTCCTCGCGACAAAACATGGGAAGAATGTACCAATTCAACCAACCGCAGATCGAAAATATTCGAGAAAAAAAAATTCCAGAAAGTTTCAAAAAATAGCAAAACTTCAATTTGAAAAAAATGGCTCCTAAAAAGCAATAAGCCACAGATGATGATGATGATGCAGAAGATTTACAGGAGGCAGAGGCATCAATTTGGACACTTGAAAAATATGCAGCGGTTTTTCAACAGGCGCAAGTGTTAAAGGATATGATCCGCGAGTACGATCCTTCGATGGAACGAAGCCTCCGTGTTACCCGAGGGTTAACAACATGCCTACAACCACTGCAAGATTTGTTTGATGATGCAACGAAAAAGAAGAAACAGCTTCCTATAACAATGTTTCTAACTAAAGCATCTGCAATTGTGAAGCCTTGACCTTCTGTAGTCCGCTTTTCCCATTTCTCTCAGCCTCCATGAATCAATGGCTATTCGACAGCCAAGTCTTTGCCGTCACATTATGGTTGAAGAACTAAATAAGAGAAATACCGTTCTACCATCACTAGTAGGAATGGTAAAAAAATAGCCTGATGTTTCAAGACAAAGGGATGAATAAAGATAAAGAAGAAAAAAACAAAGCGAACATATTTTTGCCTGAAATAAAAGCACAATATATATATATATTCTTCTTCTTCTTCTTTGATGAACCATGAGCCATGGACCGTCAAAGCAGTAAGTTGCCATCACGCCTAGTGGCGTCTTGTAGGGCAACAACAAAATGATTCCACTTTGTACGGCACCGTACGAAGGACATATATATACACACAAATATAATTATACATGAATAATATAGACAAGCCACTCTTAGGGTTGACCGCTGTCCATCAGAATTGTCCTATTGACATGTTATGTTTAGTACCCTACAGAAATCTTCGCTGCAAGAGCATGATAATTGTTGATACAGGTTTCCTTTAAGGGGACACAACCAACTGCTGTGGTTGCTCCACGCTCCATAAGGAACGGAACGAAAAATGAAAGAATGTAACTAGCACTAGACAGCAAGTGTGAGATTTTATTGACCAAGTAACGTGCTTTTTAGCTTAATCATTCCTAGTTAGCTTTATTTATAGTAATAAACAATCTTTTACGAATATATTTGGATCCTAGAGAGTATGTTGAATAGAGCCTTACAAAAATCAATACAATCAATGAACCAGCATCTTTCAGCTCCCGCAAGAGCGTAGGTCTGCAACAAACGTATACCAAGGCCTCTTATGGCGTGCCATCAGCTCAAGGTCTTTCATGACATTTTCATGTATGTCTCCAGTTCTCTTCTACATGGTTTTTTTTTAATTAGCCTCTTGCTTCTCTTACTCTGGATATTTGAGAACAAAAAGTGCATGGTAATCTATTAACAAGTTTTTTCAGTGCAAGTCCTATCCATTACCAGCATCTACTTCTCATTTCTGGTCCCACTGGCACTTGTCTGGTTCTTGTCATCAGCTCCACATTGGTGATCTTATAAAGCCACCTCGACGCTTCTATTCGATGCAAGCATTTATGAAAGAATATAGATGGGGAGAGTGGTGAGCAATGGACCGTTAGGAGAAATGGACCGCCCCTTGTATCTCAAAAACGAATGTTCCATTTTAATTTACACCATAATGAAAAAAATACCAGTAGGATGAGATCATTTCCAGGAACAACGTCCGGTTTCTTTATGTGCGCGCATTTTTTGACAATCGGTGACCTCATTTTGTACAAGGAAATAGTTGAGTTTTTGAAGTGACATTGCAAGTCCAATTTTTGTCGCTGCTTCGCTGATTGTACGGTAAGTTATTTTTATAGACAGAATTACCATTTTACTGCATAAGCAATGTTCTTTATGCCTAAAAATTATTAGCTTTAAGAGTTTATGCTTGTCTTTTCTATTTGAATACCTGTGGGGAGAAATGGGCGGTCACTGGTCCATTTCTCCCCGAACATGGAAGCGTTATACATGTATCCCATTCATCACAAAATATTTCCTAAATCTTAGTTTGTTTAAACAGTTGAAGAAATATGTTTAAATTCTATCAATGTAAACTATAAAACTAATCATTGTTAAACTATCAATGTAATCTTATTTTATAAGTATAATTATTATAATTATTTTATACACTACATTGTTTTTTCCAGGGAAAAAAAATGACTCGTGTTTACAAGAGGAAAACAGATAAAGGCAAAGTACCGGAGTCCATTATGAGAGCTGCTGTGACTGCCGTAGTGGAAGGCATGCCTGTTAGACAAGCTTCCAGGGAATATGGAATTGCTCGGACAACTCTGGTCAACAATATTAACAAGTCCAAATCTTCAGAAGTCAGCCTCACCCCAAATTATCGGCACAGTCAGATTTTCCTTTCCTGCTCTGGAGTTGGCAAAGCAGAACCATATTCATGTCATTACTCTTCCACCACATACAAGCAACAAAATGCAACCATTGGATCGAACTGTCTTTGGGCCCATGAAAGCAGCGTTTAGTCATTTAGCAGATTCATGGATGATAAAGTATGTTGCAAAAACCCTCTCCATCTATCAGCTTGCCGAGCTTGGTGGCGCTGCATTTGTTAGGGCCTCTACCCAACAAAACATAATGTCTGGGTTTAAAGCTGCTGGCATTTGGCCACTGGATCAAGATATTTTAAGTGCTGAAGATTTCAGAAGCATCAGTCCCAGATGGATCTATTTGTTGTTGCCCTAAAGACGCCGATAGGCGTGATGGGAAACTACAACAGAGAAAATCAATCTGCGGTTGCCCTTAAGACGCCACAAGGCGTGATGGCCTCTGACTGCTTGGTCGGTCTTTGGCTAAGGACAGAAGAAGAAGAAGAAGTCCCTATTTTGATTGAACCTAATTTAGGCCTGGTTGATAAAGGGGCCTCACTCAGTGGGACAAACTCCCTGGTTTTATTGACCAGTTCATTTCCTGTGTCACCAAATGATGCTGCCCCAAAAGTAGCTTTAAAAGTGTTTTCTCCTCCTGAGTTATTTAAAGGATTTCCTAAGGCTGCCCCTCGTAAGGAAAACAATGGAGGGAGAAAACGTGGCAAGGCAATGCTGGCAACATCATCTCCAGCAATGACGGAAATGCAGATGAAAATGAAATACAGATCAGAAAACAGAAAGTAGGTTACTATATCAAAGGCCAAGAAATCCCTTTTTGTGTCTGAAGAGAATGTCAGTGATTATGATGATGATACTGACAATATACCATATGATGATGACACAGGTTCTGACATAGGCCGATCTATGGATGAAACTGGGCGTGACAGTGATGATGAAAGTAACAGTGTCAGAATGGAGGGTGTAGAAAGTGTAGACTTAAATTGTGGTCAATATGTAGTGTGTGAGTTTGAGACAGGAAAAAACACGAAATATTTAATTGGGAAAGTCATGCAGCTGGAAGATGAGGATGGCGATGTGGAAAACAATTTTTTAAGAAAGAGTGGTAAAATGTTTGACAAGTTATTTTGGCCTGCTGTAGAAGATTTAGGGACTGTTAAAATTAGTCAAATTAAAGCAATATTACCACAGCCAACTTGCTGCAAGGGTACAAAAAGAACAGAAAAGTATCTACGTTTCAACATATCCTTTGGTAATTTACAATTTTATTGATTCATTTTCATGGACTATTTCTCCTGCATATGGTCCATTTCTCCCCTTCATCAAGTCCATTACTCCCCGTACGCGGTCCATTTCACACCACTATGGTATCATTGCTTCAAATGTTAATTTTATAAAAAGTTTTAATGTTTAACCATTTTATGTAGACTATATTTTGAAATAAATGGGTATTTCACCTACACATATTAATAACATCTCAAACTTATTATTATTTCTATAGTTATATCGAATTTGGTTAAAAATGAAAAATGAGGGACCATTTCTTCCCACTCTCCCTATATAACTCTTATTGTTGTTCATGTTTCAGAACAATACAATAGGACTGACTTAACATTTGAGGGAAATATTCTGATTTGCATGTTGGACTTGATTTCTCTTGATCTCTATATATTTCCTAATGCAATTGTAGGTCCTCTTGCCTTTTGTGCTCATTTTTTATGTTATTGTTGTTCCTCTAAATTTGTCTAAATTGCTGCAAACGTATATGTATAAGAAGACATTAGGGCGGCCTGAAATAGACCTGTGTCTATGGCAATTTTGTTGTTGTTTTAATTATCTTTGTCTTTTTCCTGGGTATTTTCAAACCCACTCGCTGTGACCTCTCATCAAGTATTATCACCTCGTCTTACAAACAACCAATACAGCAGGAGTTTAAAGAAACAAACGTGAAGATGAGTAAGAAACAACCTTACAACTCTGACTTCAGCACTCACTGCCTGTATGTGTACCAGGGAAATCAAGCCTGACAATAAAACTCCGTGACGTCAAATAGTAATTATCATGTCTCGGCGGTAAACTAGTTTTTCTTTCTCTCGTGTCGCAGCTGACTGGAAGTGTTCCATTAGTGCAGATGATCACCTTGCAAGAAGCCTGAGTCAAAACAGTTCATGCTCTCTTGTACTGGTTTCTGCAGCAATTTATCTTACATGATCAGGTTAACATGACTTAATATTAGTCCCAGAAGTCCTGGGAAGAATTTGTAGAAAAGCTAGAAAAGGATGCGCAAGAAAACCAGAAATTGTTCTATAAGACCCTAAAGAACATGAGGAAGGAAAAACAATGTCCTCTTAAATTTATAAAGGACAAGCAAGGCAAATTGCTTACTGCCCCGAAGGAAGTAATGGAAAGATGGAAAGAATATTTCTCAGAACTCTTTGATGGTGAACAAGGTAGAGCATCAGAAATGATAACCACTAGCACAGAAGAGGATACAAATGGTGATGAAGATGACATAAAGACGGAAGAACTGAAGGCAGCACTGGAGAAAATCAAGATGGGCAAAGCAGCAGGGCATGATGGTATAACACCAGAAATGGTTAAGTACATGGGAGCATCAGGCGACCTATTACTCCTAAGGGTCCTACAAGCAGCATACAAGGCCATACCAAAGGATTGGGAGATTGCCATCATAACACCGATTTTAAAAAAAGGGTGACAATCGACAATGTGGAAACCACAGAGGCATATCCCTTCTCAGTGTCCCTGGTAAAATCTACTCTAGAATCCTAGAGCAGAGACTCCGATGCCTAGCTGAGCCACAATTGGATGAAGCCCAGTGCGGATTCCGAGCAAACGGAAGAGCGGAAGACCTAATCTTCACACTCAGGCAGCTGAGTAAAAAGGCCCTTGAGTACAAGAGTGAGATCCATCTTTGTTTCATAGATCTGGAAAAGGCGTTTGACAGGGTCCCCTGGAGCAAACTTTGGGACTGTTTTTCAAGGAAGAACATTCCAGCACCTCTGATACATGCTATACAGAGCTTCTACAAGTCTTGCAGAAATTATGTGAGGACAGCAAACTATAAGTCAGAAGAGTTCAGGACCACCACTGGTGTAAGACAAGGCGATATCCTGTCACCTTGTCTTTTCATACTCCTCATGGACGATGTCATCAAGGCATGTAAGGAGAGAACAAGAAAGTATTCAGTGGGGTACTGGAAGATGAGACAGGTCTATATTTCAGAGCTAGCATTTGCTGATGATGTTGTCCTGATTGCTAAATCAGAGACACATCTCCAATCCAACCTGCAAGTCTGGAAGGAAGAGCTGGAGAAGAGAGGGATGGTCATAAGCAGCTCTAAAACAAAATCCATGGTGGTATCACGAGAAGAAAGAAAACATCAGATTAAGTTGGGAGAACAGGTCCTGGAGCAGGTCGACCACTTTAAATATCTCGGAGCTATTGTAGACCGAAAGGGGGGCATCAGGGGAGAGTTGGCCACTCGAAAAGGCAGCGGCTGGGAGACTTTGTCAGGCCATAGGTCGAGGATTCCTCGGCGGCTGGGGGGGGGGGGGGTTGGTTGGTTGGAAAACGAGGGTGGCTGTGTGCCGCTCCACCTGTGTCCCGGTCTTGACGTGTGGATGCGAGTCATGGGCGGTGGCTGCAGCCCACGGGGGCCAGATCCAGGCCTCGGAGGTGGGGTTTCTGAGGAGGGTGGTTGGGGTTCGGGAAGAGACATTGTCCGCGACCAGACGATACGTCGGGGCCTGAGGTCCCGCCCGCTGCGGACCCACGTGGAGCAGTCCCAACTGGGATGGTTTGGCCGTGTCTGGGGAGTGGGAGGGGATCGGCTGCCACGACGGGCATGGGGGGCAAGGGGCCAGGGATCCAGACCTCCAGGACGACCCGGAGTCCGCTGGGAGGACAACATTAGACAGTCTTTGAGGGACCGAGGTCTAGACTGGAGCCGGGCCAGGAGGAAGACAGCTGATGGAATAGTCTGGCGCTCTCTCTTCCAAACCTCTACACCTCACGGTAGAAGAGGAACGACTAAGTAAGTACGACTAAGTATACTGCTGTACATATAAACCTATGTGACAGGGCGCCCCAATCTTGCCCTCTAAGTATGTACCCGTTTTACATACTGGGTAAAGTTTATTTTATATTTTTATCTTTTCTCTTTTTCCTTCTAATAAGTGTTTCTGAAGAGTCATAAAACGAGAGTACTGGTTTGGTTCACCAGAGGTAGAAATTCTCTTCGATATTTTACGGGACCCAGGTTTTTATTTGATTCGGTTTCCTTGGACTTTGTGTGACATATAATGTAGTACTCTTTCATCAGAGATCATCCAAACTGAATGCAGAACTAATCCATGATAGAAGTTCCAACAATAACTTTATTTTACAAGTCTTCCAATTTTCACAGACGATTTGATCATATAATTATAGTGTCGGTTGCAGATTACAATGTCCTACTCTATTATATTACGTTGGAAACTGGTACCAAAGAGTATTTGGTATTATTCCAGTTTCGTATGTAGCTGTTGTGTAATGCAGAATGTCATCGTCAAAACCAACTAAGAAGCTGGTGTATTTTGAACGATGGGAGAGTGGAAGAGAATTAGGGAGCTAATCTCCAAAATAATAAGTTCCAAAAAACTATCCTAACAATGTTCGATCTTACACAAATGGCTGTTTGTCATTGACATATATCAAATCGAGCGAATTCATAATATATCAAATCGAGCGAATTCATAGTATATCAAATCGAGCGAATTCATACCATTTCTGCATCAAAGCAAGAAATACACTGTCCAATGTCAGTTGATAAACTAGCTTGAGTCTATCTGAGTCTACTTCAACATCGGTCTGTCTCAAAATCACGACCATCTCGTTGCAAGGTCAGTAGCTAAAGACTTGTAAACATTCGTCTTCATAACGGATGTCTTTTAGTCCAATGAATCTATTGGCTAAAACCACTGGTTACAATTATTTGTGTACCACTAATGTATATGTCATCGATACTGCACCAGTAACGTTACCGTCACCTTGTCGTCATTTCCTATAACTGTCTTTTGTGTCTATATTAAGTTTCTTTTGTTTTATAGGTTAATTATGAATTACGTCATCAGTCTCTGTTGTCTCTTATGTTAGATAGAAGTGAGGGTATCTTTTATATAATGACGTCATCAATCCGTTCACATATGTCCCCATGCCATAAAAATGTATCTCAAGAGACATTTTCCGGTACTATCAGTCGGCCTATCTATGTAGCATCTTAATTTTAGAGTAATATTAATAATCATAAAACACTTCATATCGTGCATGTATGGGGAAAACTTAAGAGCGAATGTCTGAAAACTCGGCATTGGTTGAAGTATCACATAGAACAGGTCGTAAATGTGGCAAGGACCTCTTCATTTGGTTTAAATCCTGATGAAGGACTTGTAGAAAGACCACATAGGCATCAACTGTTCGGCTTCACATCACGATGAAGAGCCCAAGGTCTCTTAAAGCTGGATCAGTTTCAGTAAGGTCTTTGAGTGATGAGTAATAACGTAGTCGTGGAGTGAGATATCTCCCTTACAAACTAGAATCTAGTTGAATCACGATGTATGAAATTTGTCGTAGCTCCGCAAAGGTTTATGTAAAGGGGAAACGTTTCTGCCAAAATGCAAGTTACAGTTTGTCAGCTAATAATGACATGAGCTGAGATAAAAGCATGCCCTTATCCACGTGGGGTGAAACATTGCGAGGAACTTGAACCATAGGTGTGAGATGTGAAGAATCATCAATAATCATGTCTACATCACACGAGAGGCGTGAGGATTTCGGTTTTCTTCTACGTTTTTTAGGTTTGACATATATTTGATCTTGCGAAAATTTCGGAAGCTTGGCTACAGGGATTGAATCGGAAAATGAAGAATCGTATCTCCGTTTATCTGCTAATTTTCGCGTTTCGTTCATGTCCATCAAGGTAGTATTCGAAGCTGTAGTCATTGAATCATTTTCTGAAACTACGGGTTTGGAGCAATCGATATCGGATGGTGTTGATAGTGTAGATTGAGGAAAATCAAGATTCATACTTGTTTCATTATGTTCGATTCTTTCATCAGCAGCAATACGTTCTTGTCTTGAAATGAGACGCTGTCTAAGTTCTTGTAGGGGAACGTTATCTTCACTTGATGACGAACTTCTACAATCTTTAGCTCTTTGAATCGCATGATCCAAACGATGTGGTACAATTTCTGACTCTGAGGAAGAATGTTCTGATGTGTCCACTGCATCCGAAGAAGATGAAGAAGAAGATGGAGGTTGGGCTAACGTAGATGTTGCGGGGCTTTATACGATTCACTTCTTTTATTGTTGTTGCGGCCCCGTCTTCTATTTCAGTGGTCGTTGTGGAAAGCCACCGTTCTCATTGATTCAATAAGCTTCTTAGTTCTGGTCATTTGATTCATTAATTCTTGATCGTGCTATTGTTGGAATAGTTACGCGAATGTGAGTTAATACTTTCTGTCTGTCACAAGGTTTGAACTCAGTATCATAATTGTTGAATTTGTAACTTCAATGAACGTGATAAGTCTCTTCTCGAGTCCACACAATTTTTAATATACATTTCAAACAGTAGACAGTCCATGGAGGTTGATTATGAAAACATTATATATTAGAATTGAATCATACATCATAAATGCTATCCATGCATTATAGTCCTGGTCCAATAATATGCAACACTATAGTCAGAACGTCGTAACTATATGTACGCGCGGTTGGGACATCCAACGGCCGACAATGAGATTAGACGTCTGGCGATATAAAACGAATGTGGACCATAATTTCATCCTTCCTTGACTTTAGTTAAAATTACTAACCTCGATACATTCCTCTCTTCATAAGAATATCGGACTGACCCATGTCCGTACTGCAATAACATATGTGCGGCAATATCATGCCTACCACTGGAAGGATTATAGGACACGTCTTATCCGTTTGACGGTCATCTAAGAAAAGGGGTGTGGTAACCTAGTCACGGTGCGTGACATACCAACGCATACACGTCATAATCAATCGTGTGTATCGCGTACACTAACTAACAATTATTTACATTATATTAAACGTAGTCACCTATTAATCTTATGCTGTTAACCTCTAGCAGACCATGCCAATAAAATACCTTAACAGTAGACAAACGAGTTGGTCTCTGGAACTTCGTCTCTGGTATATCAAGCGGTCGGTGATCATCAAGTCGCATCTGATTGACGTGAGCTTTTGTAGTGGAATTGCGTTCTTCGTTCCACAAGATATAATTAGTTGGAGAAGTTTGTTCCAATATTTTGTATCCGGGTAACCATCGGTTGTCAAATTTATCCGTCCTAACATGCTTCTTATAGTATACTTGGTCACCAGGCTTGAATTCTTGCAGTGTAGAGGTTTTGTTACGGATCCTGGCTCGTTTAGCAAAAGCTTTTCGGACGTTTCTGTGAGCAATAACATGTGCCCTATGTTTTTGCTGCAAAATAATCTGTATCGGACATTCACCTTATATCCCAATATTGACTGTTACCTTCCGTAAGTTTTGCTAATATGTCATGTAGGGTAGAGTGCATCCTTTCGTTTCTTCCATTTGATTCTGGATGATAAAATGAGGTTTTCGTGTGTTTTATATTCATTTTTCTTACTGTTGAGGCAAAAGGATCTCCTATGAACTGTTTGCCATTGTCGGTTATTATTCTCTGAGGACAGCCATGTCTCGGAATGAATTGTTGTAAAAAGATGTCTGTAATGAGAGCTGAAGTAGCATTTTCTAAAGGAAAGCTCTCTGGCCACACAGAATATTGATCCACCAGGTGTAATATGTATTTATGTCCGGACAATGTAACTGGATACGGTCCCGATATGTCTAGACTAACGACTTCCATGGGATAATGTTGATATGACATTTCCTGAATCGGTGCTCTAATCATTCTCATATTTCTGAGTTTACAAATTTTACACGTTCCTACATATTCTATGATATCTTTTATCGTAGTTGGCCAATAGTATCTCTTTGTAATGACGTCGAGGGTTTTATCGCGTCCGAAGTGACCACTGTCATCGTGAAATTGTTTCAATACAGTTGGTACCAATGATGTGGGGATACATTTCTGCAGTAATCCATTTTCTCTAGGACTGACATGATATAAAATATTGTCTTCAGGTAATATCACATAGTCTCTCTTTTCTTTCGGATTGGTACGTACTTGTACTATAATCTTGGTTAATGCTTCGTCTTTCAGTTGTTCCTTCTTGAAGATTAGACTCTGTTCAAAATCTCTAGATTCATCGCCATCATCAGTTCTCGAGTTCTCCGTAGGTTGTGTTTTCTGTTCTTGACTATCAGGAGGCTCAGTGTCTTGACTATGTTGGATGAAGTCAATGGCGGAGATTTCTTTCGCATTATCATCTATTTCAGCTAAGTCTTGTTGTTTCAGATCGTCCACGTCTGTAGGTTCAGGATATGGTATTCTCGATAATAAATCTGCACATGTGTTTAGTCTACCAGGTAAATACTCGATCTTGGTATCGTAATTTTGCAAATTGATAGCCCATGTCTGAAGCTTTTTTGGTTGTTCTTGGGGTTTAGTAAGCCAATTTACTAGAGGTTGGTGATCCGTTTTTATGATAACCGAAGTTCCTCTGATATAAAAGTCAAACTTCTGCAAAGCATAATGAATTGCATAAGCTTCTTTCTCTGTTGTCGTCCATTTTCGTTGAGTTCTGCTTAAAGCATGTGAAAGAAAGGCTATCGGTTTTTCTTGAAGAATATTGGCAATCACTGGTGGTTCATTTGGTGATATTTCTTGTACCAAACAAGCTCCAATTGCAGTGTCGGAAGCATCACTATAGATGATCATGGGTTTTTGTGATGTCTGGATGTGCCAGAAAAGGTATTGTGATTAGTGCTGACTTTAGGTAGTCAAATGCTTTCTGACATTTTTCTTCCCACCTGAATTTTGCATATTTCCTGGTTAAATTCAGCAAAGGTTCGGCTACTTTTGAGAAATTGATTATGTGTTTTCGATAGTAAGCACAACATCCTATGAATCCTCTCACTTGCCTTACATTCGTTGGTGGAGGTATCTTCTGTATTGCTGCAATTTTATCGTCATCTGGTCTGATTCCATTCTCATTTACTATGAAACCTAAATATTTGATCTCCTTTTGTAGAAAGCTGCATTTACTCAATTTTAACTTCACTTTGTGTAAACGTAATCTGTCGAAGACAGTCTCTACATGTTTAAGGTGATCCTCAATGGTTCCATTGGTGTGTATTAAAATATCGTCTATGTAAGCTGATGCAAATTTGTGTAACCCTTGTAAAACTTCATCCATCAAACTCATGTATGTGGCTGGACTTGTTTTTAACCCAAAAGGCATCACAGACCATGAAAAAAGATCCCATGTGAGAACAGAACGTGCTTTTCTGTTTTGCATCCGCGGACATAGGAATAGCCCAAAATCCTGATCGAGCGTCTAATTAGGTGAACCAATTGGATTTCCCAAGCATCGCCAAAATGTCGTCTATGCGGGGTAGAGGATACGATATTGTTTTAGTAATTTTGTTCAATGCCCTATAATCACAGCAAAATCGGTGAGTTCCGTCTTTCTTGGTGACTATTACTATAGGGGATGACCATGGTGAGCGGGATCTTTCAATAATACCAGCCGCTAACATTTCCTGGATAGCTTTCTCTACGATTTCTCTATTTTTTAGAGGAGTATGATATGGCCTCAGACTTATTGGTTCTTCCGATGTAGTATGTATTTCCATTGTGACGGTATTTGTTCTCTCCAACTCCATATCAGAGATTGCAAATACATCTTTATGTTTCTTTATGAAATTCTCCAGTCTATTCTGAAATTCTTCAGTAGTATGTAATTGTTCTAGTAAAACTTTCATCCTGTCTGGATTTTCATCATTGTTGTTTTTGAGATGACTGTATTGATTTCTCGTCATTTGGTTCTGACAAGTTGGTTTTGAGGGATAATATGATTTGTTATAAAATTTGCCACTTCTTCTATTCGGCCAAGCAGAAACTGACTCCACAGTATAATATCTGCTTTTAGAGGAGTAATATTTACTCTTCCTTCCATATTTCTCGTTTAATATGTCTCTATCTCTTTCATCAAGGTATGGATCGAAATTCGTGCATTTCTCTCTTGTGTCTGTTTCTGAAATCTCATTCGAAATACATTTTCTGTTATACTCTCTTCTCTGGGACTGGAGGGAGGAGATGGGATAGGGACGCTTCTTATTCCCCGAAGGAAATGTGTTTGGAAAGGTTTTGGATGACGTTTGAGTAGAGAGGTTCACATAATCGTCCTTGTAACTTGATAGTTTGTGGGAGATCTCATCCTTTGGTATTTAAACTTGTCCTACAATCTTTCCTCTTGGGATAGTAAGAGTGGTTCCTGAAGAGTTAACAATCATTATAGGAAAGTCTCTGTTCTTACTCACTATTACAATGCCATCTTGTATTTCCACATGTGGATCATCCGTTTCTTCATTCTCCATCTGAGATACATAGATTGTCTGTCCTATATTTACATAAGGTGAGTTTTTTTTTTTATTCGAGCCTTTGTTACAGTGATAGAACTCGGCTTCAAAGTTACTGGAGCGGCAGTTCTTATCAACGTTGCGATATGTACGTCATCTTGTAGAGGTATATAACTGCCATTTATTCTGAGCTGTTTCAAATCAAAGTATATTCTGGCATTATTCTTTCTAAGGAAGTCTCTCCCGATTATAAAATTTCTAGACAGTCCTCTCGTTATAATAAATGAGTGTTCTAGCATTTCTTCTCCCATTTTGAAATGTATATAGGCAGTTCCTAATGCTTTCAGATCTTGACCCGTTACTGATTTCATTCTTACTGTATGTCTTGAGAACTTCGTCATGTGTTTTATCTGATGGTACAACTTCTCTCTAATCAGACTAACCGTCGCGCCAGTGTCTATGAGAGCTCTGAAGTTTTGTTTTCCTATTTTTAAAATGCAAGAACAAGGGTCTGGGATAATATTTATGTAGGCTTGATCTTCTTTTAATGTCGCTGGTTTATCAGATAGAGATCGATTCTGCAGACCATCACATCCGATCTCTGTTAATGTGAGGTCCTTCCGTTTCCCATTCTCCTTGAGGTTGGTTGGGAGTCATTTCTGTTTTGATGATGTCTTCTATTATTATTTGTCTGATAGTGATTTTGATACTGATAATTTCTATGATGTATTTCTGGTCTTGAATTGTTGTCCCCAAAATGATTTCTGGGCTGTGAATTTCTGTAATTCCCTGCTACACGTTCTTGACCTGCACAGTTAAAACAGACGGTGGTTGGTTGTTGGGGTTCTACATTGTGTATTCTGTAGTCTCTTCTGTGGTTACTCTGTAGTGCTGGACTTCTCTGATTCTGGTATGAGTTATTGAATGATCTTCTGTGATGTTCTTGATTTCTGTCCCATCGATGTCTCGAATGATCAATTTCCATAGGTTGGTGCATTTGTTGATCATGTTGGGTATGTTGGTATTCATACTCTGGTAGCGGACACCTTCCAATCCGTTGTTGAAATCTTTTCTTCACATTCTCCTCATAAACAGCTAATTGTATTGCGGTAGTTATTGACTGAGGATCTTTTCTGAGTAGATGAATTTTAAGTGAATCAGAATACAGTCCGTCCACAAAAATTCCGACTAGATGTTTTTCCAGATCAGTTGATGGAATGTTACCTCCAACAAAAGCATCTTCGGCGAGGTTTAATAGCCTATCTCCGTACATTTGAACACTTTCCTGTCGATCTTGCTTTATTCTTCTTAACATCGTCCACGCGTGCTCAGCGTCGGTAATCTCTGAGTATCTTGATACCAATATTTTCTTGAGTTCTTCAAAGGTCTCCATCGGAAATGCCTTTGCCCGCCGTCGGACAAAATCTGTGACCAGGCCCTCTGATGACAAAAAAATTATTTTCTTCTTGTCAATGTCTGAAGTTGCATCTATCAAGTAGGCGAATTTGTCTACGTCAACCATCCATTGTCGAAATCTTTTCGAATCCCCATTGAACGGTGTGATAAAGTTCTTTATATTGTTAAATTTCGCATGTTGGTCAACACGTTGAAGAGTGTCAGTCATGTTACGTAATACCATTAGGTTTGTTTCATTTGGATCCACTGGAAGTGGTATTTGATGTGCATTCATTTCTGGTTGATTTGCTGTAGGTTCTGCATCATTAATGCCTGTTGTTGGTTATGCTGCATTTGCAAAACATCCATGTAATTATCCACGTGTGGGTTCGGTTGCGTCATTTTCTAGCAGTCCACCTTCCTGGTTGTCGCGGCTCCAATTTACCCCTCCTATGTGACAGGGCGCCCCAATCTTGCCCTCTAAGTATGTACCCGTTTTACATACTGGGTAAAGTTTATTTTATATTTTTATCTTTTCTCTTTTTCCTTCTAATAAGTGTTTCTGAAGAGTCATAAAACGAGAGTACTGGTTTGGTTCACCAGAGGTAGAAATTCTCTTCGATATTTTACGGGACCCAGGTTTTTATTTGATTCGGTTTCCTTGGACTTTGTGTGACATATAATGTAGTACTCTTTCATCAGAGATCATCCAAACTGAATGCAGAACTAATCCATGATAGAAGTTCCAACAATAACTTTATTTTACAAGTCTTCCAATTTTCACAGACGATTTGATCATATAATTATAGTGTCGGTTGCAGATTACAATGTCCTACTCTATTATATTACGTTGGAAACTGGTACCAAAGAGTATTTGGTATTATTCCAGTTTCGTATGTAGCTGTTGTGTAATGCAGAATGTCATCGTCAAAACCAACTAAGAAGCTGGTGTATTTTGAACGATGGGAGAGTGGAAGAGAATTAGGGAGCTAATCTCCAAAATAATAAGTTCCAAAAAACTATCCTAACAATGTTCGATCTTACACAAATGGCTGTTTGTCATTGACATATATCAAATCGAGCGAATTCATAATATATCAAATCGAGCGAATTCATAGTATATCAAATCGAGCGAATTCATACCATTTCTGCATCAAAGCAAGAAATACACTGTCCAATGTCAGTTGATAAACTAGCTTGAGTCTATCTGAGTCTACTTCAACATCGGTCTGTCTCAAAATCACGACCATCTCGTTGCAAGGTCAGTAGCTAAAGACTTGTAAACATTCGTCTTCATAACGGATGTCTTTTAGTCAAATGAATCTATTGGCTAAAACCACTGGTTACAATTATTTGTGTACCACTAATGTATATGTCATCGATACTGCACTAGTAACGTTACCGTCACCTTGTCGTCATTTCCTATAACTGTCTTTTGTGTCTATGTTAAGTTTCTTTTGTTTTATAGGTTAATTATGAATTACGTCATCAGTCTCTGTTGTCTCTTATGTTAGATAGAAGTGAGGGTATCTTTTATATAATGACGTCATCAATCCGTTCACACCTATCATTTTTCTTTTGTATGAATTATGATAATGCAGTGTCACCTGCATGTGGTTTTTTTCACACTTTCTTCCTGTAATTGACGGAGATAATTTTACCAAAAGTCTCACAATTCATATTTCAGTTTCATTCATGAAAGACTTGCTGTTTTAAGTCGCCTCGCACAATTTTAAGAATGACTCTTAGCATAAGGGAAGCAACTACGTTAAACAATGTTTCTAATATTTTATTTACTCTTCGCTCCCTTTGGTCATTCTACAATGCCTTCTCTGGCTGTCTTATTCTCACTCTCTCCCTCTCTATCTCTCTTTTTCTCTCTCTCTCTCTCTCTCTCTCTCATATGTTTCTCTTGTAGTGGTTTTCTTTTTTCCTTTGAACCATTCTGGATTATGTTTTTCTTTCATTTGAGGCCTCGTTTGTGTGAAATTGACAATCATGTCTCTCCATTTCCAGCAGTCCTTGGTCTTTTGAATCAGCTAAGGCTTCAATACATTTGGTCATTTATCAAGGTATTTCTCTGACTCTCTCTCTCTCTCTGTGCGTGTGTGTGCGAACGTACCTTCATCTTCAATTTTGTGTTGAGTTTACTAGGGAATAAGATTAGGGAATTAGATTAAACTTACGACATTTTCTGTTTCTGCCTAGAGTTCCTAATTTGTATTTCTTTCTGTCCAAGGTATCTGCGTGTATTTACATAAACATATTTTATGAGTAGAAAAAATATCACATTTGTGATAGTAACGTCATCTTACTACCTTTCACTTCTCGACGATGGATCTTTAAACAAATATGCAAGACTGGAAATCTTCATTCGCTTGGATTATCGCACAGTAAAACAATATTATTTTCTACATACATCTGGCAGATGACAAAAGAACAGTCGGGCGACCGCAATTGAGGTTCAAAGATGTGTGCAAGAGAGACATGAAGGCCCTCGATTTATATCCAGCTATTTGGAAGGATGAAGCTGCCGACTGTACCAATTAGAGATGCTTCCTACGGCGCCAACTTAGTTTGGGTGAAAAGAAGCTCTTACAACAAGTATAGGAGAAAACAACAAGTATAGGAGAAAACAACAAGCCGAAATTCTTTTCGGCTTGTTGTTTTCTCCTATTCTAAAAAAATCAGCTGCGGACCATCACCTCAAGGGCGCTTCATCCCCAGTGTCAACTACGACTGGAGGAGCTTACATTTTATTAACGTTATTAACAACGCTTACGTCTTATGCCTTGGATGAGCACAAACCAAGTTTTCTCAGATTTTCCTCAGTAGAGTTCCTCCATCCAGGCAGTGGCGTATTAAGGCGGTGAGAGAGGGGGCGGTCCACACCAGATGACAGCAAAGAGGGGGGGGGGGTGCCAGCGGACACTATTATAACAGTGCTGTACTGTTTAAAAATCTAATTGCAAGCATCATTTTTTGTTGGTGTGTGTCAAGGAAAGATCCACCCCGGGTGCCAAATACTTTAAGTACGCCCATGCATTCAGGCTAAGAAATTACCGATCCACAATGCAACTAATTTCTTTCTCTTCATCGCTTTGTCCCCTTTTCTCTATATTTAATTTGAGAGGACATCGCATCTGTAGCGTAGCAAAGTTTATCGGCAGTTTAAGACGTTTGAGAAGTACGTGTGTTAAAGCAATCCGTGTTGTCCAAGATAATATGTCTGACTGTATGTTATGTGTTATATTATAAAGGTAAAGGTAATCTTATACCAGATACTACTGAAAGGGAGTGACGAGTTCGATACTTCACTATACTAGGTCCAGCTTTATGAGCTGGGGTTGCTATCTTGTTGCCTTTGCCTTCCCCAACTCAAGAGAGCCCAAGAACTAATGTACATTTGGGTAGACTGGAGCGTAATACAACCATGTTTTGAACCCGCGCGAAAGGCGAGCGCTCTAACATTACAATATACATTAATACATTGTTGATTACAGATACTGTTGCATGACTTACAAGACAGAAGGTTTAAAAGACCTATGCTCGTGGCTCGAGCTCTATAATCTATTGCTCTTGATTCAGACCGCACTCTTGTGTTTTGAACTCGGAGGTTCGCTTGTCTCTGTTTTACATGACGACAATAGACCTAAATGTCTTTTATATTTGGACATGCGCCCTATTATAACCGATTACCAAATTGCCAAAACGAGGCAACATTTTTTTTTTTTTTTAAATCTGCTCATTGCTACCAGAGGTTCCATTGGTCAACAGCTGACCCCCAGTTATTCACAGTAATAATGAGCAAGATGGAGACTGGCTACGCAAATAGAAAACACGCATTAGAGTAGCATTCTTTTGTTGTCTTTCCTGCGTTACTAAAAACTAGAGGCTGTTCTTCCTTGTCAGCCGAGTACTGGCATGTTATGTAACAGCTGTTGTATAGTTTTACAGCAACTACAGATATGTAAAGCCACACTCCGTCTCTACTTATACATAGTGTACAACCGATGTAACGATTCTCAAATACTTAGTTACAATAACGTTGAACTAAATCATGATGTTAAACAATAAGAGAATATCTATGACTTCAGCAAGCAAAGTATTATCGGGTTTTAGAGTCTATACAAATTCAACGTGTACATTAGCCATCTCTGTCTTCAACAAAGCTTAAAGTATATAACAAGTTGCTGCCTACGATATACTTAAAGTTCATGTTATAATTCTTGTAGAGTAAAATTTCTATACTCTAGATAGAACCTAGGAATGTTACTAATAATATTATAAATACACCATACCACAAGGTCTTCCATATTTGGACATGCGCCCTAATATAACCGACGCGCCTTGTGTCTAGGTTGAACAGGACGCCCCTTGCCAAAACATGGCAAAACTCTTCTTTAAACATTTTTTTAGGAAGGTTACAGTTTCCCATTGCCTATGTACTCGTATTAGCTCTCAATGTTACTGTCACTCCGATTACACTGACAAACAACATTTTTCTTTCTTATATAAGAATAAGTGTTCTTAGGTCAGTTTCTTGCGCTGATTTCAAATCTGAAATCCGTTTATCTCTATCACGTCGGGTTCTTAAGATATTTGTGAATAAATATATTTTTGGGAAACCGTTATTTGCTCCGTTTCATTTTTACTATATAACTTATTAAAAATTAATAAAAAGCAACATAATTGTACTTTTTATACTGCTAAAAGATGCATGACATATGTTACGCGATTTTTCGAATAGTTACTGTATTTTGAAATAATTCTGAGCAAAATATGGCTTCTAGAAGTTGTAGAAATTCGGCTGATCTGTTCTGTTACGTGTGCGGATATTTTACCGATGGTGTTGACCAGAAAAATTTTACACCATTACTAAAGAAAGCATATGAACTTTATTTCGATTCGAAAGTTGATGATGCAAATAAATCTTGGAAGCCAAATGCAGTTTGTTCAATACATTGGCAGGTTGGTTACGAAAATCGCCGAAGCATAAGTCGATTCCTTTTGGAGTGCCAGTAATATGGCGTGAACATACTGATTGTTACTTCTGCTTGACAAATATCCATGGTTTCACTTTTAAAACTAGAAAGTCTGTGGTTTATTCAAATATTGAATTGGTTTCGAAATCAGTGCCTCATGATCCAATCACGTGTCCGATCCAAGTACCACCAGAACAATATCCGTTGGACGTGAATGAACCATCAGAAAGTGATAGTTTACCTGCTTTAGAAACTAATTCTGACTCAGATTACATACCGGTGAATGGTGGTGTTTACTTAATTAACCATTCAGAACTTTCAGATCTAATACGTGATCTCGCTCTTACCAAAGGACAAGCGGAATTACTCGGTTCGCGACTCAAAGAATGGAATCTTTTAGCGCCCAATACTCCGATATCTAAATTTCGTCATAGACACAGAGAACTTGTTCAATACTTTGAGATGGATGATGACATTTGCTATTGCAAAGATGTAAACGGTCATGAGCACATAGTCAACGAATGGCGATTTTTCATCGATTCTTCCAAGACTAGTCTAAAAGCCGTGTTATTGCATAACAGAAATTTATTTTCATCAATTCCAGTCGCCTACTCTGTTCATATGAAAGAAACTTATGACAATATGGCTATACGTTTGGAAAAAAATAAAGTACAATGACTACCAATGGCGGATTTGTGGAGACCTAAAGGTCATTGCAATTCTCACGGGCATGCAGACTGGGTATACTAAATTTTGTTGCTTCCGATGTGAATGGGACAGCCGCAACAGACAGGAACATTATGCAAGAAAGGTGTGGCCTATCCGGAATCGTATGCAGCTCGGGCATAAAAATGTAATACACGAGCCATTAGTTAACAAAGACAGCTTCATTTTACCACTGTTACATATAACGTTGGGGCTCATGAAGAGTTTTGTAAAAGCGTTAGATAAAACGAGTAAAGCTTTCACTTATCTTCGAGAAAAGTTTCCGCAAGTTAGCGATGCAAAGATAAAGGAAGATATCTTTGTAGGACCTCAGATTAGGAAAGTTATTGCAGACAAACAATTCGAGAACTTATTACATGGTAGTGAACGTCGCGCATGGATGGCATTCAAATCGATCGTCGATAACTTTCTGGGAAATCACAAATCTGTCGACTATGTTGCATATTGTTAAGCAGTGCATAGATGCATACAGAATTATGGGCTGTAACATGTCCCTCAAAATCCATTTGCTCGATTCGCATCTTGACTTTTTCCCTGACAACCTTGGCGAAGTCAGCGATGAACATGGAGAACGATTCCATCAAGATATCGCCGTAACGGAGTCACGTTATCAAGGACGGTGGAGTGTGACCATGCTTGCCGATTATTGTTGGATGCTTCATCGCGATGTACCACATGCCATTCACCGACGAAAGTCGACTGCAAAGAAATTCAAGCCTACATAACTGTTATACTTCTTGTACGAATGATGTTGTAATACTGAATGCGTTGTTAAAAAACTTCAATTCCGTATTTCTAGAGATCCCGACCTGATAGAGAAAAACGGTTTGCAGATTTAAAAACAGCGCATTAAAATTGACCAGAAAAACATAGAAATGTTAGAGAAAGAAAAAAAAAGTTTTTTTTTGTTAGTCAGTGTTATTAATGCTCCAATTATACATATAGAGAGAGATAAAAATAGGCTACTACAGCAACGTCGTTAGAAAGACCCGCAGAGACAATAATCGCTTATGCATGAGATATGTGTATCTGACTTTCTATAATCCCTAACCAAACAATGTAAACGGGTTCTGTTATGTAATTAATGTTACATTTCTTCAAGAACCACTTAATTTTTTTTGTCTCTCTATATACACGATACAGGATGTAGTTCCTACAATTTGTCTGATGACATTATTTTTCATTATGTCTCTTCTGGTTACATTATTGACTATTCTGAAGCTTTTCATCTCAGTGGATGTGATTTTCCTCTCCTGTGTTTTGGTTAGAGACCATGATTGATACTGATAGCAAAAATGTGTACTTTTGTACAGAAGTACAGTAATTATGCAGTCTCGAATATTTTTCATTTAGTGTTTGTACTATATTGAGAATATTTCCAGATGCTTAGATTGGCGAAGGATATTCTGGCTTTATTCATCGGTTACTGATGACTTTGCTTGTTCCGCTATCTGGTGTTACTATGCTTCCTAAGTATGCAAATCTGTTTGTATATTCTAGCTCTTGGTCCCTTATTTTTATAGGTGCAGTATGTTTTATACTGTTTTTCTGTCTTCTTGAGATTATTGTGTAGTCCTACTTTTGGCTATGTTTATTCAGTCTGTCTGGTTTTTTTTTTCTTGGATGTGTTGGTGGGAGTGTGAGAATAGTGCAGTGTCATATGCGTATTCTAGATCCTTCAGTGTAGAGAATGCTGTCCATCTCATAACTCTAAGGGCATCTGCTGTTCTCTCGCGCATCACACATTTTATGAAGGTTACAAAACATAGTGGTTGATACTGCCGTGCACATCCTCAAAAGTTAGGCTGCTGTGCCCAACACTGCATGTGAAATTTTCATATAGATTTTTAATGATGGAGACCATGCACTTGGGGATTCCATAAGCCCTCTGTATTTTCCATAGGCTCAGTGTATGCTGTCAAACGTCTTTTCAAAGTCAACAAAATTTATATACAGCTGTCTCTGCCATTCTGAACACTGCTCTATTATGTTCCTGAGGGTGAAGAGGGTCTGCACATAATATATAAATATATTTAATCATTACCATTCAGCTCCCTGAGGAACATAGACCTTCAGTAAATACACGCCAAAGTCCTTTTGTCCTGTTCCGTTCGCTCAAGATCCTACGTCTTCTTTACCTTTTTCATGTCTGCCTCCAGCACCACTTCTCGGTGTGTTGTTAGTGCCCTTTTATCTCTCGTAAATGGGGGATTCCAGAATAAGAGCTGCCTTGTTTTATAATATATATATATATATATATATGTGTGTGTGTGCGCGTGCGTGCGCGCGCGCGCGTGTGTGTGCGCGCGCACTCACACAAAAGCACAAATGCCACACCACATTAAGAATTTTTTTTTAAATGGACATTGGAACACAAATCCAGTACCATGGTGAACACTTAGATGTACGGAAATTAAAAAGCAAAGAAAACAAGCTTTTCAGGAATGCAGAAAGAATAGATCTGAAGATAATTTAGATATTTATAAGAACATAAGAAATGAATCAAACAGAATAATACTTAAGGCAAAAGAAAATCATTGGAAAAATTTCTGCCAAACACAGTACCCTGCAACTAACTCTATAACAGATGTGTGGAATAAGTTAAAAGCAATTAAAGGCAGAACTAAACATATAATAATACTTACTATAAAAAGACATGAAAGTATGCAGAGACAAACTGGCAGATAGCAGAGGTGGTGGCCAGATACTATCATAGAGTTAGTTCTGTGGAAAAACCAGGACAGGCTGAAACCAACATTTCTTAAAAAAAACTCGGTAAAGAAGTACCTGATAATACTGAAAATTTATCATATTTAAATCCAGATATTACAATGGAGGAAGTGGGAAATAAAGGAAAAAACAAATGCTTCATCAGGGCGTGACATCTTGAGCTATGAAATGTTGAAACACATACCAAATAGTACTATAGAAATTGTAACATCCCTGTTTAACAAATTTGGAATACAGGAAAAATTCCAAAATCATGGAAAACCGCAGTAATTATTCCAATACTAAATCCAGAAAAAGATGCCCATGATGCCAGATCAATTTCTTTAACTTCCCATCTAGGTAAAATATTAGAAACCATAGTAAATAAAAAATTAAACTTTTATTTAAAAAAAATTATGTATATAGTCAGTCAGGATTTAGGAAGAACAAATGCATTATGGATCAGATAATTAAATTGGAACATGAAGTAAAATCAGGATTTCAAAAGAAAAAAAATTGTGGTAGTATGTTTAGATATAGCTAGGATGAATGCAAAAGAGTAAGTACTCTCTTTAAAATGAAGAAGATAGGAGTAGCAGGTAAAAGATATAATTATTTAGAGAATTTCCTGCAAGACAGACTTTTCACTGTTTAGGTATACAATGATAGATCAGAACCGTATGAGCATTAAAATGGAACACCCCAAAGATCAGTAATATCTCCTTCAATTTTTACAAAAATGGTAAATGATTTAGGTGAAGAATTTAAAGATATATAAAATAAATTGTCATAGTTTGCAGACGATGTTGCTATATGGAGAACTGAAAAAATTCTGCAAAAGTTATATAAGGATCTACAAAAGCAAATAAATAAAGTATATAAGTGGATGATAAAATGGGGGATTTTAGCTGAATACAAAAAAAAAAAACAATGGAAATGATCTTCAGGGTTTGTTAAAAATAGAATTATAGACATAAATATCCAAGCGAAAACCATTAACTCAGTACAAACCACTCGATATCTAGGAATGACATTGGACCAACAGCTAAACTGGAATAAACCATAGATAAACTTGTGGAGTCTTGCAGAGGATTGACTTACTTGTTAAGATGTTTGAAAGGTAATGGATGGGGACAAGCACTAAGACAATGCTCACGTTTTATAAATCTTTTATTAGAGGAAAAATAGGTTATGGAAGTATAATATATAACACTGCTGCACACAGTAACAAGATTAAACAAATGCTTCATCAGCAGAATTCAGCATCATGTACAATATCAGGTGCAATCAGATAAAAATCAATGTGGGCTTTAGGAATTCTACCCTTGGAATAACGAAGAAAGTAGTTAAGACTAAATTACATAAACAAAGTTATGTTAGATAAATCTCACCCAGCATATACAGCTTTTTCCAAGTGTCAACTAGCAACTCAGATCAATCCAATGCATACTGTGACCGGTAGCTTGGGATTTTAAGAATGAAAGAGAGTACAAAATAAAGGTTTAAGAAAGTTTATGACTTTGTTAAAGGGAAGTAAAATGAGCAGGAGAGTGTTTTGAGGGAAGGCAGGTAACTCTGTAAATCCCCTTTTGGGAGATTTAGCTCGGTATTTTGCTTCAGTATTTCTGTGAGCTCTCAATTATGGTGTAACTGATTTGCATAGTAATGCTTTAGAAAGGTTGTTAAAGAAGGGTTTACGGGTTTTGAGCTTAATCAGCAAAGGGAGACGACTTTAAATTACGTCCCTTGTAATGTTTTGGTGAGTGATCAGAATATAGACGCACGAGAAAGTTTTGCGAATCTGAACAAATTTTAGCAGAGAAGGGGAAGAAATGTTAAATCGGGAAAAAGATTAAGTCAGTCTGATTTTGTGCGCAAAGTAGCGAAGAAAGATAGGCCCAGCGAAAGTTATCGCTTTTTCTGGCCTCTTCTTCTTGTGATTTCGTGTTTGGACTTTTTTGTGGTGTTAGTTTAGGCTAACGTGTGACTTTGTTTATTTCCATTTGGTGTTAAAACCAAGAAGAAAAATAATATAAAATGTCTGCACCAATTGTGCCAGTATTTGTACTGAATATGGAGGAGGATTTGGAGGGAGGTGAGTTGCACAAACAGGGAACACTAGTGATCTCAGTTACTGGGCCACAGGCTAATAGAGCCTCATACTTGTTGATTGCCAGCATTCTGGCCGGACCAGCTGGAGTTGGTACAAATGGGCGTCACCACGTTATACAGGTTTGCGGGCCGATTCAAATGGTTCGCAACGCTAACAACAACAGCGTACATGAAGCATTACGCTGGCCTGCATGGCAGAAAATTTGAATGCACCAACCCGCAGATGTCTGTATACATCGAACACTTGGACAAGGAAAAATCCAAGGGAATACTCCACTTGATGCCCAGCGGCCCAGCGAATCGCAGCAGCGGTGACATGGGACAAGGAGGCGGAGGTTTCAAGAATCAAAACCGCCCACGACAAGTGGAACTTTTTGTTCAATCCTTCGGCACACCAGGTACCTCACTTTATCAACCTCAAAATGGAAGGCCCAGTAGAAAAATTCCAAAGGGTATGGGTGTCCCTACCGGAGAGGAAGATAGAGTGTGCCATCTGTGGGCTGGACACTCACTGGGTGAGCCAATGTCCCAGGAAGCGGGCGCCCCCACCCAGGTCAAGCAAACGAGGCAGGAGGAAGCTGTTGTTGATAAAACACCGGCGGAACAGTGCAAGGCAAGTGAGCTGCCTGCCCCAGAGAGCCCCCGGGCCAATGTTGATGAGGAGGGTTACACAACAGTGCACCATGACAAACGCACTCCTAAAAGGAAGATGCCAACATTTCAAGCAATGGGGCCGGTTAAATTCAAGGAAGGCAAGCGTTATCAGCAAGAAAGGATGTCCCCTATTAAGCAGTCACCGTGTAAGCCCCAGGATCTGCCGCTATCGCCTAGGGCGTCCACATCAGAGCCCTCTCCTAGGTGGGTATCGTCGACACCTGTCGTCGACGAACAAGAAAGGTCTCAGCCAAATAGCCTTGGAGGCAGAACGCCCGTGCAGTCTGGAGCTTCAGAGGTGTCAACACTAGTACACGACAAACTGTACCCCAGTTGGGCGACCATGGCGGAAGAAGATGCCATGGAATCCATGCTGTCACAGACTAGCCTTTTTATAGACGGCCAGGACTTTGATGCGGTGAGTGAATGAGCCTACCGTTTCAAGTCCCTCCTCCCTGCACTGGGGCCTAGTGCGAGCAGAAGGTGTCCAGCTTCAGGCAGGTGAAATGTGTTTGTTCCAGAGGTCTGATGACGAACGGTGCATGTGTGGGCACGCCCAAGCTGCATCCCGCTGTTATCCCCCCTGTGAGCTTGCCGAAAAGATGGACACCAATCTATCAGTGTGTGGGAAGATGTACCCCCTCCAGTTGGCCCAAGGGACAAGACTCGCCAATTACATTGTAAACCTAATAGAAAAGTATAAAAATAACTATATTTTAGAAGTGTCTCTTATATTTCAAGAGTTTTTGTTTATATTTAGTGTAAATAGGTTTGGTTTAATTTAACACTATATACACACCGCACACACCAACACACTTTAATGTACACATACTCAACTAAGCAGTCAATTCTCCCCCCTACTGGGGTGGGAGTGCCTGGCAGCGCGGTTTTGCCCGTGCTTGGCCACAATCATCAGTGCAGAACGACAGATGGCCACCCCTCAGCCACCATTTTGTCGAGCAGTTCAGTCACGACAAGCGGCCAGCCCCTAGTCACCACTTTGTCGGGTAGTTTAGTTAATGTGACAGACGAACTCATCCGTCCTGAATTTGTTAGGATGATGGTGAGAACCCTCTCATAACATCGGTACCCCTGAAGTGTTTGATGATATAGTACGATCCTTCGAAGCGACCCCTTGGATAACATCAGTGCCCTCGAATATTGTAATCTTTCGTCAAACGGGATTTTTCTTTTCACCTGGACTCATTAGCTATGCAACCTTTCCACGCAGTACGGCAACACGCTTGCTGATTGATATGTGGACAGTTTATCTACCGTTCATTCTGGTCATCGCATTGATTTAAGGAGAGATTAAATCACGCCCATGGTAATCTCTTGAGCAATCATATGCAGTAATTTCATTAACTTGGCCCAGAGGGGGCGGCGCCAGAATCAAACAGATAGCAGCGACCACGATCAAAGAAACGGACTGGGGGGATCTCAGGAAAGCTAGCGCCACGATCAAAGACAGTAGTGGTCCCTGAAACGATTTCGCATCTCGGTGTTAAACACGGAACCGATCGCAGTGGGAGCGAACGGGGAAAGCCGACGCAAGCAGCGAGCGAAGATACGAGAGGCCAGGGGCGGCATCTCTCTTTAGTCTGGCGGTCAGATCCCCAAAAGTCTTCTGAGATCCAAAAAGGTGTCAAGTTTCTCATGTCCCACTCATCTTTCATTTCATTCTAGATATATAAAGACCACGTAGAAATACACTTTATCACTCGCTGGCCAGAACTTAACAGAAGCACTAGCTATATTTGAAATCCTGCTAGATTATCCCCTGGATTTTTATACATATTTGCAGTGAATTCTATTCTGTGCAAAGCGGTAATATATATTGTGTAAAGTGATCAGTGGTCTAGTTCATTCATTCTATTTCACTGGATTTTGTGTTAATTTAAATCTATTAAATTAAACCATCTCAATAGTTCCAGTTGTAAATGTAATGATATACCTGCTATATTATTTCCAAAAGATAATAGATGTTAAATGCTTAAATTAACTTTTAAAGTCGCGAAGGAATTTATAATTAATAAATTTAGTTAAGTCCTATATTTATAAATAGTCTTAACGGGAAATTCATCGCGCTTTAGAAGGTTATTTGTTTTTCGGTATATTATATGTCTTTTTTTCTTTCATACAGAGGGATTGTAACCTGTGCGATCCCAGCATTAAGAAAGCAATAAAGAAATCATCTTAAAAACTTTCCAGACATATTGATGAAATATTTTTTAAATTTAATCTTGTGGCGGTTCGATGCGACCTAGCTATCATAATTATATGAAAGAAAGCCTACCCAAGAATATTTCAAGAACAATCATCATATTAAGATTACAAATCTGTAAGATAACCTGGAAGTTGAACAGTGCCAGTAGCGATACCTGATTTACTGCCTTACTGTGAGAGAGTACATATTTTCCTGAACGGTGACGGCTTAAGTTTTTTTCCTCACTGGATTAATAAACTTTCCGGTCAATTACTATCATCACGCATTAAAGGAATTTTACTATAGCGGAAGATTAAAGAGACCACTTCATTTTCACCCTTGTGTCGAACTGTGTCAGTGCCATCCCATAGACTCCTTTTATATAATAAAACACAATAACTCTTAGGCTTCAAGTCCAGCGATATAGTGGGAATAGTTGCTATCAGCCAACCTCGCTACATCTGGGGCGGGACATCGAAGTTCTAGACAGTTCACATGTCAAAAGTGTAATTGCTGTTTATATAATTCTATTGGATTGTCTGATGCTGCAATCGGTAAGTGTGTGTGAATATATGAGTGTGGATCCTCACGCGTGTGCATGAATGACAGGAAATTTAATCTTTTTTGTAACCATTTTGTTAACGTGCTTACCTGGTAATATATATCTTTTCTGTATTGTTCCTTTAAGTGGGATAGTTGATAATTTGTTAACTCTGTTTAAACCCCCCTCCTTTTCTTTTGCTTAGTAAAGGGAAGAACAATTGGGAAGAACAGGATTTTTTTCTACCACCTATACCTAATTTTGTAACACCTCTTTTCAGAGTAATTAACTTTACTGTTAGGTTAACTTACCTATGTTCCTGATAACTATCTATCCTTGGACTGGGTTTATCTTTGTCTAATAAGCGGGACAGGCTTAGTCGATACCAATCTTCTTCACCCCCTCCCTACCTTGTTATTTACATTTTTTAGTACTTATGATTTTCTTTGCTGTAAACCAATGATTATTGTTGTGATTGTTTTTTTTTAAATTTTAATAAACAACATAAACTTAATCGTTACGGTGTTGGACTACCCAAAGCCCATAAAAATTTCCCCTATTTGTTTAAGATAGTTGTATCCACGTCGTCTGTGTGTCTAAAGCACCAAGTCGGTGTGAGAGCAGGTGCGTGTCTGGAAACTGGCAAATAATTGTTTGACCAGTATGAGCCTGAAGAGTAGATTGAGGGAAACGATTTGTCGTAAATAAGTCTGTCTTTACTCTCCTCCAGCACTCTGTGAAGCAACTATTTAATCTCTACATTTCTATCACTGAGTTTTTTTCACCATCATTCTACACTCTAAACCGGACTACTATTTTCTAAGACTCTTTCTCTCAAAATAAATTTACGACAGTTATGACAAGCGGCCAGCTCTCAGCCATCGCTTTGTCGAGTAGACTATTTGCAGCAAGTGACCAACCTACCACTTTGCCAGGTAGATCAGTTGTGACTAATGGCCAACCTTCAGCTACCATTGTGTCAAGTAGTCTAGTTATAATATCTCTCAATATCAATGGTTTGAGAAATAAACTAGAACACGTCATCAAACTGATTAAAAAAAACAACCGGATTTCTTATTTTTACAACAAACCGGTATTACCTCTATCTTTTATGCCAAACAGTTGGTAACCAAACTAGGTCTTAAACATGGCTGGTTCGGCTTAGGCACCAGTCATGGGGGAGTAGCTATTCTACAGATTAGCGAAGATTAGGAAGCAGTACATAATAGGATAGACAGTTGTGGGAGAACTGTTATAATACAAATACAGAACAAACACAACAGACAAGACACACGCACACTCATTAACATATACGCACCAGCGACGAACACTGACCAACCTAAGTTCTATGACGGACTGTATGACACTATAGCTAGCTAGGTATTACAAAGGAACCAAAATAGTGTTAGAAGGTGACTTTAATTGCGTTTTATCCAATTTAGACGTATCAAAGAGTTCCTTAGAATCCAAATTACGGAAAACGACCAATGAAATATCTTTACAACTCCGACGCTTAAAATCCATGCTAGACGAACACGACCTTCTCGACGTTTACAGGAAAATAGAACCGCAAACACAAGCTTTCACATACGAAGACAAGACAAACCCATATTTTAAACGGGCCTCAAGACTAGACAGAATTTACGTATCAAGCAGTTACAACATACACAAAGCTAGTGTTAAAGGTGAACTTTCGTACTACTTAAACTGGGTCATTACTTATTGAACAATGTTCCATGTAATATGAATAAAGCAGTTATAAATTTCTGGCCATTGCATTGCTTTTTATATGTTCATCTTTTCATTCAGTTATTTGCATCGTGCCTTCGATGGTACTTAAGCGAATGCGGGGTGGAAGATTTCGAACAATACTTGAACTTTGCAATTCGAGTGACTTGATAAGTCATTTCATTGAGTCCACACATTTTAATGTACAGTTTTACACGTCAAGACAATCCACACATATTGATCATAAAAAGTACATATTTCACTAGATTGAATAGATATATCTGTATATCAGTCCTTGTCTAATAAACCGAATTACTGTAGGCATAACTATATGCACGCACGGTTGGGGATTCCAACAGCCGACAGTGAGATTATGCGTCTGACAATATAAAATATTATGGACTGTTAATTCATCCTTCCCTGAATTCAGTTACGTACTAACCTTAATCGTATTATCTCTTCACAATAACCATGGACTGACCCATGTCCCTACTTGAATAAAATATATCTGTGCGGCAATACTATGCCCAACACTGGAAGGAGAAAGGACACGTCTTTACAGCTTGACGGTCAACACAAAAGGGGTCCCGTATCTAAGTCACGGTGCGTGACCTATCAACGCTACCACGTCATAATTCGATCGAGTGTATAGCGTTCAATAGTCCAAGAATTATTTACCTTTGATTATATTAAATGCCGTAACCCCTAAAATTACACGCTGCCAACCTATAGCAGACGACTGCAAGAGAACTACCGTAACAATTCCCTGCCAACCGGGGAAAAAAATCTGTTAGATAGATTTTTTTCAAAACCTATCTTAATGAATAATCGCAAAGATTTAACAAAAACCCGACATATGGCCAACGATGTTCTGTCTAGAACCTTGTCGTGGTCATGTCGACTAATTAACAGTCATGTAATATACTAATAATCATGTTATACATATGTGTTATATTAACTGAAAGAAAATGTCAAATATCAATACCTAATTACTTAATTAACTTAAAGTCTGTCGTAATGAAATGTCATGTCAAGATTAATCTAACTAATTAAGATTAAATCATAGTAAGTGTGTATTAAGAATAAAGTTATTAAACATCTAATTAAAGAAAATGAAAGAAAATGTCATAAGAAAAGAAAAAATGAGAAGTAAAGACAAGTAAAGTAAAGTAAAAAAAAAAAAAAGTATCAATTAATATAGTTATGTGTGTTGAAAGTTAATTATGTGTGTTGAGTAGTTACTAACTATCTAACTTAACTAACTAAGTAATAAAATAGTATGCAATATGTCAACAAACTTATCAAATATACAATATAATTATACCATTCATAATTAGATCTAAGGATCTTGTCTAAGAATTGTGTGAGCTTTCTTTTCTTTCTTTCATTTTTTTCATATTTCATTTTTTTTATCTTTTTCTTACATTTCATTTTAATTTCTTTATTAATTCAAATAATAACTAGAAACTAATTAATTTTGGGTATGACGATCCATACGTAGTTATTATCCTTGTGAATTTCCATTAGAAAAATCAAAAAAATGTTCAAATGTTTTAATTAGGAATGAATGTAGACCTTCATAACGTCCAATCAGTAATGTCACGTAACGAATTTTGTCCAACTTGACTTCAAATATTATTTCCGAATTTGTTGCAACTAGTTGTAGCATGAATGGACACTAACCAAAGTCCCAGCGTAAGTACAAACACAATGTCTCTTGCTTCCATTCATTTCGTATGACGCATGTCTCTAATAATTATTTATTTGAATTGTAGTCGACGTTTTATTCCCAGGTCGAGAGTTCAACGATAGGATACTGTCTCTTATTAAAAGTACTTTCGTTCATACATTCGAAGAGTATCAGTGTTCATCAATCGACATCCAAAGAGAGTACGTCAGCAACGATATTCTCTGTGCCTGATATGTATTCAATGGTAAACTCGAACGGTTGAAGAAGAATGGCGAATCTTGTCAGCTTAGGGCTTTTATGATTAGCACGACGTAGCGATGCCACCGCCTTCTGATCGGTTTGGATCACGAAGGGTGCACCCAAGAAGAATTTTTGTAGTTTGCTAATCGCCCAAACAACAGTTAACAATTCTTTATCCACCGTAGAGTACTTGGTTTCTGGCGTTTTGAGTTTTCGTGATACGCATAAAATCGGATGGAGGACATCGTCGTGATACTGGAGCAAACAAGCGCCAATTCCGTAATTACTAGCATCTGTACGGAGGATAAACTTTTTAGAAGCATCTGGTAGTTTCAAAATAGGTGGATGTGAAAAAATATCAAGTATTTTCTGAAATATTCTATCACAGTCAGCAGTTCATGTGACTTTTAACGGCATATTTTTTTTAACAATGATGCCAAGACAGCCGTGATAGAAGACAAGTTGGGTACAAATCTGCTGTAGTATTGGACTAATCCTAATAAGCTTCTAACCTGCTTCTTCGTTTGAGGAACTGATAAGTTTAAAATTTTGGAAACCGTATTAGGAACCGTTTGGATATATCCCGCTCCAATAATACGTCCAAAAAAGTTATTTCGTGAAAAGCTATTTGTATTTTTGAAGGTTTAGCAGTTAAATGATTCTCTCTTAGTATTTCCAAAACATATTTAAGTCCAGAAAAATGTTCCTCAAATGACGAATTAAACAAACATATGTCGTCGATGTATGTAATGATGTCTGGTCTACTTGACAAAATTTTTCGCATCATGCGAATAAAGGTAGCTGGAGCGTTAACAAGCCCAAAAGGCATCACATTCCACTGGTATAGACTTTGTGGAGTGGAAAACGCTGTGTAGTATTTAGCTTTTTCGGTTAGTGGTATTTGCCAATAAACTTTAGTTAAGTCTATCTTAGTGAATATTGTTGCGTTGGATAGACGTGGAAGTAAATCGTCAATAAGTGGATGTGGTTCGCTATCAACTACAGTTTGTGCATTTAATAGTCTAATGTTGTTGTCCTTCTTTCTGACAATGACAAATGGAGACGAAAATAGAGAATTACTAGTCTCAATAATTCCTAAAGACAACATCTGCTCAAGTTCTTTAGTAGTTTTAGTAAGAAAGTGTAGTGGAACTGAATAAGGATGTACACGAATTGGTGTATCATCATTAAGGGTAATGTCATGACTAATTACTGATGTGCGACCCGGTAAGTCGGTCAACACATCTGGATAAGATTGTAAAAGATCAGCAATCTGATGATGCTGTTGCGGTGTAACCGAAGAAGAGATGGTTACGTCCCGCCAACATTCAGTAGGTTGTACTATAGGTACAGGTAACACCATCTGTACCTCAGGAAAAGACGATTCTTCTTCCTGGATAACTGACAGATTAGAATAGTGACATTTATGTACTAATGTGTCATCTAATTCAAAAGCCTACAATATCTAAGGTATATACAGAATAAATGAACAATAGAGAAAAGAAATGATGACTGACTAGTGCTGAGTCATCAAGGATGTGACGAACAGTTACTGTAACCTGTTATCTGCGTGACGCAGAATCAGGTACTAATTTCAATCTCAAAGAACGGTGGTGAAAATAAGCACCATTATCATGCTCGATAACCTTTTGAGCGTCTCTATTGTTACGAAATGTAACCAGAGCTTCACCGTACCTGTTGTTGGTAGGTGGCAACAGACGCACGAACCTAACGTCTGCCATGTACTTAAAGAAATTACGAAGTGCCTGCCATGTAACGTCGTGTGGCAGATTGCGCACTACTACGGTGCGAGAATATGCACTCTTCTCATTACTCTTAACTCCACCTATATGTTTCAATATCTTACTCTTCTTAGTACAATCTTTTACACCGTTGACAGTGTTAACAGTTTTATTACGATCAAGTATAATATGATCCTGTCGCCAGCATTTACTTTCAGAATTGGCAGTAATATTCTGCCGAGGAAAAGTATAACTCCATCGGAATGATTTTCTACCTGCCACTGGGTGTGTAGACACCTTAGTATCACTCTTAGTGCTGACTACTTGTCGTAAAATAGGGTTATTATTATTTTGATGGAGAGTCTCACTATATTCCTCTTTTTCAAAAATAGTATCAGGACTAAAATTAGAAACTGCTGTGCCACATGTATTCATGTTCTTGGTACGTAATGTTGCCATTGCAATGACGGCGATAGCATTGTCATAACATTGCAACTGTTTCATTTCCCATTCCATAATTTCTTCTGGTGTACAATCCTTGCTTCCATGTATGCGACCCACCATAAGCTCTTCAATTGGGTTCCTTAACATGCATACCTTAACATTTCCTGTGAAAAAAGGTGTGTTAACATGAATTATAGCAGTGGGGTAATGTTCAATTGTCCCCCCAAAAGTCATGCACCTGACATGTTCCCCTGTTGCACAACTGGGATGAACAAGTGATTGCCGGACTCCAATAGTTGTAGAACCGGAATCTCTCAACACAGAGACGATAGATCCATTCACTATCCCTCTGTTGAATATTAGGGAGCCTGTTCCATCATTGGCTGCAAGACCTACTTCTGGTAGAATATGTCCGCAGTTCAATACTGTTTCCTTTGCTTTCTGAAAAACAAGATTACATTCTGGGCAACTATTTGCCACGTTATAATTAATGGCATAACATGTAGAAGAAGACTGTATTACTTTATCGTTTTGTGGAACATCTGGGGTTGTATTATTAGTAATTGCTGCCCCTGCATGATGATGCTGATGAGACGATCTACGAGACTGAGATCGATGACGAGAATGATCATTAGAATTATCCCGTTGTCCCCTGTAGTAACTGTTATCTCGATGTCTCGAGCTATGATTATTGTTATTCCAATCGTTACTAGTGTTATAGTTATATGATTGATTATGATTTGCGTTATGTTGACTATTATTGTATCTCAACTGAGGTGAATAATTTCTATTATGTGGTCTACCTCTATTAAAGTCACTCTTATTGTTGAAGTTATTATGTCCCTTATAAAAATTAACATTATAATTTCCTTTGAAGCGACTTCTATCCACGATGTGTGTTCTTGGTATGTAATGACTGTGGTATGACATATTAGAGGCCACAGGTAGAGGTTCCCTTATTAGCGAGTTAGAAATGCTCGCATTCGGATGAGCAGTGCAATAGTTTTTTGAAATTTTTTTCTAATTCATCGATTGTAGATTGGCTACGTTCTTGCAAATAGGCAAAGAGCGGTGGACTGACAGAGGATAACACTTTATCCCTCAGTAACAAATCGACTAACTTGTCGTTTGATTTGTTTACACCTGCCAGTTCCACCCATCTGTTAAAGGTATTGCGTATGTTCGCAATAAAACCTGTGAAGTCTTTACTATTATCTGGTAGAATACTCTTAAAACGTAATCTGCAACCCTCTTCGTTGAAATGGAAACGACGCAATAATAAGGCTTTAATGGCGTCATAGTCACCAGCTATTGTTGGGTCAACATTCTGAATTGCACTTAATGGTTCCCTGTCCAATAATTCACTAAGTTTTAAAGCCCATGTATGTTTTGGTAAGTTATTTGTTGTGCATATCTGTTCAAAACGTGCTAGGTACGATGAAAGGTCGTCGAGGTTCAATTTGAAAGGTGGTAATTTAAAGTTATAATAAGGTTTGTTTTGGTTGGATGAAGATCCATTTTGAGCATTTTCATTTTGGCTTGCAGCAGCACTTTGTGCCTGAAATCTTGCAGTGTCCAACTTAAGACGTTGCAATTCCATTTCTTGTTGCCTTATAATTTCCTCTCGTTTCAATTTATTCTCTTCTTCTTGTCTAAGTTCTTCTTTTTCCTGTCTCAATGCAGCTTTTTTCTCTGCTTCTTTTCTTTCAAGTTCTTCTAATTTTGCTTCATATTTTGCAAGTTCAGTTGTCGCAAATTCCAGGAGTGCATCTCCCTTTTTATTACAATCTTTTCCAATTTTAATGAAATGATCCAAGGTAAGCATTCTTGACGTTAATTTTGTAAGTAATTACTAATCTATCGTAATCACCAATACAATTTATGTAATTATTTGTACTTACTTAATGTATGAATACTCAATATAAAAAATTATAATATTCTTGTAATGTTATTTGTAAGTTCTACAAATATATAATATTTTGTAATAATATTATATGTACCTACTAACATATATCATAAATAGTTATGCTATTTATTTATTTAAGATGCTGAATTAAAATCAAGCATCTACTATCATGACCTAATAGTGATGGGTATTATCCCTCAATAATTATGTTATTTAATCAATAATATGTGCTAAGTCCACACTATAGTACTAGGAAAGTGTACTAATTAAAATCTAATATGTCTGTCATACTCAAGGCAGACTATAAATTTATAATAGTTAATCAGTATATATTATGCTATTGTGCCTTAGTCATAATATATAAAATGCATCACTAGGGTCTTGGACCACTACTGCAAATTGATGCAATCTCCTAAGTCATCATCAAATTTCATAACAATTAATCAAATTCATTTACTAACTTATTATTGATCAAATTATAATACTATTATTATATTACAAATGTATGAGATGAACAAAAACAATACAATTCATCATCCAAAGATTTACAAAACAGCAGTACGATACAAAAGTGACATTTCACAAATAAAAAGATTTTATGAACTAAGTATACTAACCGGAAATACAGAAAGGTCAAGGATAACTAAGGCAAGATAAACTATGAACACTAGGAATAATGACGTCACAGGGCTCATCTGACGGTTATACAAAATCTATGAAATAAGTGATATAAAAGATCAGAATTGACGAGATAGGTTACAAATAATAATACATAACTCAATAAAATGAAACTGAATACACTAGAATACACCAGTTATTCACAGAACTGGACACCTAACATGCAAGGTCAAATAATGGCAAATACGAACGGCCAAGCCATCGGCAGAATCATCGATGGGGTTCTTCGCCAAATGCGATTATTTAACGCCCTTACAGACCAATTAAAACCAATTCGGACATTCAGGGAGCCATGAAATTGGTTTTAATTCTCCACGCCAACCACCCACGAAAACAATATAACACATACGGTGTAAAACATATATAACATATATATATGATAATAAATAGACATGCCTGTGTAAAGGCGAAATGGACTCAGCACTGTATTTTATAACCGACAAAGGTCACAAATAGACTTATCTTTTTGTGCTCGATTATTTTCCACTGGCAATGCTAGTATGCACCCACGGTGTAGCCAAGTATCGTAAGCTTCTCTTCAATACGATTGACTATCGATTGACAAAGGGTTTCTTCTTAATTCAATTTCGTTTGTCGAAGATGCTGTTTAAACGTCTGTCACCCAGACTTTTGGTTGGAACTCAAAAAAACGATGACGTAGGGTTGACCTTTAGTAGTAACTATGCGTAATAGGTCATACTTCAGCACATCACGTGATAGTCTTTTGAAAGTAAACAGTTATTGTCCGTATGAATGAAATTTCGATCAGTTTCTTACAGAAAATTTTTTCGATCCCCAGACAATGGGTACCACTGTTAAAGGTGAACTTTCTTACTAATTAAACTGGGTCATTACTTATTGAACAATGTTCCATGTAATATGAATAAAGCAATTATAAATTTCTGGCCATTGCATTGCTTTTGATATGTTCATCTTTTCATTCAGTTATTTGCATCGTGCCTTCTATGGTACTTAAGCGAATGCGGGGTGGAAGATTTCGAACAATACCTAAACTTTGGAATTCGATTGACTTGATAAGTCATTTCATTGAGTCCACACATTTTAATGTACAGTTTTACACGTCAAGACAATCCACACATATTGATCATAAAAAGTACATATTTCACTAGATTGAATAGATATATCTGTATATCAGTCCTTGTCCAATAAACCGAATTACTGTAGGCATAACTATATGCACGCACGGTTGGGGATTCCAACAGCCGACAGTGAGATTATGCGTCTGACAATATAAAATATTATGGACTGTTAATTCATCCTTCCCTGAATTCAACTACGTACTAACCTTAATCATATTATCTTTTCACAATAACCATGGACTGACCCATGTCCCTACTTGAATAAAATATATCTGTGCGGCAATACTATGCCCAACACTGGAAGGAGAAAGGACACGTCTTTACAGCTTGACGGTCAACACAAAAGGGGTCCCGTATCTACGTCACGGTGCGTGAGCTATCAACGCTACCACGTCATAATTCGATCGAGTGTATAGCGTTCAATAGTCCAAGAATTATTTACCTTTGATTATATTAAATGCCGTAACCCCTAAAATTGCACGCTGCCAACCTATAGCAGACGACTGCAAGAGAACTACCGTAACAGCTAGTCACATCCAAAATACTTTCAAATTCACAGACCACAAAGCAGTATACACAGTTTTAAATACGGGACACCCACATACAAAATTACAACGGGCTGATCACCCGTTTGCCAGTCACTTCGATTACGGAAACAACAGCAAATGGGTTGATTTGCCGTTGCCCTAAAGACGCCACTAGGCGTGATGGGAACAATGGCAAAGAAAACCTATCTGCTGTTGCCCTAAGACGCCACTAGGCGTAATGGCCACTGACTGCTTTGACGGTCGGTGGCTAAGGACGGAAGAAGAAAGACATACAAAATTAAAGAGATCCCCGCATTGGAAATTCAACAATAACTTACTAAAAAATACCTTCTTTACAGAACAAATATTGCAGATTATTCAGGGTTACACACAGGACGTTCCCAATAGCAACATTGCAGAATATTGGGACCTGTTAAAAAACACAATAAAAGATAGGACACAGATTCTAGCAACAACCATACACAGGGCCTTTAAAAAAGAACAGAATATACTAGAAGACGCACTTAGCTTAACTAAACAGTTAGACAAAACAAACCCACATATTCATATTTTGGAAGTGCAGTTAGACTATTACAAGCAGCACACATACCAAGGGGCATTGCTTAGTTCTAAATTAAGTACCATAACACAAGAAATACCTAGCAGACAATATTTAGAGATAGAACAGAACGTACAATGCAGTAGACAGATACATGAAATAGTAGACAGGAAAGGTAAAAAACAGACAGAAAATACTAGTATCAGACACGCCTTTTTTAATATTACGCAAAATTATACACTAAAGAAGAAACCAACGTAAATACACAAGATAAATTTCTACACTACACAAAGCGTTTAGGTGAAGAGGAGAGCAAGAAATTAGATCAAATTTTAACTTTAGAAAACTTAATGGAAGCTATCAGTACTTTCCAAAGAAATAAAACGGTCGGACCAGACCGCGGGATTTTATGTTTTCTTCTTCCCCATTTTAGGGCCCCTTTTAATCAAAATGTTTGAGGAAGCCTTCCAGAAAGCAGAGCTTCCAAACAGTTTAAATGAATCCTCCATTACTTTAATACCTAAAGAAGATACCGACAAAAAGTCAATCAAAAATTACAGGCCCATTTCACTTTTAAATACTGATTACAAAATCCTGGCCAAGGCTCTCGCTCTGAAGCTTAAACCGTTTATGAAAAACATGATACACGAAGACCAACCATGTAGCGTACACGTTAGGAACATTTGTAGACACACGCACTTTATAAGGGATTTGATTACATACACACATGATAGACAATGTCCAAGTGCAATATTGTATTTAGACCAAGAGAAAGCTTTCGATAGGGTATCGCACTCCTTTCTACACAAAAGCTTACAAGCAAATAACAAAGGGGAGTATTTTAGAACATGGGTAAAAATCTTATACAAAAAACCTGAAAGTAAAATATTGGTTAATCATAGTTTAACCGAACCCTTTAAGCTGTCGAGGTCTGTTAGGCAGGGGTGTCCTTTGTCACCCCTGTTATACTTATTAACACTAGAACCAGTTCTGGAAAAAATAAGACAAGACACAAACATCACGGGAACCTTTGTTCCCGGCAAAGGTGAGAGGAAGTTATCAGCGTATGCTGATGATACTATATTTTTCCAGCAACATCGGATTCTATAAAAAACATATTAGAAGTTTTTACAGATTTTGGATACGCTAACGAATCCAAACTAAACATTCAAAAATCTAGTATAATGGGATTAGGTAGATGGGCAAATAAAACGGATTTTCCTTTTCAGTTAACGCAAGTTAACAGAATTAAAATTTATGGAATAAATTATTCCTGTAATCCAGAAGACCCCAACACCGAAACATGGGCAAAATTATTAGTTGAAATTCAAAACATATTGGTAAAATATAAATATAAAACAGCCACCATTTTGGGAAGAAGCATCATAGTGAACTGTTTCATTATGCCTAAAATAATATACACAGCAAATATTCAAATCATGCCAAAATCGATTGTAGTTGAAATAAATAAGCTGATTAGGACTTTCATTTTCAAGAACATTGTATCTAGTATAAAACACGTAACGTAAACGTAATTTAACCAAAAAACAAGGGGGGGGGGGATAGCCTTACAAGACATTAACACTAAGATTAAAGCTTTAAAGATCAAGTATATAGGGGAGGTTATTAAGAATCCAAGTTTGTACCCACTAGCACATTATTACATTGGACTTAGACTAATTAAATTACGTAAACCAGAAAACAACCAACCACATTTCTTTGGCACCCCGCCACCCTTCTACAGAATATGACTACAGAATTGAAAACGGAATGAACAGTTAGTAAAACAAGACACCAAACTCATATACAAACTTTTGGTAGGGGCACAAGAACCCTTTTTAGGTACACGGATAAAACGGGGGTACAACCTTTTCATAACAGATCACACTCAGAGCTTCACAAACATTCACGCAATAGACGTTAAGCCACAAGTCAAAGAAGTTACATTCAGATTATGAGCAAACAATCATCAATAAAAGCAGGCAAAACACCACCAAAATGTAAACTATGCAGTAACAACACAATAGAAACAGAGGACCACTTGTTTTACACATGTAAGACAGTGGTCCCTGTTTTAAACAAATTAAGAAGACTAATAGCCTCTAAAACACAACAAACACTTAACATATACCAGGCTGTTATGCTTAATACACTACCTACGGTACCGAAACAGACGGAACTTAAATTATTGACTCTATTAGCTGAATTTAAACATTTAGTATGGACGTGCAGGAATAGGGCTGTACATGACGGTATACATTATGACCACAAAACATTTTCACAAATATACGAACACATAACAGAAGACATAATAGGACAGGTTTAAAACTTTGTCTTTTTTTGTTGTTATTGCTGTATATTTATATAAATATATCCTCATCAACCATCTCATGTTAAGGTGTCATTGTCACTTGTAGTTTAAGTCTTTGTACCATTAATATTGTAGTACTTTCACGCTCTCATCAACATTTGTTATCACCTGTATCTTTAATTTTGTAATCTTGTTCTTTGGATTTGTTATATTTAAGTTATCTTTCTTAAAGATACTGGTTTGTTGTAATTTGACTTGTACCTGGTTATTTAACTTAAGATTTGTGTAAAAATTTGCATCCTGTTCCTTTCTTAGATTTGTATTATTTAGGGGTTATCCCATTTAAAGTAACTTTTCTTACAGAATATTGATTTGTTGTCCGGAAATTATTTTATCTTATAAAATGTAATATTTGTATCTGGTTTGTTAACTTTAAAATGTGTGTAACATTTTTGCATCTTGTTTCTTGTCTGGATTTGTAATATTTAGGGTTATTCTTCTTATTGATTTGTTGTTTGCAATAACTAGTTTAAATGGAATATTTTGGCTTGTATTGGGTTTATTAACTTTAAATTTTATCCTTTATAATGGTTTTAAATGTTTTAATCGTTGTAAATACTATCGATGTTGTATAAATCATGATCTAATAAAGGGTTTAAAAAAAAAAAAAAAAAGTTATCGCTGTATTAAACTTTTGTGTAGTGGTGAACGCTAGCTTGGATGGTGCACTAGGGCAAATAGGCCACTGGAGGTGGTTGGCTTCTGTGTTGTGCAGAAAACTATGTTGCCCAGCCATCAAGCCGTTCCATTTAGATACTTTGATAGATGTAGGTGCAGGTTTCTGCTATGGTGTTTGTTTATTCATGGAGCAAAAAAGGCAGAATTGCCTGTCAAGTATTTTGCTGGTCAGCCCAAGGCAAGAATTTACAGGTATGTCAAAACTAGCAAGTAATACACATCGTGTAGAATAAGGTGAACTTGTATACATCACAGAAGATAAGAGACTGTAGAGAATTATAGGAGAAAAAGACTTGGTATAAACTGTCAGCCCTGGTATTAAAAAAGTTAGTTGCTTATCCTTTACAGGACGTGGCAATCAACCCCAGCTTTTATTGGCTGTTTGTGATTTTTCTAGACAATTTTTTCATTCAGTAGTTTGCCATTGCTTTCTGAACGGTACGGCGCTTATACCATTGTTAAAAATCCACACAAAGCGATCTGCTACCAAACCGCCTGCAGCAGATTTCGAACCTGGTATATCTGGATTATGAAACTGCGTTCATATCCATTAGGCCACAGACGCCGACGCCCTGGTATTAGACCAGTCTAATATAGATACCCCAAGCTACTCTAACAGAGAAAGAAAGAATTATAGAATTTTATGTCGGACAGGAATGAGATCAGAGTTAGAACAACGAATAATAGCAACATTGTAAAGATCAAGCAGTCGATAGACAACAGTGACTTCGCAAGTATTCATATATTCTTACCACTGGTGGGGGCAAGCGTTTCGTTTTGTGGGGGCAAGCGTTTCGTTTTCCCCAAAGGCGATCTTTGTCCTCTCAAGACTGTGTGTGGTCCCGGTTTCCGGGTCTTCCCAGTAAAGTAGAGACAGTGCAATGTGACTGTGTCCGTCTAGATAACGTAGAGGCTCGGTCGCTGCTACGCCATTGATGAGCAGAGCAGTGTCCTATCGAGACTGTGTGTTTTCCCGGGTCCGAGTCCTCGCAGTTGAGGTGTGCAAGAGCTGTCCGTCTTCTTGGTAATGCAGCTCGAGAGTGGTAGAGGCTTGGCGCCGGCTGCGCCTACGCCTTGATACGTCTAGTCACGGAGATATAACCCCCTTTGCAGGGTAGAGAACCTCTTTTCTCGTGGCATTGCACCCTCGCTACCCGATAAGAGGTTCCCTGGGGTTGCAACAAAGCCCACCTTTGACTGATTGCTCGTGTCAGTCTTGTCTCGGAGCTATACCCCCTTTGCAGGGTAGAGAGCTATCAAACCTCGGGTCAGTACACACACGCCAAAGTGGGCCTGGTGTAGCCTGGTCTGAGTCTAGGATGCTCCCTGGGGTGAAAAAAAGCCCAAACCACTCCCCAAACAGTGCGTAGATGCACGGCGGGTTGCTTACTCATCGCTTGGGGGCACGATGGGTGGCTTTCCGGCCGTGTGGCAACACGGACCGTATGCAGGGGCGTGGCGGTGGCTGCGCCACCGCCATACCAAGCTGCCTGTGTGCCAAGGGTATAAGAGTCTAGCTACTCGCACCCTCATCGGGGATCAAGCAAGCAAGCAAGCAAGCAATTCTTACCACTGACATAACAAATGTATAGCAAGAATTAGCGACAGACGATATAAATGGGATAAAGGAAAATGCTAGTAGAATTGTGTACAGCAGCTATTATTGTAGAAAGGAGCCACCAAGTGAAGGTCGGCCACCCAGTGTTGGAGTGAATTACACTTTTTATGTAAATAAAGCTTGATTTTGGTTCAGCCGATGTTAGCGGGAGGTCTATACATCTGACTGTAACATCATCATCATCCTATGTATTCGTCAGCACTATGGAGAGTCATTAAGTGGTTAAATTAGCTATACGTGATCTAACTGACTGCCTACTGTCGGGTAGTGAAACGAACTATACGATAATACAACCCTCTCTCAATTATTGCACATCCGCCAGTACGTGGTTCTGGTGCCGAGTTGACCAGCCCGCACTAGGTAGTAAAACAAGTCAGCACGGAGAACACCGTATGTCAATATTCAAGTCAGCACGAAGAACATCGAATGTCAATATTTAAGTCAGCACGAAACACATCGTATGCCAAGATTCAAGTCCAGACGACGAACATCGTATGTCAGTAGTCAAGTCAACATGAAGTGGACCCTGTCAAGGCAAATGCTACGAGAAGAGGCTGTCTGCGTAGGAAAATACGAGATTACTCAAATTTTCTTTTCACCTTGAACCAACTAGAATTGTTCCTACAACGTGCACCAACAATCCAATTAAGGCATGCCGATCGCGCGCAAATAGATTAAAACTATACAATCGCGGTAAATTACAAGATCGTGGGCAAGGCAGTAATACTATGTTAACAAGATACAAGTATTCCAAGCAAGCAAGATAGTAGTTTAGCTATCGAACATTTTAGAATAGTTAGCTTAAATTTATCTAGGTAACAATTAGTACAAATTGCTTATATCTTATTATTTCACATCTACTTATATGTTGATTACATTTAAAGTGTTACAATTACATTTTTGGGCGGTACACATCTGTGTACATTGCATGTATAGTGTGGCTACACGTTCTCTTTCAGGTTATTAATACAATAATTCTTACAGGTATTTCACTAACAATAACACTTACAGGTCCAGTAACATGCAGCAGCCAAATCTGGGCGTTGACCCGAACGTCGCTGTCATGCAGCAAGTGGTCAGAACCCTGGCTACCATGGAAGGTAATGCAGGTTTCAAAACAACGGAGGCATAATAACGCCTTACACTGGTGACCCTAAGTTATACAGGCAATGGCTCCTAGATATACAGAAGTATTGTTCTTCTGGCAATATTGAGCAGGCAGGTTACAAACAGGTTGCATACCTTTCCTCACAAGGTCTAGTCACGGATTTTATAAGAAGGCGGTTAGAAACTTGTTCAAACGAAACATGGGAAGAGCTAAAGAAAGAACTTGTTAGATGTTACTCACAGATTACGGACAGAGCATATTGTTACAAGGTGGTTTGCTCTGAACAATGTTCCATGTGATATGAATAAAACAACTATAAATTTCTGGCCATTGTTTTTTCTTTGATATGTTAGTTTTTTTTATTTATTGATAGTGCATCGTGCCTTCGATGGAAGATTAAGCGAATGCGGGGGTGGAAGATTCCGAACAATACTTGAACCTTGGAATACGATTGATTTGATAAGTCATTTCATTGAGTCCATACATTTAATTCACAGTTGTACACACAGGATGATCATTTCAAATAGGAACAGAACATAAGTCCTTATAAGTCATGCATAAATTAATCAATAACGTAGACTGCTGGTTTACGTGTCAATGTCCGTTTAAGGATACAATGCAGTATTGTCGTCAGAACATCACAGCTATATGCACGCGCAGCTAGACATGGCTACCTGCCGACAGTGAGACTGCGAGTCTGAATATTTCATATGAATTTGACGATTATTCTTCTCCTTCTGAGAATTCTAGTTAAATACTAACCTCCATAAATTTCCCTCTCATATAGAGTTCTAGGACTGACCCTGGTCCATCAAAAAATGCATATATATGGCTATATCATGCCATTAAATTGGAAGGTTAGAAAAACGCAGCTATTCAGCTTGGCGGTCAAGTAACAAAGGGTAGCGTTTCTTAGTTACCGACTGTGACCCAAACAACGCTATACACGTCATAATCGATCGTGTATGGAGCGTTCAATAATTGAAACATCTATCGCAATATATTAAATGCCTTAACCTTTACAATTGCACGTCTGATAACCTTTAGCAGACGGCGTTAATATCATATACCGTAACAATTCCCTGTACACCGGGGGAAAAAAATCGATAGAATTTTTTTCAAGATCTATCCGACTTAACAATTTTTCAAAAAAATTTAACACAATTGTGACATATGGCCGACGATGTTCTGAGTAGAACCGTGTCGCGGTCATGTCAACTAACTATTTGTCATAGTCATCTAACATTAATCACTTTATATATCAATATTATACATATTATTATATCAACTAAATAAAATGTCCAATGTTAATAGTGAATGATAGAATTAAATTAAAGTAAGGTCTGTCGTATTAGTATGTCATATAGGAATTAATTTAACTAATTAACATTAAATTAATTAATTAAACTAAGAGTTAAATTATTAAGGTTCTAATGTAACGCGATGTTATGAGAGAAGAAAAGACAAAATAAGTGAGAAGAAATAGAAAGAAATTTGAATATAAGTTTAACTTAATTGTGTGTGTTAAGTGTTAGTGAATAATAACTATCTAATTTAACTAACTAAATAACGTATAGGTACATTAAAAAAAAAATATTAATCTAATACTTGTGTGAGATTTATTTTCTCTTTTCATAATTTCTTCTTTTTATATTTCGTTCTCTTTTTTTGTTCCTTCATTTCATTTTTTTTTCTCACATTTCATTTTATTGATAATAATTCAATTAAGAAGTTAAGTTAACTAATTAATTAGTATAGGATATGATGATCCATCCGTAGTCTTGATCCTGATGAATTCTTTTAGGCAAAAATGTTCAAACGTTTACGTTGGAAAGAAATGTCATTTATCCCAGCATCCAAGAATTAAGTGCACATCGGATAATAAGTTCGACTTGTCGTCAGCTATTGTTCCATGATTGTTCAACGAATATTCATATATCGTGTATGGACGTTAGACGAAGTTCCAATGTCAACATGTATACCCCGATTGTCTTTTAGTTCAATTCTGTGATGCATACAGTGTTTATAAAGTTTAAATTGAAGGCAAGGTTAGTTCCCTTATAGTTGATATGTTTTAGGAATGTTAATGTTGATTATTCGTCGTCAATAGGATTACGTGACAACGCATCCGCCACAATGTTTTCAGTGCCAGGAATATGTTCAATGGAGAATTCAAATGGCTGTAGGATGATTGCATATCTGGCGAGTTTCTGGCTTTTATGGTTTGATCGACGCAAGGATGCTACAGCACGTTGGTCCGTCTGTATGGTGAAGGGAGCACCAAGCAGGAACTTTTCGAGTTTAGTTATTGCCCATATCACGGATAACAGTTCCTTGTCAACTGTTGAATACTTTGTTTCTGCAGGCTTTAGCTTTCTTGAAATGTATAAGGTAGGATGTAGAATGCCATCATGGTTCTGGAGCAGGCATGCACCAATGCCGTAGTTACTAGCATCTGTTCGTAAGAAAAATCTTTTGGAAGCATCGGGAAGTCTTAAAATTGGTTCATGCGAGAACAAATTTATAATTTTGTTGAAAGTTTCATTGCATGTACCAGTCCATGTCACCTTCACCGGCATGTCTTTTTTTAACAATGAAGACAATACAGCCGTGATGGATGACAAGTTTGGTATGAATCTACTGTAATATTGAACAAGTCCTAACAAACTCCTGACCTGTTTCTTCGTCTGAGGAACTGCTATGTTTAGAATTTTGGAGACTGTACTAGGTAACGTTCGGATATATCCCGACCCAATGATATGTCCCAAAAAGGTTATCTCATTACACGCGATTTGCACCTTTGTAGGTTTAGCAGTTAGATGATAATTCCTTAGAGTGTCGAAAACATATCTAAGTCCCGAAACATGTTCCTCAAACGACGAACTAAACAAGCATATGTCGTCAATATATGTAATAACGTCTGGTCTACCTGATAAAATTTGTCGCATCAGGCGAATGAAGGTAGCTGGCGCATTAACAAGCCCAAAAGGCATCACATTCCACTGGTATAGACCTTGTGGAGTGGAAAATGCGGTGTAGTACTTAGCCTTTTCGGTCAGTGGTATCTGCCAATAACCTTTAGTTAAGTCTATCTTACTAAATATAGTTGCGTTGGATAGACGTGGCAGTAAGTCGTCGATAAGTGGATGTGGTTCGCTGTCAACTATAGTCTTAGCATTTAATTTTCTATAATCAACACATAGTCTGATGTTATTGTCCTTCTTCCGGACAATCACTAATGGAGAAGAGAATGGCGAATTACTAGTCTCAATGATTCCCAGAGACAACATCTGTTCAAGTTCCTTAGTAGTTTTAGCAAGGAAATGTAAAGGAACAGAATAGGGATGTACACGAATAGGTGTATCATCATTGAGAGTAATGTCATGACTGATAGCCGATGTGCGACCCGGGACGTCGGTCAATACATCTGGATAAGATTGTAATAGATTAGCAATCTGTAGACGCTGTTGCGGTGTAACCGTTGAAGAGATGGTTACATCCCGCCAAGATTCAGTAGGTTGAACTACTGGTACCGGTAACGGTAACTGTACCTCAGGAAAAGAAGATTCTTCTTCCTGGATGACAGATAAGTTAGAATAATAACAAGTAGATACTGTGTTGTCATCTAGTTCATGAAAAATTGACTGTAAGTGTTCAGGACGTGTATGAAATTGCTTGAGCATGTTAATATGAAATATCTTTTTGTGTCCCTTGATATCTAAGACGTAATCAACGTCGGAAATTTTATCAATGACTTTGTAAGGACCATTCCAAGATATCAATAATTTATTGTTATTGTGAGGAAGTAACACATAAGCCTCGTCGCCTGGGAATAATTGGCGTAATCGTCGAGACCTATTTTGTAGAGATCGAGCCTTAGCTTTTGCAGCCTCAGAAGAAGCTGTTGCCAACTGGCAAGACTCAATAATGTTCTTCTGAAGATTAATCACGTACTCGTAAGATGACTGAGTGTCCTGAGTCATCTCCGCGTCAATTAATAAGTCTTTTATTAGTCCCATAGGACCTCTTGGGGGAGCACCAAAAACTAATTCAAAGGGAGAGAAGCCAGTTTGTTCATGCGGTACCTCCCGATAAGCAAATAGGACAGCTGGGAGTGCTCTGTCCCAGTCATGAGGGTGCTTAGCAGTAACCTTATGTAGTAGTTGTTTAAGTGTACGGTTAAGTCTTTCAACCGCACCATTACTCATCGGATGATAAATACTACTTAAATTCCTATCAATGTTCCAAGTTTTCATGACTTCCTTCATGGTGTCAGATATAAACTGTGACCCATGGTCTGATAAAAGTTTTCTAGGAAACCCTATTCTAGAAAAGATGAGATGTAGTGCATCAGCTACATCTGTGGTAGTGGTGGTCTTTAATGGGATAGCTTCTGGCCATCGTGTGCACAAATCAATGCACGTAAGGACGAATCTATGTCCTCTGGCCGATGGTAGCAATGGACCAATAATATCTATTGCCATCTTGTCAAACGGTCTTACTGAGATATCGCAAGCCTGAATAGGCGCCGTGTGAAAAGCTCCACGTGCTTTCACTTCTTGGCATGTAGTACAGGAACGTACATACTGCGAAATATCTCTTGACACTCCTGGCCAAAAGAATGAAGACAGTACTCGAGATCGTGTTCGAGTATATCCCATATGTCCAGCACAATGTGAGTCATGTGCATGTTGAAGAATGTACCGTCTAAAAGTATACGGGACCATAACTTGTTGTTTCATTTGTGATTTGTCATTAGAACATCTAATCAATATGTCATTTTTAATAACAAAACAATGTTTGTTATTATTACCTGAGGATAGATTGTCAACTTTATCAACCAGCTTAAAAATTTTTTTTAAAGATTTATCCTCTTTTTGTTTGGTTGCAAATGTTTCCCTGTCAATAGGTGAATTGACTACAAATTCCTCTTGGTTGTCTGCATCCATTTTATTATCATCAACTTTCTCCATGAGTTGAGTCTGCGCTCTAGTCGTCACGGCGTTTCCAGTGCATAGGTTATGTTTCTCCCATTCTATAATCTCATCTGGAGTACAATCTTTACTGCCGTGTATACGACCAACCATCACATCAGCTATAGGCTTTTTTAGCATACATACTTTTACGTTCCCTGTGAAAAAAGGTGTGTTAACATGAATAATAGCTGTGGGGTAAAACTCAATAGTTCCCCCAAAAGTCATGCAACGGACATATTCCCCCGTTGCACAGCTAGGATGTACCCGCGACTGTCGTACACCAATCGTTGTGGATCCTGAATCCCTCAGCACTGAGACGACGGATCCATTAACTAATCCCCTGTTAAAAATTAGTAGGCCTGTTCCATCGTTGACTGCAAGACCTACCTCTGGTGTAATATGTCCGCAGCTAAGCACTGTTTCTTTCGCCTTCTGAAAAATAAGATTGCATTGTTGGCAACTATTTGCCACATTATAATTAATAGCAAAACATGCAGCAGAAGACTGTGTTGTATTATTGTCAAGTGGGACCTGAGCTATAGGGGTAGTATTATTTGTAACTGCCGCCCCTGTATTATGGTTGTACTGAGATGATCCCCGAGAATGAGATCGATTCCGAGTATAATTGTTAGAATTATCTCGTCGTCCTCTATAGTAACTATTATCTCGATGTCTCGAGCCATGATTATTACCATTCCAGTTACTATTATTATTGGGAGTATGTGATCGATTATAATTAGTGTTATGTTGACCATTGTGGTAGTTTGTTTGAGGTGAATAATTTCTATCTCGTGATCTACCTCTGTTGAACTCATTTTTATTGTTGAAATTATTATTATGTCCCTTCTGAAAGTTAACATTGTGATTTCTTTGGAACCTGCTTCTGTCTACACTGTGATGTCTTTGTTTGTTATTATGATTGTAGGCCATATTAGACGCCACAGGTAGAGGTTCTCTTAATGAGGAGTTAGAAATGGTTGCATTCGGATGTGCCGAACAGTAGTTTAAAGAAATTTTTTCTAACTCGTCCATAGTACCTGGTTTACGCTCCTGCAAATATGCAAAAAATGGCTGGCTAACCGAAGATAATACCTTATCCCGTAGTAGTAAATCAACTAATTTGTCGTATGATTTGTTGACTTCTGCAATTTCAACCTACAGTGTTCCTCGTCCAGGTGAAACCTTCGTAAAAGCAAGGACTTAATAGCACCGTAGTTATTTGCTATTGATGGGTCAGCATTTTGAGAAGCCGTCAGTGGTTCTCCAACCAAGAATTCATTTAACTTGAGTACCCATGACTCTTCAGGCAAATGGTTAGTTTTGCAAGTCTGTTCAAAACGTGACAGGAACGATGAAAGGTCGTCCACGTTCAAGTTGAGAGTGGGTAGTTTAAAGTTGTAGAAATGTTTAGTTTGGCTGGATGATGATCCATTTTGTGCGTTATTATTCTGGTTTGCATCAGCACTTTGTGCTTGTAATCTTGCTGTCTCCAATTTAATACGCGCCAATTCCATTTCTTGTTGTAAAATAATTTTCTCTCGTTTCAATTTATTCTCTTCTTCCTGTCTGGCGATTGCTCTTTGCTCTTCTCTTTCACGTTGAGCAATCTCTCTCAATCTATTTTCCTTGTCAATTTGCTTCATCTCACTTTCTGCTTCCTCTTTCTTTAATGCAGCTTTTTTCTCTGCTTCTTTTATTTCATGTTTTTCCAGTTCTGACTCAGCAAACTGACGAAGTTCTTGAGATTTATAACCATATTCCCGACCAATTTTAACGAAATGGTCTATAGTAAGCATTTTGACTTTTATCTGGTAAGTAATTATTGATAATTACTGATTAAAATAGTCAATAGTAGCTTCAGAGTAATTATTATACTTACTCAACTTAGAAATATTCAATATAAATAATCACAATAGTACTGAACTCTAATGTCTAAGTTCAACCAATAGACAATATTTTGTAACAATATTGTATCTAAATAATACTATATCATAAATAGTTATGATATCTGTTAACTATTATGTAATTACTTCATACAATTAATCTTAATATCCAATAATGTTGGGTATGATTCCTAGTAATTATATTGTTCAATGTACTAAGTCACTCTCTTAGTACCAGAAAAGTATATTAAATAATATACAATGGGTCTATTACCTCAAAGGTAGACTATAAGATTATTTTATTTGGTCAATATATATAATATATTATTATGCCCTAGGCATCTCTTATAAATTTTAGTGCTACTTTCTTGGACTAACACTGCATAATTATGCAATGTCCCATATTAACCTTAAATATCAGAAAAAATTAATTAAATTAAATTACAAGTGTATTATTGCATATAATATCATATTGTTAATGTAGTATTATATATATATCATGAGGACAAACAAAACAATGATGCAACTAAAGGGTACAAACAATGTTAAGACGCAAACAAGACATTTTCACAATTAAAAATGAATTTATGAACTAAATAAAACAAGCGGAAGTGTTACAAGACAAATGAAGGGTCAAGGTCTGACCCGAGGTCAACTTAATATTCAAAGTACAGAAAAAAATGACTGCAAAAAATGATGACATCACAGGACTCATAACGGACGAACATTTAACAATCATAAAATAAATTATAGTGAGAGTAGTCTGGACGAAATAGTTAACGAACATGATACAAAACTGAATAAAATTGTTAACTGAGTACGAATAAGATACACCAGTTATCTACGGAACGGTACAGCTAACACAAATCGTCAAACGACAGCAGATTTGGACAGATAGTCCAATGGCAAACCTCAATGGGGCTTCCAAAAGTGCAATCGTTTAACTGCCTTAAGAAACGACCGAAATCAATTCAGGCATCGTGAGAGCCACAGAATCTAATTTCGGTTCATCCTCCCTACCTCCCACGAATTAACAACACATTAAGACAACAAAAAGTACATTAAACATAGGTAAAAACATGCCGATGTAGGCAGAGGGCATGGACTCAGTTAGCACTGTTTGCAATAACAACAGTCAAACACCTAGACTTATCTTTTCCGTTGCTTAGATCAGTGCTAGAGGTCGTCAACAGCTAGGCCTGTGCCTTTGACTGTCTGCTCCTGATGGGCAGGCAACGGTAGTCCATCTTGTGCATCTTGATCAATTTGAAGCGAACTAGAGAGGCGTTGAAAAGATGTCTTCTTCACTGCGACAATGCAACAGTGACGTCATGTTGCTATTCATGATCACGTGCGTCACGTCAGCTTCGTAATGGTCATGTGATCGAAACTTGATCGTAAATATTTCATTCGAAAGTCATGAAAAAATTTTTGGTTTTTGGTTGTTTTTCGTCCCCACATACCGGGCACCACTGTTACAAGGTGGTTTGCTCTGAACAATGTTCCATGTGATATGAATAAAACAACTATAAATTTCTGGCCATTGTTTTTTCTTTGATATGTTAGTTTTTTTTTATTTATTGATAGTGCATCGTGCCTTCGATGGAAGATTAAGCGAATGCGGGGGTGGAAGATTCCGAACAATACTTGAACCTTGGAATACGATTGATTTGATAAGTCATTTCATTGAGTCCATACATTTAATTCACAGTTGTACACACAGGATGATCATTTCAAATAGGAACAGAACATAAGTCCTTATAAGTCATGCATAAATTAATCAATAACGTAGACTGCTGGTTTACGTGTCAATGTCCGTTTAAGGATACAATGCAGTATTGTCGTCAGAACATCACAGCTATATGCACGCGCAGCTAGACATGGCTACCTGCCGACAGTGAGACTGCGAGTCTGAATATTTCATATGAATTTGACGATTATTCTTCTCCTTCTGAGAATTCTAGTTAAATACTAACCTCCATAAATTTCCCTCTCATATAGAGTTCTAGGACTGACCCTGGTCCATCAAAAAATGCATATATATGGCTATATCATGCCATTGAATTGGAAGGTTAGAAAAAACGCAGCTATTCAGCTTGGCGGTCAAGTAACAAAGGGTAGCGTTTCTTAGTTACCGACTGTGACCCAAACAACGCTATACACGTCATAATCGATCGTGTATGGAGCGTTCAATAATTGAAACATCTATCGCAATATATTAAATGCCTTAACCTTTACAATTGCACGTCTGATAACCTTTAGCAGACGGCGTTAATATCATATACCGTAACACATATGCGTGGACGCTTCTCCGCCAGATACAGCAAAAACCTCAAGAATCTGTACAAATGTTTAGTGACAGGTTGTTGAACCTCGCAGAGGAGGCTTTCATGGGTCAAGATATAAATCAACAAGACATCGAAAAACAAATAGTCGGTATATTTGTAGATGGGTTAAATGGAACGCCGATAAAGTTGCACTTAATTCAAAAAGATCCCCAGAACTTGAAACAGGATATCACACTAGCAGCGGAGGAAGAAAATGTGAGGAAGCGGCTGGATCTAAGACTGGGAAGAGCGAGGACGTACGAACAAAGGGAAGAAGAGCCCATGGAGATAGGGTTCTGTCAAAGAAGGGGACTATCAGAAAGAGGAAGAGGGAGAAATGCACCGGAGGTAGCAAGAAGGGAGGAACACAGACCACCCGTGTGTTACATCTGCAACAGAGTCGGACATATTTCCACCCATGCAGATATAGGCCGCACGAGCCTCAACAACCCGACGAAAGTGTCAAATGTTATACGGCCAAAGAGTACAACAGTAGCAATAGGGCTACGACGCCGAAACATTGGCATAGCTTAAACAAAAGGAGGCATAGAATAACCAAGAGGAATAACACTTCATGACAAACATCAACAAGAAATACACATAGGATATCAGAACGGGAAACAGGCGGAAGACAAAAGAAAAGATAAAAAGAATGTAAGGAACAACAAGGAATGGGTACATAACAGGGAAGAGAAAAGAGATGCGCATATAGTATTTGAAAAACGGATATAGATTCGGGAAGAAACAAAAACAACTGAACTATCAACCGGACTATAGTAGGAGGAAAGACAATACAATACAAATAGAAGGAAATGATAAGAAAGGGTAACGAAAATAAAAGAAGGAAGAAAACATCGAACGGCCAAAAGGAGACAGGAAGCAACAGCAATTGAGCTGGCCCATACACCAGACCCGTGTTCATGTATTGTCGAAATACACGGAAGGAGGTACAGAGCATTGGTAGACTCAGGGGCGACCGTGAGCCTCATCAGGTTTGGGCTTTACAGACAGATACGAGGCATAGTGCAGCACAGAGAGCCCACGACACACTTACCTTGGTGTCAGGAGAAAACCTGAGAGTGATGGGAACGGCTACGGTGCGAATGGGAATTGGCGCTATGACCGTGGAACACACGTTCACCATAGTAAAGGGTATGACGAGGAATATCATACTAGGACGTGATTTCCTGCGAAAACATATGGCCCATTTACATTTCGATACACACCAACTGAAGATACATGGCGAGTGCATCAGGTTGCAGGACGACATAAACATACATCGTCCATAATCCTGAACAGAACAACAGTTACGCTGCGACCGAATGAATGCGGTATTCTTCAAGGAAAGTTGAAAAGGTCTCCATATTTCAAGCAGGGACAAACGGTCGTAACACTGGAGTGGGAAAATAGGGATATACTAGATGAACCCGGACTAGTAATGGTAGAAGGAATAGTACAAATTGGAAAAAGAGAACAATTTATAATGATGATTATAAACACCACGGGTAGAACAATTAGGCTACCGAGAGGATTTGTGTTAGGAAGGATACGACTGATGAAAGGCCAGGAAGGAAACATTGAACAGCAATCAATGCACCGATACATGGAAAAGAGTAAAGAACAAAACAATAAACGACAAAGGCACGAAATACGGGAAACACAAAGCACAAGACAAGATGGTATATATATAACAGAAGGTACGATGCGCACCAGCCACAAGAGACTATGAACAATACCAACGCGCGTCAGAGACAGAATCACAAACCCCATACAGTTAGGAAGATAAAAGGCCAACAATGGGTAACACCAACGAGAAACCACATGGTAAGCGCAGTATACGGAAACAGTGCAGGTGCACCATACCGCGAGAAACAAATAGAAGAAGGAAAATCACGAACACCAGATCGGTATTCACAGGACAGAGACAACAGTCAGCAAAAATTCCAGGAGAGAATAAGGGAAATACAGGAGTAAATCAAAGTACATCTCCCTCATGCACTGCAAGCAATCCGGTCTAACACGAATGACTCTACCAGATTAGGAAGGCATATTAAAAGAGTGCACGTACAACATCTCAGGAAACAGGAAAGTGACCCGACCGTTATTCCCCAGAGGGATCCTACAAATTCAGATACGCAGGAAGAGATGGAGGAAGGGAATATAAGCGGGACGAAGAGGCAGCGGTCGTCGTCATCAGACGATTCGTCGGTTTATAGAAGGCGTGTCGCAAAGTTGAGACATGTAGAACATGAGATCGAAGAGGAAGAATAAACCAAGAAGAGAATAAGGAGGATATAGCTGCACTGTGTGCACATATTATTAGAAAGTTGGAAGACTTAGAAAAGAGACAGGAAATGAATAGATGCATCTGAGAAAAAGGAAGATGTAACAGCACCTTGCGCAGGTGATAATTGGAGAAGGGAAGACGCGCAGAAGAGGAAGAAAAAACAGGAAGAAGTTGAGAGACGAGAAACTAGTAGGTGCAGATGGAAGGGAATACAGATCTAAGAGTAGAGATACTAAAGAGAGCGAGGAAAATAGGAGAAACGACAGTAGAGAAAGAAGGGATACGGGTCGAAGAGAATACCGATCCAAGAGCCGAGAGGCTAGTAATAGGAGAGACACGGGTCGAAGAGAATACCGATCCAAGACTAGAGAGAGCGAGGAGAATAGGAGAGATAATAGTAGAGAAAGAAGGAGGGATACGGATTGAAGGGATTTCCGATCCAAGAGCCGAGATAGGCTGAGAAATAGTAGCACAGAGAAAGAGAGAATTAGGAGAGATACGGATCTAGGGGATTTCCAATCTAAGAGCCGAGATAGGCTGAGAAATAGAAGCAGAGAAGAAGAGAGAATTATGAGAAATACGGATCGACGGGGTTACCAATCGAAGAGCCGGGAGGCTATAAAGGATGAAGAGAGGAGGAATATGGATCGGAGGGAGTACCGATCCAAGAGCCGAGAGGCTAGAAACGAGAAGAGAAATAGGAGTAGTAGTAGGAGAGATACTAGAAGTACAAGTAGAGGTCGAGGTAGCGACGATTATGGAGAAATAGGGAGTAAATTGGAGTAATATGGAGATTGAGATTGTCATGAAATATTCTAATCCACATATATAAATTAAAAGGTAAATGTAAAGCCTAACAAATAAATTTAATAAAAGGAAAGAAAAATGGTAAAGAACAGTGCTGTCACAATGACTGTACTCGAAATCCCCCTTGTTTTCTACTTCGTCTGCAAATTGTAACGCTTTCACGTTGATAGTAAAAGCCTACTGTATTATTACCCGCTTTCTTCAATGAAACGTGTACTGTATTTCTTGGAACAACCTTGAGATACGCAAGCTGATCAATGACCTAGATTTAATATTTCATTCATTCCATACACGGCGTAACTAAAAGACAGATAAAGCAGGAGAGAGAGAGGGGCGAATGAAGGCAGGAAGCATGCAACACTAAACACGCGTCGCGCGATACACAATTGCTGCCATCACGCGTGTAAGGCCACAAGCACTGGCTTTTTTTCAAATCGTCAGTGATAAAAACACTAACCTTCCCAGAGTTAGGTTTTAAAAAACCTGGAAAACGCTTATTAGGAAAGATGACATTAGATGGGTTTACGTTTGAAAACATGACAGTACCCAGACACCACATGGGGATGGAAGTGAACAGGAGGTGGTAGAAAATGCACATTTTGAACGCAGCCACCTAGCTCCCTTAGATTGAGATATTTGGGTTCCTTAGGGCTTGCTGACAAAGAATATGTAAAACGTTACGCAAATAGTCTAGGAATTACCAAATTATAACCAAAATAAAATAGTGGGGGTGGCTGAGAGCATGAAATCATTTCTGCTCATAAAATTTTTTTTATAACGTGTTTGAAAAAACATTACGTTACGGAAATAGCCTACCATGTTAACTCCTATTTGATTGGAGCGCAACAAATATAAGACTAAACACGATTGGTCGGGCTATAAATACTATCTTGTGTTGTCAGGGGAAACGTGGAAAAGGAGTACTTTTTTGAAAAGATGTGTAGACATGGTTTGATTGGGTAGAGCTGCGAATATACTCAATTCAGAGCGTCTGTTCATTGCCACATCTTGTAATAAACCTATTAAGAAGCAGTGCGTTGAGCACCAGTGTATATTTTTTTTATAAAATAAAGCCTGGGACATCGGCAGATCGGAGTTGTGCTATATTCATTGCCAGTCAACGAAACTGTTTATTATTCCATGAATTGTGGTAAGCTTGAAATATTCAATATCTTTTAATGAAAATTGAATGTAAATTGATAATTTATGTCTGTATATATGTGTAGTTCAATAGAGAACATGATGTAAAGCCTATAGTGATCCAGCCTGAACAGAAGGTGTCGGAGGAAAGTAAAACTACATGGAATGGCCAAACAGTACTCTGACACCTAGATTATTGACTAGAAAGAAATAATGCTGGAATTGCAGAGGCGTAGTAACCATTAGGGAGGAAAATACTGGTATAAAGTATTTCAGATGAAGCTGACAGTTGGCCTAACGCTCTGAACTCAATGTTTGTGATGTATTGTGCTCAGTGTAGAAATACAGTATAAATAGTTCTGAAGTAGGAGGTACAACCTTCTTGTTTCAGGGACCGTGGTCTTAAAGTTATTGAGCAGCACCTGGTCAGAGCTTTGCTGAAGCCAGAGGTGGACAGCATACTCCTGGGTCCATATAGCAACCAGTGGGGTGGCTCCAGAACTCATTAAAGTAATCGAGCAGAGGAGTCTTTTACTGCAGTCATCACGAAAGATAAGAGAGTGTGGCCATGGAGCTCAACATTATGTACCCCCATCTTAAAATGACTTTGTAAAATAAAATTAAGAGGGGAATTTAATTGTTTTAATGCCAGGAACTGAGAACATCTCCAATACTAGTTCCAACAAAGACAAACTATTGAAGTCATGATGACAAAAACCAACAGAGCTTGAACAAAACAAAACCAGTATTACCTCATATTACTACTACACAACTGACACACATAGGATACTATTAATAATATATGTCACTACACTAATTGTTTAGTTACATATTTTAGACATTTATCTGTTAGACAATGGCCGACCTGGCAAAATTTCGATCTGCTGCTGTACAGACTGCGAAAGAGTTAGGAATGGACGGGCAAATTATGATTTCTTATGTCACTGCGGAATGTGACAAATATATTGAACGGGAAGAAAGAAGATTAGAAAAAGAGGCCGAAAGAAAGTTAGAGGCTGAGGCTAAGAGGTTGCAGATTGAGGCTTAGGCTAAGAGGTTGCAGATTGAGGCTGACAAAGAGGCTAAGGCATTGGAAGCCGAGGAAAGAAGACAGGCTGCAGAAAGAGAAGAGAAGAAATTAGCTGCAGAAAGGGAAGCAGAAGAAAGAAGATTGACTGCAGAGAGGGAAGCAGAAAAGGAGGAGAAGAGATTACAAAGGGAACATGAGTTACGACTAAGGGAGTTTGAGTTTCAAGGCCATGCTCCTGAAAATGGTGCCAGTCCCTTTGCCTCTGATGCCACTGCTAGCCAAGGAGCCTCAACCTCAGCTATGAATTTTCATTTAGATCATTTTGTTGAGAAAGACGATGATATAGAGAGCTGCCTAAATAGGTATGAACTATTAGCTACCACGTATGGGTTAGAGAGAGAAAGGTGGAGCTTAAAGTTATCTCAAGGACTTCGTGGGGCAGCTTATGAAGTTTTTGCAAAAATGAGCAGAAGTGATCAGGAAAATTATGACATGCTAAAGCAGGCTCTTTTGTTAAGATATGAAAAGAATGCAGAATTTTATAGAAAAAAATTTAGGAATGCTAAACTACTGTCAGGTGAAACCTATCACCAGTTCTCTGCACGAATAGAGACATACTTGGAGAAATGGACTTCTCTGGGGAAAACCCAAGATCTTAAGGAAATGGTCCTTATAGAGCAACTAAGAGAGTCCATGGCTCCAGACCTGAGAAAGTTTCTCATGGAACAAGGTGCAGAGAGGCTGGGTGAGTTGCTAAATGTTGCTGAAAGGTATCAAGCAGCTCAAGCAGAGGTAACAGGTAATAAAAAGAAACAAGTGGATAACTTTAGGGCACCACAGAACTTTAATAAATTTGATCCTAGGGATCAAAACAAAGGTAAGCACCAGTTTGATAGGCCACGGTATGAAAATAAAAATAAAACCCCACAATTCGATGAAAGGAAATATGATGAACGAAAATCTTTCAACCAAGGAAAAAGGTGGTGTAAAAATTGTAAGATGAACAATCATGACACTGACCATTGTAGAAGGAAACCTCCTCATTTTGCTGCTATGACATCGGGGAAAAAGGAAAAGAAGGTCAAACCTGAAGAACTACAGGAACCATACCACCCCCCAGTGTGTGAAGATGTCATCTGTAATGGTGTCACTATAAGGTGTTTATATGATACCGGTTTAGATTACGATTCCGTTGTGAGTTCTCACCTGGTGCAGGCCGATCAATACACCACAGAAACAGTGGAGATTCAAACTGCAACCAAGGATGTAGCTACCATGACACTTCCCGTCGCCCGAATAAAAGTGAAAACGCGATATGTGGAAGGAATCATAAAAGCAGCAGTGATAAATGAGCCAATCTACCCTCTGATATTGGGGTGTAGATATGTCTTCTTGGGGAATCCCAAGAGACCTGTGATATTGGCAACAGTGCAGACCAGATCACAGTCTAAAAAAAGGAGGAGGATAATCCAATAAATACTCACCCAGATGAGATGAGGAAGGCACAGGCTGAGGACAAAACACTCAAGCCATGTTTCAAGAAGTTGCCCAAATCTCATACACCTCCAGGCAAGGGAGAGTTTTATATGAAGAACAAACTGATATATAGGAAGGCTGGATCTGAATCCAATGGTCACGGACAGCTGGTCCTTCCCACTTCATATAGGACTAAAGTGTTGGAACTAGGGCATGCGATTCCCTTCAGTGGTCATATGGGAATCAGCGCAACAGGACAGCGAATAGCTTGTCACTATTTCTGGCCAGGAATAACTGAAGATATCAAACGATATGTAAAATCCTGTCCAGAGTGCCAACGAGTAGCACCTAAACATTGGACTGCACCAGCAACTCTGGGGGAAATGCCCATAGTGGGAACACCCTTTGAGAGAGTTGCCGTGGATCTTGTGGGACCTCTCACCCGAACCAAGAGAAGGAACAGCTACATTCTGACTCTGGTGGACACTTGTTCTATGTGGGGAGAGGCAGTAGCCCTGTCATCGATTGATTCTAAACATGTGGCAGAGGCATTGCTCACAATTTTCACAAGGTTAGGCTTTCCCAATCAAATCTTGACTGATAATGGCTCTCAGTTCAAGGGGAAACTAACTGAAGAAGTTTTCAGGATCTTCCAGGCCAAACACTTCCATTGTAGTGTGTACCATCCCCAAGGGAACGGCCAAGTGGAAAGATTAACGGCACGTTGATGTCGATCCTGAGAAAGTTGGCACACGAAAAAACCAGATACATGGGACCAGTACCTGCACGCCGCCCTCTTTGCTTATCGGGAGGTACCCCATAGTTCAACCGGTATGGCCCCGGCAACATTATTGTTTGGAAGGCCAATAAAAGGTCCACTCGAAGCTTTGTTAAGAACGTGGACTGATGAAAAGGCAGAGGAAAACATTACATCTTCATACCAATATGTGAATGAGCTGACCACTCGTTTAAAAACTGGCTGGAAACTTGCCAATGAAAATTTGAAACAAGCCAGGAAGAAACATGCTGCCTATTATAACAGGAAGGCGAAAGACAGAGATTTGGCTGTGGGAGAGAAGGTACTGCTTCTTCTCCCCGGGAGTCAGAATAAGTTACAGATTGGATGGCAAGGTCCATATACAGTTTTAGAGAAGGTGTCTAGAACAAATTATAAGATAGATAAGAAGGGGAAAGAAAAAATCTATCATGTGAATCTCCTGAAGAAATATTTGGAAAGAGAACATCAGGAAGAGACACACTTGTTGACCTTGTCCATCGCCATGGAGATGAAAAAGGAACCACTTTCATCATTTGAATATCCATTACACCCCTGTGAGACAGCAGCACAGGTGAAAATCAGTACACATTTAACGAAAAAACTCAGAAAGAGAGAGTGCAACAGGTTCTAAATAATCATGCAGAGGTGTTAACAGACCGACCAGGGCATACAAACCTATTGGAATATGATATGAAACTGATAGACCCCACACCTGTCTGTATGAAACCATATTCGATTCCGTTTGCTAAGGAGAAAGCTTTGAAGGAAGAGATAGACTATCTGTTGAAGGAAGGAATTATTTCGCACAGTGAATCTTCGTATAGTTCCGGTGTTGTACTCTTAAGGAAGCCCTCTGGAGAACATAGACTCTGTATAGATTACAGGAGACTGAATGCTATTACAGAAGGACAGGTGGATCCATTGCCGGATACAAATCAGCTGTTTGCCAGACTAAATAGAGCTAAATATTTCTCAAAAGTGGATCTGAGTAAAGGATACTATCAGATTCCAGTAAAGCCTGAGGTTAGACCATACCTAGCTTTTAGTACCTCAGAAGGACACTATGAGTTTAATAGATTGCCATTTGGATTGAAGAATGCGCCTAGTGTCTTCTCTAGAATGATGAGAAAATTATTGGGCCCTCTGAATAATCCATATATAACAAATTTCATGGATGATATCCTTATAGCAACAGAAACATTTGAGGAACACATTGACTCTCTGAATATGCTGTTTGATCGACTTAGGGAAGCAAATTTAACAGCCCGACCAACCAAATGTTGCGTTGGATGTAAAGAATTGGAATTTTTGGGACACACAGTTTATCAGGGAAACATGACCCCTGACCCAAAGAATTTAGAGAAACTAAAGAAAGCCCCGAGACCACAAACCAAGAAGGACGTGAGATCCTTTGTCTCATTATGTGGTTTCTACCAGAAGTATATCAAAAAACTTTAATTCCATATGTGCACCGTTAACTGATTTGACACGTAAAGGACATCCAGATCGCATTACATGGACACCACAATGTGAAATGGCTTACCAAGAATTGAAGGAAAAGCTCACAAGTAAACCTATTTTGAAATTACCTGACTTAAGTCAAGAATTCATAGTAAGGACGGATGCCAGTAATATTGGGTTAGGTGCAACTCTACTACAGAAATCAGATGCATTGGATGGGGAATTAAGCCCAGTGGCATATGCTAGCAGAAAGTTGAATAAAGCTGAAATCAACTACTCAACTAGCGAAAAAGAATGTCTTGCAGTAATATGGGCAATAAAGAAATTCAATATTTATCTGTATGGGAAGGCATTTAAGTTGCAAACGGATCACAAACCTTTATCGTTTCTAGCACAGGCTAGGCATGAGAACTCTAGGTTACTCCGATGGTCCTTACTTTTGGCTCCATATAATTTTAGCATTGAGTATATATCTGGAAAAAACAAATTTGGGAGCGGATTTTTTAAGCCGCCATCCGTGTGATGAGAATCACCGTAAACCCCAGAAATAATAATAAATTTCTCTATGTGTATATAGAATAAAGGACTGACATATAATGTCTGTTTTAAGAGGGGAGATGTCGTGAATATTCTAATCCCCATATATAAATTATCAGGTAAATGTAAAGCCTAACAAAATAAAACGCAAGCTGATCAATGACCTAAATTTAATATTTCATTCATTCCATTTTATACACGGCGTAACTAAAAGACAGATGGACTTAAGGATAGAGAGAAGGGAGAGGCAGAAAGCAGTTTCCTATTCCCCGTGCAACACCAAACACGCGTCGCGCGATACACCAATTCTGACATCACGCTGTACCTTCCACATGCACTAACTTTTATTTCAAATCGACCCATAAAAAACCACCCCCACCAACCCTCTTACTTAAAAACCCAACCATCCCCCCTCAAAAGATTGACAACATAACCCAACACCATTTTTAAATTTTTAAATCACCCCCATCCCTACCCCTCCCCACACATTTTTCCTATTATCATTCTTACTTACCCATCCCAAAACTCCTCCCCCCATCCAACAATTCATCCTCCCAACCCAACTACAACAAATTTAACCAACTTTAAATCATCCCCTCCACATACCCCCCTAACCTCCCCATACACTTCCAACCCCCCAAAACATTCCCCCACCACACTATTTTTATCCCATCCCATCCATCCACCAAACTCACACACCAAAAAAAAAAACACCCTATAAATCCCCCCCCAACTAACCTTCCCACTCCCCCATAACCCCACCACAAATCAATTCTTCCCCCCCCATACCTCCACCCCCCCCCTCAATTACTTTCACACCCACCACACAATATAATACCTTTTCCCCTATCTCCCTTTTACCAAAAAATCCCCTCATATACTCCCTATTAAATCAATTTAAACTCTCATCCCTCCACACCACCCAACCCTCTCTAATAACCAATCCCCCCACAATACCACCCCCACCACTCTCCCCTATACCTAATCCCCCCTATACCACAAAAAACACCCCACCCTCCATTTCCCACTTCCTCACTTCAAATATACACAACCAATCCCTACCCCTCCCCATAAACAAACAACCCCATCCCCCTACCCAAGTCACAAACATACGATACAT